>CAMPDV010000005.1:1800000-2180201 GCA_946699065.1 Loxodes magnus | reverse complement strand
GTTGATTAAATCTTCCAATAATTTATATAAGTATTAAGCAAGAAAAAAGTTTGATTGTAGCTTATTTATAATTAAATGAATTAATTAATTTTACTTTAAGAAGCAATAATAAAATAATATTACCATAATATTTATATATATGCTTAAACTTACTAAAAATTAATTACTCAGTTATCATTTAATTATTAAGAGTAAATCATTTAAATTAGAAACTTCAAAATTCATAAAGTTAAAAATGCTCCTTTTGTAGAATTATAACAAAAATAGAAATTATTTTTATTATTAATATGTTAAAAAAAATGCCATATAAATATTATTTAATTGTATCTTATAATTAATTTACTAATAACATAATTCAGATTTTAAAAATAGAAAAGCAATTTATTAATTAAATAAGAAATAAAAAATCATTTCAAATCTTTTATCTTATAATTTAAATAGTTATCTCAATATCTAAAAATATAAATACCTTAGTAATTATAAAAATATTTCATTTCAAATTATTATAACTAGGAATAGAAATTTACTTTAAAACTATTCAAATTCACTTAAAAATCTCATTATCAATACTAAATCAAGATTATCATTTAATTAAAATATAATCATTTGTATAAATGTAATTTAGTTAGACAAATTCTAAATTAATTAATCATTTTAAAATTTTATTAAATAATAAAAAACCATATTAATCTATGAAAACTACAACTTATAATGCTTTAATTCGCAACACCTTTTCAAATTTTTTCAATTAAAGATAATTAGAGAAATTTTATTTTTCCTTCATAACTTTATTTATCATTTCCACAACCAATTTTATAAGGGAAATTAATTATCTACCTTTTTGATTTAATTAAAAATATTATTTTATTTAGATAAAAAACACAATTAAAATAAATGTATCGAACATAATAACTTTAGTCATTAATTAATTTAAAAATCTTAATATATTATTTTACAAATATATAAAATGGCTTCTAAGAAATAACAGAACTTTTAACAAAACATTTAAACAGGAAAATTCTCTAAAAAAATAAATAAACCCAAATAATTGCAATCAGTCAAAGTGAGAAATATCATTCATATGACGAACATTAACCACTTGGAAATCCAGAACTAAAAAAACTTCCGACACAAACTCAAAATAGAATATTATCTAAGTCATTAAAGAGTTTTATGTTCAAAAATAGATACCTGATAAAGTAGAAAAATTAGAAAAACGAATAACTTCTTTACTTGAGAAACAATATTAATCATCATAAGAAATAGAAAACAAACTGGAACAAAGAATTCTTTAAATTTAATAATAAATTCAGGTTACGCCCATTTTTCCTTTTAACAGAATTAATCAGATGGAAATAGAAAATGAAGCCTCAAGTTAAAATAAACAGTAAACGTTTATTTAAAATAAGTAGTAAATTTAAATTAAGTAAGTGTTACAGGAATAATAGTTTAAAAGAAGAATAAAATGCTACGTGTGCAATAAATAACACCAATTAAAATACTGCTACTAACTAAGCGAAATTTAAAGAAAGAATAAATAAGATATTTAACTATTTAGGATATATCCAACATAAAGCGGAAACATTTATAGAAAAAACTTCTTTAATTCAAATCTTAATCCTTGGATAAATAATTAGGAACGCTACGTGCAAGATTAAAACTATTCAGAATATTAAAGGATGGTGCGCTAATGAAGTGCTACACCTCTTAACTAAGCCTAGTAGAATTAATGGAGACAAGCTGATAGAATAGGTCAGATGGCTGACTACTAAGGCTTTAACAAAGCTTTTTAACTTTTAACTTTAACTTTTTACTCTAAAGATTTCATAAAAGATTGAAATTAATAATTAGAAAATAATTAGTAAAAAAAGCATAAAAGTGATTTCATGTTAAACATCTCTTCTTTTAATTTTTAAAGCATGAGAAATGATGATAGCGTATTTAATTTTTTAAAAAGATGAAAAGATAATTTGATGAATTAAATAAAGAATTTGTATTTAAGAAATTTATAAGATTAAATCTATCTAAAATAGTTTAAATAGTTTAACTAATTTTAAAAGTTAATAGTATACAATTATAAAAATTATTTATAGATTTATCTTAAATATAAATAAAATATTAACTTTTTAAAGGAAAATAACAATAGAATATTTAACTTTAAATAATTAGAACTTTATTTAAGCATAATAATATTTTTAATGTAAGATAATATAAAAAATATTGTTTAGATATGAATGTTTATGCTTATAAAAAATAGAAAGTTGCAATATAGAAATCCAAGAAGTTTTCTTAAATCTTATGCTTTTAAATTAAAATCCCTAAATTTATAAATTCTAAATTTAATTTTATAATATAGCAGCATAACAAAATCTAGTGAAGTTCTAGTGATAAGTTATCTAACATATAGCATTGGAATAAATTTATAAATATTAAGCAAATTTCAAATGTATTTATTATATAAAATAGCTATAAAAGTTTATTATAAATTAATTCTAATTATAATATTTTACAATAAAATGCAAAACAAATTTAATTAAACCCTGAAATTTATGATCTTAAAAAGTAATTGAAAAAATTAAGAAAAATCTTAGTATAAAATATATAAATTGTAATGTAATAATTTTATTTATATTAAATAAAAAACTCTAAAATAGATAAAAAATAAACTTTCTATATATTTTTATGATTTAAATTTAATATAAAATATTTAGCATATTTAATAAATAAAATATAAAATTATAAAAGCCTTAATTTAAATCGTAATTTTACCGTTGTCTATTATTTAAATAAACTTATTAAATTAATTGCTATTATTTTAAAAATAATAATAACTTTAATTATTTAAGCAAAAGATAAAATATAATATATATATCATCTCATATAAATAAAAGTTTTTAAGTTTTCTTATAATGTAATAGATATCAAATATTAATAGTTTTCTATTTTATTTAAAAATTAAAAATTAAAATTTATAATTTTATATATTAAATTATCTTTATAAAAGCATTCTTTATAAAAATATCATCAAATTATAAAAAGTCAATTATTATTTAGTATCAATTCAACCTAAATATTAAAAACCTATATATCGTCTTTTAAATTAAAACTCTAATCAATTAAAGAAAAGATACTTAAATAATATTTCCCAATAACTTTATCTACCTATTTCATTTTTTATTATAATATAACTCAATAGAAAAAAGTTTTAAGATTGTATTTCGATTTATTTAAATTTGCTAGTAAAATTACATTCTTGCTGGAAAATAAATACAGCAAAGATAAAATTTATACTAGATGTAATCAAAGGTATATTTCCTTAATACAATAAAATAATAAAAATACCTTTTTATTTATTGGCAGTTGGTTGAATAAATCTAAGATCTACAAAAGTTTCCTTATCCAATATAACTAAAATAGAGGTAAAATATTATTTAAAATGGTATTTTTCAAATTTATTAAGAATCTTAAATTATTTCGTTATCAGTTTATTTAGCTAATAATACATATTTACAATCTAGCTTATGTTTTTATTTATTTTAATCTTTCTTAATATGTATAGGAAAAAGGTAAGCTTAGTGGTAAAATTTTAAATCACATCAAGATTGAATTTTTAAAGAAAAAGCCTAAAATTAAGAAATAAAGTATCTATAACTTTATTTAGACTTATTAATAATTGCTTGCATTTCAGTTGTTGGATTATAAATATTCATATATTTAAATTTTTTCCTATGTTTAAAGAAAATTTATATAGTAGAATAAATAAAAGTAAAGTACTTAAGATTTATTCCATTTCATTAATAAAAGTAAATGGAAGTCCAAAAGTATGTTGAGTTTAATTTGCTAAATAAATTGAACACTATTTCTAGCTCACAGTAAGAAAGAATTAAACTTAGACAGTTATTTAAAACAACTTTTGAGTGGATTTCTGTATAAGGACAAAAATATGAAAATGAGCTAAGTGTCAAAATAGATAAACTACCATAAATAGTGTTAGGCAATGAGCAAAAATTAAAGGATCTAATTATGCATTTGTTTGGTATTTTTTTTGCAAATTCTTTTGGATAAAAAAATTTATTTCGAAGCGAATTGTGAAAAAATAAAAGTTTGACAGAAAGAAAGAGTTAGATTAATTTTAAAAATAGAAGTCAATTTCACTATTTTGAAAAAATTACTCTCTTTAGTAAAAATTCTAAACGAGAGGTTGTACAATATCTAATTCGAGTGAAAAAAGTTACTTAATAATTTTTCTTCTGAGGAAATAATAATAAAACACTTGATTAATTGCTAGCGAGGTTCAGTTTTAAAAGCTGAAATAAATGAAAGATAAAAAACTATTAGAACTCAATATTGCTCTCAATTTTGACGTAGAAGAAACTTGCAGTTTATGAACTGGAGGATTATAAAAGCAGCTTAGTTCTGTAAATTTTAAATTTAGTAACATATAATGACAATGACAGAGGAAAGCGTACATAGTGAAAATTTTTCAAGCAGTGATGAATCAGTTCACATAGAATCCCTTCAATAGGTATGTTTTCAAATGAAAAAACCAGGTGATTTATTTAACCGGCCAAAATAAAAAGCATAAATGTTTTATAAAAGGTAAAAAATTATACAGAAGACAATCACGAAGTTTGCACATTGATGACTAGAATATTATTAAAGAAGAAATGTTTAAAACATTAAAGAGACAAAAATCAAAGTCGTTTCAACGAAAATTAAAATTTAAATAAAATAAGTAAACAAGTGCTTATAGTTAAACATATCTTCTAAGTGTACAAAACAAATTCTGAATTAGATCTAAAGAATTTGAGAAAAGAGAGTTATTTTTAATTCAAGGAAGATTAGGATATTTCTTGTGAGTGAGAATTTTTATTTTTTTTATATTAAATTTTATCACAAACCATTTGTCTTTTAGTTTAAAGTTCTTTATAAATATATAAATATCATAAACGTATAAACTTTGCATTCTTTCTTTATAATAATAATAATAATATGAACAAAAGTTAAGTGTTTGGAGTTCCCTGGGCTTCCAACCAGTTTCGCTCCAAAAATTTTTTATACGTGGATGTATACCACGACCTCTTTTTGTATGGTGGAGGTTACCACGGATGATTTTCGGTGTTTCTTATGTTCAATTTCTGCCTGTATATACCAGTTTTAGTTAATCATAATTTGTTAATATTTCTTCACACTCTTTTTTCTTCTGATATTTTGAATTTTTTTCCATTCTTGACATTGCCGCAAAATGTGATTTATCTTAATGGCAGTATCAACATTTCTTCTTTTGATTTTACACATATATTTTTTTATTCAATTTTTTCAATTTTCTTATTTATACTTGTATCTAGAGTTAAATCATTTTAATTATTTTTTTCTTATTTTTAGAAAGGAGCATTTTCAATGTCCATTTTTTGAGCTTATTTAAAGTTTGATTAAGACTATTAATATAGTTACTGTTCTGTAACCAAATTGTTTTAGATTAATTGCATTCTTAATATCAGTAGTTCGTTGCTTTAGTCATCTATATTATTCATAAATTCTCTGATTTTTTCTACTTGATTATAGATAACTTCTTCATAATTAGATATTTACTTCCTCATTTTTTGTAGTAGATCTTACAGTTGTGGGTCATTGTCAGATTTAGATTCATTCATTTCAACTGTTCTGATCATAATTTTTTTAGGTGAAGAACTTGAATGCTCTTTCTTTAGTTATTTTTTCAATAATTCTCTAGTGGCTTTCTTTTTAGCGTTTTTAATTTGGTTTCTTGAAAGTCGAATGTTTTGCTCCATTTTTTCCAGTTTTTTTATACATTCTTTCTTTATTATAAAGGTATTTAATCTTAATTAACTAAAAGTGAACCTTAATATTGTGACTTGGTAAAAAATTATGATTATAATAAAAAAATTAAATAGAACTAAGTTAAAAATATAAAACTAAAGAAGATAAACATTATTAATATGAAAAATTGATGATAATTTTCTAAACTGCAATAACTGCTGGGATATTTCATATTAGAATAAAATTTAATCTACAGTTCAAAATAATAAAATAAAAACTAAGAAATGTAATTTTTAACTCATCCAGTTTAAGATATAAATTTATGATATAATCTTATTTTCATAAAATCGTCTTTGCATTTACTTGATTTTATTAAAATTCAGATTTACCAAATTAAAAGCTTTTAGAATATAAACTTTCAATAAATAAATTATTTAATAATGATTTAAATTCTCTTAAATATAGTTAATTATTGATTTTTATCTAGTTATTAAAAAAAATCCCACATAAAGTATGTAAAAATACTTTTAAGAAAGATATAAATTAAAATAAATGTATTTTGATTTATTAAATTCTTATATATTTATTTTTAAGCTAAGATAAAACTTACTAGTAAAGTAGCCATCTCGTTAGATTTATTTAAGCGGTTTTTATATTTATTTAAATATCTAAATTATATACAATTTTTGCTAATAGTTTTTTGACTAATAATTAAATGTTAATATATCTAATAAAGTATTAAAAGTCATTTATTTATGAAATAATTGTAACTTTCTAAAAATATCTAATTTAAATTAATATATAATATAAAAATGGTTGGCTTCAAGAAGGGTTTTTTACCACCTCTTAATAACAGGAGAGAAAACTAGAAGCAAATATTCTCACCACGTTTTTCTTCAACTTAACACTCTTCTTAATAAAAATAACCAGAACAACAAAATAAATTAGAAGAACTAATAAAAAATGCTAAATTAAAATAAAGCGGACTTCTTCCATCAAAGGACAAGCAGGAACTGAGATAAAAATTCAGAACAGAAAAGTTGACACAGCTCTCAACAACTATTGAAAACTGAAAAAAGAGACCACTCAACCGAATCGATAAAAATAATAACGAAGAAATAAAAAATAAACGAAGAAGGTAAAGTACGATAATTTAATATAGATCCTATTACCTTTGATTTAGAAACATTGAAATAGAACAAATGAACTCTGAATAGATGAAATAGCTGATTCATCTACTTATTAGAAACATAAAAAAACTCGAAGAGGAATTAAACTCCCAGAAGGAAGATTTTATAATAAGTCAGGATTTGATAAATCGTGAAGATAATGATGAAGTCCATATGGTAGATCGAAGAGCTAAAGTCGGAGTTTATGAGCAAATTGCAAGTTTAGAGAATGATATTTGAATAATGCAAGACGAGAAAAACTGAGTGAAACTAGATTCAAGATCAAATTTATAGAAGAAAACCTGCAGAAGCCTTCATAAGGAACTCCAATGGAAATAGAGAAACAAGAAATATATTTCCTAGAGCAAGAACTAGATGCAACATTTGCAACAGCATTTGACATTTATGATGGAAATATCCCCAATAAAAAAAAAAAAGAATAAATATCTGGAGAAATGTTAACCAATAGTAAATGAAGTAACGAGCGACTGAATTCTTCCCATCGGGAAATGGAAAAATCTGAAAAAAAATTCTTAACTCAGACTATTAAAAAGAGAGAAGTCCAGCAAAAAGAGCACAAGGAACAAAAAAGCAGGAAAGGAGATTTTATACATTTAAAACTTCAATTAAGCCAGAAGGCGAACAGTTATTTTAATGATTTAATTTAATTTAATTTAATATAATATAATTTTTATAGTTTTAAAATTTAAAGATAATTGAACAATTTTATCTTTAGTTTAAACATCAAGTCACTTTGCAAATTTTAGGCAAAAATATATCAATTAAGACTTTAAAATTAAGTTTTCAATTTAAATTTATCTAAAACTAATTCTTAATCTTTTTCCTACTTTTAAGTTCATTCAATAAATTTTTTACTTGGGATTTTTAAAGAGTTAGTTGTATTTTATGAATACATCTATCCTCAGTTGTTTCTAAAAATAATGAATATTTATGTTTATTTTATCTAAATATTTAAATTTTTAATATATCTTAATACAAATTTAAATTTCATTTACATAACTAAATTTTTACTTTTTATTAAATTTCTCAGTAAAAGTTTATTATAATTCTGAATTTTTGTAGTATAAAATTAATTTTAAAATGCTCTTGTTTGATTTAATGTACTTAAAATAAATTTTATTAGCAATATAAGCTTTTTAATTATTTATATTATACTATGAATATTAAATTCTTAATTAGATTAAGATATTTTTCTAAACTATTTTATGGATAGAATTCATAAATTTATTTTGATGGATAAATTGATTCTAAGATTTATAATAAGCTAGATTTCTAGTCATTTAACTTAATTATTTTTTATTTAATCTTAGATAGATAATTTATAAAAATGCTATAAGTGAAACTAAGCTATCGTTAAATAAACTTTCTTTTTAAGTAATTTTTTCGCAAAAAATAAATAAAAAATGTATAAAAGAAATAATTATAAGATAGTTAATTTTAGGAAAGTCAATAAGCAGATTATCATCTTTAATTATTAGATTTTATGCCATTATAAAAGTATAATACTTTATCATTATTTTAATTTTTTAAATAAATTAAAATAATTTTTTTTCATCAAAAATGACTTTTTCATTTTTTAATTTATATTAAGTTTTCAAGTTTATTCTTTTAATTAATAAATTGAAAAATTAAAGGAGTTAAAACTTAATTTTGCTGTATTGGCCATTAAATTATATGATTGATATAGTTTAAAAAAAATAAAATGAAATAAATTTTAAAATCATTCTAATATAGAAGGTTCACTAAAAAAATGATTTTTTATTTAATAATAAATAAATTTTTAGAATATTCCAAGAAATTTATTTAATTTTATTTATAATTTTTCGTTTTAAATAAAAAATAAAAGAAAAAAGTTTCTAGATAAAAAATATAGAATTGTTATTATAAATACTTTCATATATCTGGAAACTAATCAAATAAATAGCGTTATAAATAAAATATTTTTATTTTCTCATATTTTCCTATTATCTTCTTTCATAGAAAAAAACTTAATATTAAATTTAGTCTCCTTATTTTTTAAAAGGAAGGAAAAATTAAAGTTATAAATTAGACTAGAAATATAATTAGCATAAACACAATATCCAATGTGAGTTATTCTTAATTTATAAAATTTTAATAATTAAAATTAAAAAATTCTAATGATAGAATTTAATCATTTTAAGAATAAATATCAGTTTATATCATGCTTTTACAAGAATCTTCTTATTATGGACATCAAAGTCAATTAAAATCATATGAGGAAATATTATATAATAAAATTAAAGGAAGGTTAAGTAAGGCATGCAGAATTTTCTACTTATTTAAGACTTTTACTATTTATTTAAATTTTAATAATCAATTTTAAATCAAAAATAAAAATAAATAGTTATCTGAAATTTTTAATTTAAGAATCATTAACATTATCTGAAAAATCAATCATCATTATTTTATTTTCCAAAAAAAACATAAAGGCAAAATTTTATATCAGATAAGAACGACTAATGACATTTATAAAATATGACAATTAAGCTTCAAAAATATTAATTTCAAAACCTCTTAATTATTAAATTTAAAATTTAGATTAAATTAAATTTAAAATAATATAGTTTGCTTAATAGCTTTGGAGTTTTATGTCTAAACTCAATACACTTCTACTTTTAAGTACTCTTGAAAATGTTGTAGTATTTCTTCTTGTCTCATTAAGATTAGATTTACTTGTCTTATTTTCATTAAGTTCTTAGAAAGAATATATTTATTTTCATGTTTATTTTATTCTGCTTCATGTAGATTTTATTATTCTATCAATTTGAGTCATATAGTCTTTTTTGCAAAATATTTAATTTATTATGTTTTAATTATATTCTAAGAGCTCTTGTTCTATATTTTCATAAAGATTTTCTTAGTTTATATTATTTTACGCTTTATTTTGTGCTTTTAATAATTTTAATCTATTTAGGTTTTAATATTATCTATACTTGTTTGGTAGTATTTACATTTGAATATGTGTTAGAATGTCTCTTTTTCTTGACATAAGCATTAATCATATTCTTAAGGAATATGTCTTTCTTGAAGATCATTTCTAAAAAAAAGTAGTTAGGTTCTCAGTCTGAATATTAATTTTGATGATTGCATTTTCTCTTTGTTCAATAAAAAGTAGGCTATAATTGGGAATTTTTTCTACATTTTTGCATTACTTTGCTATAATTTTTGCCGTGATCATTTCTTTTTTCTTTTTTTTGCTGTTTTTGTTATTCTTTAAAATGTTTAATTAAAAAAGTGTTCTTTAATTTTTACATCAATTTTTTTATCGAATTACATCATATTTTAGATTTTATAAAGCTTTTAATCTATTTTAAATTTCTTTTACATTTTTTTTAATTTATTTCTGTTACTAAGTCTTATTTTTTTAACTTATTTAGAATAATTGGATAAACTTTTCATCTTTATTCTTAGATTATTACTATTGATTATATAAGTCATTTAGTTTTCTATAAAATTTAAAATATCTTTTTGCAGTTATTTATTCAAATCCAAGTCAGTTAAAATCTATGTGTTGTAACTCATTTCAAGATGCTTATGGCATTTTCATATATTATCTTATAAATTATCGTTAACTTACATGTATTTAATTTTTCACCTTTGTTATTCCAGTTTGTATACTATATGGAATTATTTCAGCACCATATTCTAATTTAGGTAGAATAAATAATCTGAATAAATTTTTGAAATTAATTGGGATCGTCTTAATAAATCTGCTGTAAAATTACTATTAAAATAAGTACTTGGCCTACTAATATTTATTTTGTAGTTTTTGTATATGTGTAATTAATTAATTATTTATTTTAAAATTTAGGATATTGTTAAATTTTAATTAATAATTATTTATTTTAAGAGGAAATTATTTATAATTTTTATGTTATTCTCATTTTTTATTTATTTGTAAAATTAATTAATTTCTATAATAATTTTCGCTATGGGTATCTTTAAACTATTTCTTTTTTATTTTAAATAAAAGCTGTTTAGAATAATAGTTTTTATTCATAATATAAGTAATTATTTTAATCCAGTTATAATAGTATATCATTTTTTTTTATTCTAAAAATTACACATCCGGGACTCCAACCCGGGTCTTTCGGGTGAAAGCCGAATATTCTAACCTGCTAGACTAATGTGGATCTTTATTTAAATAACTCTACAAGATTAAAAATAATAATTTCCTTAACTTTAATTTCTACAATTTCATTCTATTAAAATAAATAAAGAATTATATTAAATAAATTAATAATTTATTATAGCGGGTCTGCCATTTTTAGGCTAAACACTTTTAAGTTTAAAGTTAGGTATAAGTATCAACTTCAAATCTGTTTGTCTATCATAAAGTCTTAGTAATTTTTAGGTTGCTATTTCTAATATTTTCCGATAGGTCGAATCCCAGTAACTTTTTATTGAATTCGTTAACTACCTATTAGATATAAGAAGTTTCACTCTTTAGTTGTAGATTTTTTCTATAAAGTTTACCTTCTTAATTGCAATAGATCCTGAAAATATTTTCCCATTATTTTTTATTATTTTCTTTTATTTTTATTAAAATTGGAAGCAGCTTCTAACTTTATGCAACGGTTGCTCGCAGTACCAGCATTCCATTATTTTCAGATATGGAATGAAAGTTTTTGTGGGTTTTTGCTCAACATCCATGGGATAATTAACTTATATTTTTTATAAGAATATGCTTTCAGTTAACTCTAGGAATTGGTTAAATTTTTCTTCTAATTTTTCTATTTTGATATTTTCTGACTGTTTATTTTCAATTTTTTTCTCTTGTGAGTTAGTAATAAGATATTCTATTTTTCTTTCTAGTTCTTATACTGCTCTTAGGAGTTTAAAATTTTCTAATTGCATAAACTTGAAGTTGTTAAAGTCTTTTTATTAATGGGTATTTTGACTAAGATGAATCCTTTTAAGAAGAGACTTATTGGAAGAAATTAGTAATATTTTCTTTAATATATATAATTAAACTATAAGGTTAATATTTATTCTGTTTGAATAATAAAAAGTCCTTTATAGCTTAAATTTATAATATTTGATTTATTAGTGTTAATTAATCTTTTTATCTAAATTTAAATCTATAGTTCTTTTATTAACTAGTAAACAGTTATATTTTTAGTTTTTAGCTTTTTCATGCTTATTTCTTCTACTATATTTTTTTAGAATTATATTACATTTAAATAAAAAATAGACTTCACTTATGAAGCCTAAAAGCTCTTTTAAATATATAAGAATATGATATAGTATGAAAATAGAAATTAAAAGTTACTATATTTAGTTAATTATTTAGAATTATAAAATTTAAAATACTTGCTTTTTAAAATTTACTCTTACTTTATCAATTATACATTATTTCAATCTTCAAAATAGAACAAATTTACTTTTTAATTAAGCAGAGTCTAATAAAAAAAACCTTTATTTGCAGGCAAGATTATTCAATAAGAGTTAAGATTTGTAAAAACTATTTTAGATACTCTAAATAAAATAATTAAACTTATCTAAAATCACAACTCATAAAGAGTACTTGCATTTATATTTTAAGAAAAATATATAAAAATGTGGAAAAGCTAATTAAAGAATGTTAAGATACTAAAAATAGAAAATAAAGCAAAGAAAAAAGTAATAAAAATCTCTATAAAATTAATTTTTATTATTACAAAAATTAATATTATACTAATTCTATATCTGTGGAAGCTCTTAAATAAAATTAAAATTCTGTCTGATATTTTAAGTAAAATAAATGATTATCAATAAATAAATAAATTGGATTATAGAGTGTGTAACTCTCGATGATGTTCAGATCTTTAAATTAATTTTATTTATTCCTGATAATATAATATATAATGGCTGGCTTCAAGAAGGGTTTTTTTACCACTTCCTAAGAATGTAGAAAAAACCAGAATCACATATTCTCACCACGTCTTCTTCAACTTTTCGTTCTTCTTAATAAAAATAATCAGAACTATCATATAGATTAGAAGAACTTATAAAAGATACTAACTCCTAGAAATTTAAATTAAGTGGATCTCTCCCATCAAAGGACAATTAAGAACTGGGATAAAAATTAAGAACAGAAAAGTTAACTTAGCTCTCAACACCTCCATTGAAAACTGAAAAAAGATACCACTCAACCGAATTGATAGATCATGAAGATGATGATAAAATCCATATGGTAGACCGAAGAGCTAAAGTCGGAATTTATGAGCAAATTGCAAATTTAGAGAATGATATTTGAATAATACAAGAGGAAGACGAGAAAAACTGAGTAAAACTAGATTCAAGACTCAAATGAATAGAAGAAAACCTGCAGAAGCCTTCATAAGGAGCTCCAATGAGAAATAGAGAAGCAAGAAAAGACATTTCCTAAAGCAAGAAAAAGGTGCTACATTTGCAACAGCACTTGACATTTATGATGGAAATGTCCCCAATAGAAAAGAATAAGAATGAATATTTGGAGTAATATTAACTATTAGCAACTGAAATGGTGAGCGACGGAATTTTTCCCATCGGGAAATGGGAAAATCTGAAAAAAAATTCTTAACTCAGATTATATAAAAGAGAGAAGTCAAGGAAAAAGTTAAATGCAAGGACAGAACATGCAGGAATGGAGATTTTTACATTTAAAACTTAAATTAAGCCGAAAGGCAAACAGTTATTTTAATGATTAATAATTTATTGATAATTAAAATTTCTCACTAGAAGTTTCTCCAGTGATCACTCCTTTGGAAAATCTGTTTTTAAATAGATTATGATCGGAGTGATACCCCAAGAGACCTAATTGTCTGGAATCTTTCATCAACCGTTACTCAATGTCTCCAGTTCTTTTCTGCTAAGATTCTTGCTCAGTGTGACGCTCTGTAAGTACTTCCTGGTACTTGAATTTAAGAATTAAACTTTCTTTCATATCAAAGAAATTAATAATTATGATAAAAAATTAAATAGTTAAAGGTAAAATTCCTCTTGAATATATTGTGATCTTGTTATTTTTTTTATAAAAATTTCCTCCTTAGTAGAATAATCTTATAGCTTTTTTTCATAATTCTTCTTCTTTTCATTTTTTTTTCTTCATAATTCGTCTAATTTTCTTTGTTTGAATTTTTTTAATTCCTTGAGATATCGCTTAAGGTTTCAAGTTGATTCTCAATAGTAGCATTTGCTTATCGTGTATCTTGGTCTTGGTTCATATTCTTTCCTCTTCTTCTCACAGCAAGAACAGTTGATTGTACTGTAGGGCTCCAGAATCATTTCCACCTCAGACATTGAATGTTTAAATTCAGTTGTAACTCCAGGAAATTCTAGCTTGGCTACTTTCAGTTTCGATATTTTTCTCATAAATATTATATTGATGCCTACATATCCTAGAAGTCCATCAATTCCTGCAATATTTGTTCTAACCTTTCCCGCATTAAGGCATTTTCATATCTTGTGCTCCTATGAGCTTCTGTAGTTCTTCAGTCTCCTTGGTAATATTCCCTTTATGTACCTTAGAAGTTCTAATTTTTTGAAAAAGATTAGGTTTTATTAATCTTTTGTTTTTTCAGGGCCATAGGTTAGATTTGCCCTGATTCATGCTTGTGTTTTTGTGGCAGGAGGAGTAGTTTCATGAATCGCCCCGACTCTTTATTTTTTTTCCTTTTTTCTCCTCCTTTGTCCAAAAATCTTCGCGGAGATGTTCAACTGTTTTATATCTGAAACCCTTATAATCATAGTTAACCTTTTACTGAAAATTATAAGTAAACATTAATAGATGAAACAAATAGAGTTTTTATTTAACTTACCTTAAAATACATTTCTTAAAGATTTTTTAGATAGAAGCTTCTTTATTTCTAAATAAAGAAGAATCGCTAAGAATAAACTCTTGTAATTTTATTTCTTCCTTCATTTTTTTTAAAATTATCTTTTAAGATTTTTTACGTTTAATAATTTACTATAGTATAATGAATTTTTTAAACATTAAGTTTAAAACCTAGCTATATTCTTAATAAAAGTAAAGCTAAAATATTAAAATAATAAATACCTAAAATATTGATAAACTAATATAAGTAAATTATAAATTGCAATCATCTCATTATAGGAACCTTAAAATTAGATAAACTGAATATTTATATTTGCATTTGCTTCTTAAATTTATGATCTTTCTTTAAAAATCTAACTTTAAATCTTTATATGTTTTAAATACATTTATGATTCATTCTCTAGCTTAATTTAAATGAAATAGATTCTTAAACATATTTTTAAAGAAAAATATTAACATTTTTAATTAGAATCAGTTAAAAATGAATTAAGGAGATTCATCAATATTCTTGGCTATTTGCTGTATTAGCACATAATTATTCTTTGACAACTATATATGCTATTTATATGTTGTTGTTCTATTTACATTGGGCCGTTTAATATTAATAATTTATTTGGTTTACAATTTCTAGTATTTTAGCTTTCTCTTACAGTCTATCCTATCTATAAAATTTTCCCTTAAATTAGCTACAACGATGGTTTTAGAAATAATTCATATCATATTATTGAGTTTTCAAGATTTTTAAATTTCCATAGAAATGAGCAAATCTTGAGATCATAAATGCAAGTCACTAAAATTTTTGTTAATTTTTAATTTCCATTTGAAGGAAAAATTTTTGCAGCGTTCTGCTAAGAGTTATTAAGTTTTTTTGGAGATATTTATTTCTTCAGAGCCTTTATATATTATAGAGAATAAAATCATTGTATCATACTATCTCATTGATTATTTGTTTATTTTTATTTAAACTTGGCTTCTATCACACTTAACACATTTTAATCTGCAAGATAAAAAAATAAATATAATTCCTATAATATAAAGAGTATACTTTTATGAATTTTTTGATGCTAAAAACTAAATAAATTAATAATTATTGAGATTGTATTTCTTCTATAATTATCAATATTAATAGATAATTATCTTGTTATATTGAACTAGGTATTACTCAGTTAAATTGGATTCTCTCTATTTTCTTTTTTCAATCTTTATTATTTCCAAATTACCCAAGAGGTGTAGGAACTTAATTGTTTTTTGTTATAAATTGAGCAGAATTTAATAATAATAATAATAATATTAATTTTAAATTTTCCGTTTTAGGGATTTCCAAACCCGTCAGAAGAACAGCAGTTCATGCTCCCTACTGTTAAATATAAATGTTTGGGACGGCCAATTTTAGCGAGATTAGGAACTCGGGTTTCTCCAGATTTTCCTTCCTTTTACTTGATATGGTTCCATCTTGATCATTTATATTGAACCATCCGGGTTGCAATACATTCTTTTCATTCTTGCTTCTTCTTTTTTCTTCTTTTGTTGTTCTTTTATCCAATAGTTTCTTTATTTCTATTAGAATTTCTAACACTTCCGATAAAAATGTCATACGCTTCCACAGCAGAAACATTTCTTTTTTATTTTGAATTATTTTCCTTGATTTGTTTGCTATTCCTAGGCTTCGATTTCCATTTGTATAGCTCCAGTTTCGCTTTACTCTTTCTTAAAAGTTTATAATTTCTCTTCTACTTTTCCGAGTCTGTTATCCAGTTCAGTCTGTTTCTAAAGCTGATTTTAGGATTCGTTAATCTGACTTTGTAAGATATTACAAAAGGCGTTAAGATCTCTTTCCTAGGATATAAGTCTTGACTCAATTCCTTCTGCTAAGTCTAACTTTGCCATCAGCATATCATTGTCCTTCTTCAATCTCTTGACCTCTTCCTGGAGGTTCAGTACCACTTTGATGAGCTACTCCATTCTCATCTGGCCAGAAGGAATGAACTCTGATACCTCCTGGTGGAGAACAGACTTCATCTGTTTCCTCGGTTTCTCGCTTGAGGTATGAATTTCCGTATATATATTATTCAAGGTTGGCTTTTGTTCGTTTTGTTAGATTCCAAGTTGTTAGTTCAGTGTTGGTTAAGGTTATGATAGAGAAGATTGTTAAGATTGATAAGACTTGATTTCTTGCTTCCTCCCTTCCTTTTTGGCTTAGGAAGAGGTGGTATAGAAGCCTGACTTGAAACCTTCGAGCATTATTTTCTATTATATTAGTAACTACAATATTATTATAGTAGAATTTAATAATTAAATTTATTTATTAGCATATAATTCACTTTCTATTTTATCTGATTATCTGTAGTATTTGCGCATCAACTGGCTGCTGCGTGCTCTATAATCATATTTATTTAAGAGAATTAAAAAATAAGTTGGAAATCAAGTATTTTCAAATAAAGAATAATAATGTTGAAAGTTTTAAATAGAAAAATGAAATATTATATTATGAAGTAAAATGATTTATCAAAAAGTTAAATTTTTAATATGTATGTAAATAAATAAAAATAAATCATTTTTTGTCTATAAATAAGATTAAAATCTTAGTTATTTTCTATAAAAAAGTAATGTTAAATTTAAGTAGTCCTAAAATAATTAAAAATATAATAAAATTGTAAAAAATAAAAGCAGCCAGAGATAATAGGGATAAAAAACAAGGAAAAAAGAAGTAGAAAAATTGTTTTAAAAAAGAGAAATTTTATTTTATTTTTGCTCATCATTTTATACTACCAAAGAATTCAGGACTAAGTAATTTTAAAAAATTCTGTGATAACAGAAGGAAAAATGCTAACAGCTTTGAGTTTTAAAATGCAAGGAATATGATTCAGATTATTTAAAAAATTAAGGAGGCGGAAAATTAATAAAAAACTGTAGAATTTGTAAAATTAAAAATTTTTATATAAAATACTGAGGTTAATGTAATCCATAAATGGCTTTAAATGATTATTTTGCGATATAATTGCCAAAAACTAAATTTTATCAAAATTAAAGATGACTCTCAAACCTTAAAAACTGAAGAGAAGAAAACTATAAAGACTGTGCATGGTTTTTGTCTGTGATCGATGAAAAAAATCATAAACCTTTAATCTTAAATTTGATAAAAATTTATGCTAAAAGCAAATAACCTTGAACTTAATCACATTTATGTAAATTAAGCTTAGATTATTACCTAAAATTCGAAGATAAATTTTATTAGTGAAACAGACTTTTATATAATCAAAAGAAAGAAAAAGCAAGATTTTGAGATGTCTGATTATACCTCTAAATTTATAGAAATTCCTGGCTAAATAAAAGCACTTGAATGGAATGCATTTGAGAGATGATTCTGCTGTTGTAGATGCTTATAGCCTATAATTATGGAGTATGCATTCATCACTAATGATGATCACTGTTTGCAGAAACTGATCACAATAAATTTCTTTTTTATCCATTAAAGATCGTTCAGAGAAAGCCTCAACACGAGATCTTAACTATCTAAAAAATTAAAAGTTAATAATTATCATTATAAAAGACTTCAATTGATTACGAAGTATATAGTTTAATAAAAGCCTTAACTTAACTCATAAATATCTTTATTTCTCCTTTAGAAATAGAGAAATAAAATTTCTTAAGTAATTATTTTGAATAAGCATTAATCTTATTTTTAATAAAATTTTTAATTAAAATAAACATAAAATTTAATTATATACATTAAAATTATTTAAGTTATTACTCATATACTTTACTATTAATTTATTTATCTTAATCTCAATTATTATATATATATAGTTGTTCGAAGGTAAGCAACAAGGTCATCTTCATCAGAGGTTGGGGAATTTAAGTACCCATAATTGACACATGTCGTCCTCTGCTTTAGTGATGCAATGAGATACAATCCTGCCATGTCCTTGGACCTCCATCAAGTATTAAAGATTACGAGTATTCTTAAATTATATCAGTATTGAACATTTTTATCAGTACTGAATAATTATACCAGTATTGAACAAGGTTTATCAGTATCTGATAATTTTATCAGTAGCAAACATTCTTGTCAGTATGAAACATTTTTTTTAAAGAGCTGTACACCAACGAGAATGGTATGCGCTCTATAATAAAATTTATTTATTATTTATTTATTTATAATATTAAAATTTGATAAATATTAGAGTCAACTTAATTTTATAAATTAATATCTAATTAATTAAAAATTTTTCTTATTAAAAGAAAATTAAAAAAATGAGAGTTAAAAGTTAAGTTAAAGTTAAAAAGCTGTGTTATAGCCTTAGTAGTCACCATCTGACCTATTCTATCAGCTTGTCTCCATTAGTTTGTCTTGAATTTCTACTAGGCTTAGTTAGGCGGTGTAGCACTTCATTAGCGCACCATACTTTAATATTCTGAATAGTTTTAATCTTGCATGTAGCGTTCTTAATTATTTATCCAAGGATTAAGATTTGAATTAAAGAATTGTTTTCTATAAATTATTCCGCTTTATGTTGGATATATCCTAAATAGTTAAATATCTTATTTATTCTTTCTTTAAATTACGCTTAGTTGTATTTTAATTGGTGTAATTTATTGCAGACGTAGCATTTTATTCTTCTTTTAAACTATTATTCCTGTAACACTTACTTAGTTTAAATTTACTAGTTATTTTAAATAAACTGTTTATTTTAATTTGAGGCTTAATTTTCTATTTCCATCTGATTAATTCTGTTAAAAGGAAAATGGCGTTACCTGAATTTATTATTAAATTTAAAGAATTCTTTGTTCCAGTTTGTTTTCTATTTCTTATGATGATTAATATTGTTTCTCAAGTAAAGACGTTATTAGTTTTTCTAATTTTTCTACTTTATCAGGTATCTATTTTTGAACATAAACTCTTTTAATGACTTAGATAATATTTCTATTTGAGTTTGTGTCGGAAGTTTTTTTAGTTCTAATGTTCGTCATATGAATGATATTTCTCACTTTGACTGATTGTAATTATTTGGGTTTTTGATTTTTTAGAGAATGTTCCTGTTTAGATATTTTGTTAAAAGTTGCGTTATTTCTTAGAAGGCATTTGATTATGTAGATAATAAAAAAGAATAAAATACTTCTATATCCCTTTACCTAGGAATTTGAAATGGTTAATGTTTAATAACTTTAGCTTATAAGACTTACTCTTAATTAAATTATTGATCACTTAGTTTAGTTTTATAATAACTTAAATTTTAAATTGTAGAAATTAAATATTTTACTTATAATTAAAATTTAAGTTCTTTCGATAAAGGAAACAAATTTAAATTTTCTATCTAAATATTAAATAAAGCAGCATTAGATAAATGCAAAATGTTTATTCCTAAATTTAAAATTATTGCTTTTATTTAATAATTGTAATAAAGTGTCTATTGGTTATTCTTATATCTAGATTGTAGTTTTAACTTAATGTTTATAGTTCTTTTAGAAAGAGATTAAATAAAAATATCCCTTTTAACTAAAGAAATAATTAGTCTTAGTAGCAATATTTATAATTATTTTAAATGTAAACTTTATAGCTTTTATCATCTTTATTATAACCCTAGCTATATAATAATATCAATTTTAATAAATTCTAAGAATATAGAACTTATTATAACTTAAAGATAGATCTTTTCAAATTAATTCAATAGCAATCTTATGCTTACCATACTTTATTATATTATCATTAAAACTTATTTCACTTACATCTAATTTAAAAGATACTTATCTATTAACTAACCAAATTAAAACATAAAGCTCTTTATTTTTTATTCTTTTTTCTCTTTACTCATAACTTCAAATCCCCTTAATCTACCAATATTATACAGTCTAATAATAGTTAGTAGAATAAAGGAAAATAAAAGTAACTAAATGTAAGAGTTTATTGTAAATGCTTAATATCAAATATCAAATCTAATATCTTTATCCAATTAAAAGCTGCTTCTAATTAATAACTATCTTGTAACATCAGTAATGCATGGATATTGCTTAGCTCATTAATTAAGAAATTTATTTCCAGCTATGGATTTTTATTTTCCTCTACCTTTTATTTTAGAACCATAAGTAATTAAAACTAATAATTTTGCATCTCAGTGAAATTTATCATATATTTAGTAAGTGTATTAAGATGTAGAAGGTAAATAATGATAACAAGAGAATTAATTAAAATAATAGATCATAATTATTAAACCTCATATATTTAAATTATTTCTTTTAAATAGAAATCCTAATGTCTAGCACTGGATAAATCCAGCTTTAAGATAGCTCTTAAAAATATGATAAAATAAATGAACCTTAATAGCCAAATAAAAACTTAAATTTGAATGAACTTTGATTAAGCGCAGGGTGTAAAGATATATTTTTATAGATGCAAAGCAATATTTTCATTTTAGTTAGCAAGTAAAATCCTATTACAAACTAAGTTGATTTTAATCTAATAGGTATGGAAGAAGTCTATAAAAAATGTGATGAAATCATAAATGAGTGAAATAAGCCTGTGAGTGAGAACAACTTTGATTGCTATGCAAATTTGTATGGGTAGGAAAATTCACAGTAATATGATATTTAAAATTAAGTCAAATAAAAACTAGAAGAGTAGAAGTTGCTACTTTTTATTGTCTGAGAACTTGTAATAAAAAGCAAATGGCCAAATGTTGATATTTCATTTTTATCGACATACTAAAGTGAGGATTTCTTTTTTAAATATGAAAATGATTAAATACTTAATATCATTGAATCAAAAGATAAAGATCTCCTTAAATTAATTATCCAACTCCAAAACTAAAGAATCTATTGATTAAATGATTTCATTCACCTAATTTTAATAGACTAGCCTAAATAAAATGAATAAGATTTCTAAATTCAAATAAATAAACCTGAACAAATATTAAAAGTCTCTAAAAATTTCCAAATATAGCTTCCTAAAAATATTTCTAAAGATGATAATTAAGAAAACTTTTTCAAAAGAGTAAAACGAAAATACTTACAGCATAAAAAAGATTCAAAGCTTAAAAAAGATATTAATGACTTTACATAGTATTATAAACAGCTTAACTAACTCTAAAACATTAGTGGTTATAAAATAAATAGTGAAGATTACTAATAAGAAAGTGACAAAGAAAATTAGGAATAAATAAATGAAACATTTTGGGATCCTAATGATATACCAGACTAATAAATATTGGATTAGCTTATTAATATTAAATTTTAAAACTTGTAAGAAAAGGAAAAAATGATAGAAAATTATGATTTTAATTAATTATAATTGGAGTCTTTAGAAGTAGAAAAAAAAAAATGTAAAATATATATGGGATTTATTTAGAAATAAAATCAGGGGACTAATAATGAAACTAAAAGATAAGATATTAACTAGAACAAAAATTTTTATGCTATTAAATAATATGAAAATCCTTAAAAAATAGCTTAATAGTTTAAGTGGACAGTAGTAAACCAAACTCTAATCAAAGATGAAAATTTTTTACCCATAACAGGTATAAGTGATAACAAAAATCCTTGCATAATAACTTTATGATAAGGAAATAAATCTTTCTATGAATGAATTAAAAAGAAAAAATAAGAACAAGCATATGCTTCACCTATTTAAAATTTATAAAATTATAGTAATGCGACAAATTAAAGTCAAAGTAACAATTTATAAGAAGAATGAAAACGAAATGAAGAAAGTTTATTAGAAGAAAATAAAGAGCAAAATTTAGAGAAAACGGATAATACAATAGCTAATAATTCTTAAAATTAAGAAAAATAATAAGAATAAGAGGAAAATGGTTCTACTAATATTACAAATAATTCTTGATGTAAACTAATGATTATTATAGATTAAATAGCTAAAGGAATTAATACTCTGAATTATCAAAAAGGAATAGTCCATAATAACTTAAATCTTTAAAGTATATTGCTTGATGGTAAAATGAATGCTAAAATAACTGGATTTTCGAAGTTAGTTAACTTATAACTATTGCATGAAATATGACTAAGATTAGTAGATAATAAAAACTATGGGAAAGAGGACATTTAGAAAATCAAATTATTAG
This sequence comes from Loxodes magnus, assembly GCA_946699065.1. NCBI lineage: Eukaryota > Ciliophora > Karyorelictea > Loxodida > Loxodidae > Loxodes > Loxodes magnus. The sequence continues at coordinate 2,157,339 of CAMPDV010000005.1, read as the reverse complement.
AAGAAAATCTTTCTGATTGATGAAAAATAGAAAATTCTGAGAAAGAGTAGTATAATAGATAATAAATACATGAAATGTGTTATTTAGTGGATGCTTGGTCTTTTGTTTCCTTGGTAATAGATTTAATAACTTAAAATGAGATTACATAAAAATAATTTAAGAATATGAATTGATAAATAGAAAAGTAATAATAAATTTTCTTGTTCTATTCTAACTTCTTTAAGGATAAAAAAGAAAATAACTATATAAAAAAAGAGGAAAATTAAAAAAATTCTTATGATTTGAATATTTATAAAATGATTTAAATCTACTTTGGAATTGATTATAATCTTTTAACTAAATTAATAGAGAGAAAGTTTCCTAAACCATTAAATTGGGATTAAAACTAAAATTAATAAGAGAATGACAATAACTAAGGACTTGCTGTAGAAATAAAATCAAACGATAGTGAAAGCAGTTACAAGAGTAGCTTTGGTCTCATGGAGAATTCTAATTCAGAATAAAGTGAGTCTGATTAATAAAGTGAATCTGATTAATAGATAGAAACTGATTAATAAAGTGATAATGATAAATTTAGTTAAACGTCATCAGAAGAAAGTGCTTCAGTAAATGATTAATAAAATAATTCAGATAAAAAGAAAGAATAAAAAGAGGAAATAAAAGAGCAAGAAAGTTAAGAACAATAAAATTAAGAAGAATATTAATTATTACAATAGGAAAATCAATAAGAAGATGAAGAGTTTTAAATAATGTTTTATTAAATTGACGAATAGTATTAAAAAAGTAAAGAAATAAACAAATACCTAATGAAATTAATATTTATAAGCTTAAGACATTAATTAACTAATTACATAAATCGAAAAATAAAATTGCTTAACGCATTAATGGTTTTATCTCTTTTATATTTCTATTTATTTACTTTAATGTCCCCACACATTAAAATACAAGAAGAAAAAGCTTGGTAAACTATTTAGTAAAGTTTCAAAAATGAAAGTAAAATGAGTTTGGTTTTAATTGGAGATTAGGAATTTAATGAAATTTTATAAGTAAAAATATAGAAATTTTGAAAAGATTAAACTGTCTGGGGTAATGATACTTCTTAATGATTGTACCTGTTTAATAGTTAAGTAAAATAATTTGAAAAATAAAGCTAATAAGTTAAATAAAACTGAATGAAAAAAGGAAATTTTTATAATTAGGAAGATTAAGAAAATGAGTTATTTGAAAAAGTATTTGAGAAAAAAGTAACTGAAAATTTAATAGAAATTAAATTTAAAGAATATAGTTAGATTTGGCAAGAAAAGTTCAACATAACTTTAATTCTGCCATAAAGAGAAGAAAGTAGTAGAACAAAAATAATAGATGATGAATATTCAATATTTAAAAAAGATATAGGGAATAGATTAATAAAATTTAACTAGATAGAAAGTTTCCCATTCATAGTTTATAGCTGAAATAAAAGGGGTAATTTAAATAATATAAACGTATTTAATCAAGAATCAAAGGTTACAGTATAGCAAATATGAACTCCGATTGGAGGACCTATTGCAGAAATATATGTAGATAATGGATATTCTGACTATTATATTGCTACTGAAATATTTAGAGAGTGGTTTGAAAGCTATTATGTAGAATTATCTTTCTATCTGCTTGAAAATCAAAATTCATGAAAAACTTAAAGTAAAACAATATTAAATCAAATAATTTTTATTTATAAATCTTTATCTTAAAATAATATAAATTGATAATTAATTTTTCTAGATATAAAAATGGGATTTTGAAAAAATTAAAGATTTAAATTAAAAAAATTATTATAATCGAAGTAAAAACTTTCACTTAATAAAAATCGAAAGTTAAGTTAGTTTTAAATATTCTTTAAATATTCTTTAAATAATAAAATAATAAAAATTATCATAGATATTTATTTATAAAAACTATATTAAACCAACAATTATTTTTAATAATAATAATATACTTAAAGTTATTAAGGTTTTGCATTTCCTGGAATTTCGACCAGTTCCTGCGTACATTTTTTTAAACGTGGGTGTGTTCAACGACCTTTTTTGAAAGTGGGAGGTTACCACTATAGACTTCCAAGTGGTCTTGCGAAGAGTTTTTATTTATAAATCCCAGTTTGCGTTATCCATAGTTTGTTAAATTGTCTTCATGTTCTTTTCTGCTCTTATTCGTTTATTCTCTTTCATTATCAGCAGTTTCTTAATAAATGATTATTTGATTTGCAATATCAGCACAGTTTATTTTCTCTTTTTTATTTCGTTCTTTTTATCGATATTTTATTTTCTATTTTTTCTAGTCTTTAAATGAAGTTCATATCGATTATTTCTTTTCCTGGATTTTATTCTACTTTTGAGTATATTGGTGTTTTTTCTATTTCCATTTTCGTTCATATTTAAAGTTTTATTGTGACTAAGTTCAGAGTTGTTCTTCCGTTATCAAATAGCTTTGAATGAGCTTCTTCTGAGTATTAATAATTCGTTTTTTTAATTCTCTATGCTATTCATTAATTCCCTTATTTTCTCCTTAGTTATAAGCTGTTTTTTCATACTTTGAAATTAATTTTTACATTTTATCTAATTAAATTTAAAGTTTTTGATCAGCCTCGTTCTTAGGTTATCTTATCTCTATAGGTCCTACCATCACTTTACCTTCGGATGACGAACTTGACTCCTCTCGTTGCTATTGTTTTTTCTAAATTTATTTTGCCGCTTTTCTCTTTAGGTTTTTAAGTTAATTCTTTGAGAATCGAAGAGATTAATCCATTTTTTTAACAATTATTTTTAAATTATATAAAGTTTAATTTACTTAAAAAATATAAATAAAATAATAGAATTTTAGCTCTAAGTGATACAATCAAATATATAAAAAAGGTATAGAAAACAATACAAATATTCTTAACTATTTTTTATTATTATATATATAATATAAAATGGATATCAGCCGCGTCAGACAAATTAGTAGGTAATCTGGTGCAGTGTATACTACATTGCAAGTAATCTCACACTAGATGCCACTACGGGGAAGGGTGGGTAAGCTCCGTTTAGTCATACCTAACTTACCCCGAGAGTTCTCTCTAACAGTCTGAAAATTTGACTGACGGGCCTTCTAATTACAGACTTAATAACTAATTCTTATTTGGACCTTATTCAAGAAGACTGAAGCATTTGACTCAAGATTTAAGAATAAATTTTGATAAGAAGATTCCCCATTTGGATAAACTGACATGACTCATCGGACCTCTAGAATTTCAACAAGAAATATGAGAACATTTTCCTTAATATTAAATATTAATAATGAAAGAGCTGCGTGCCAATGAGGTACTACGCGCTGTATAATAATTTTTATTTATTTATATTTATTTATTAATAAAAAAATGTAAATTTTGATATTATTTAGTTCATTGATGTGTAATCCAATAATTTAATTTATTGCTTAACTAATTTTTTTATTTATAAGCAATCAGAAGAAACTTATCTCATAAGCAGTTAATCTTTTACTTTCTATTACTAGGAAAAAAAGTGTTTCCAGAATCTTGATATATGTTTTGTATATAAATGACAATTTCAAAAAAGATGGTAATGATTTAAATTGATTAAGATTTAAAATTGAATTTGATTTAAAATTGAACTACCTAAGATTATAATAAATCCTTTTTTTAGTATCTTATAGTTTCTTTATTAATAATAGATAAATTTATTGAATTAATATATTAATTTAAATGTCAAAAATGTTTCAGGGAATAAAGCTCTGATGGATAAATTTATTAAAATGTTGATATGATTTAATTATAAAAGATTGATGTATTAAATGAATAGAAATGCACAATAAATAAAGTTTTTCTTACTTTACTTCGTATTATTTAATAAATGATTGAAAAAACTATAAAGCTTATCTTTATTATAATAATTTGGTTTTATATTTTGCTATAAAAAAATAATTTATTAATTTAAGTTATTTAATTAAATCATATCATTATAAACATTTTAAATTCTCCTTATAAAGTTTAATTATTTTAAAAATTTCATTTTTACTATTTAAAGATATATTGAATGCCTTGAAACTAATAATTACTCAACCTGTAATAATTCATAAATATATCCCTATTTATTACTTAAAAGAATTAATTTAAATAAAGAAATACATTATTAATCATATAATTTTAATTTTATAAAATAGAACTGACATAATTATTTATAAGAAATAAAATTTGATACGAGTAAATATTAAGTTCATATTTTAAATATAAGTATCAATTAAATAAACTATTATTTCATTTCAAATTCTTTAGAACATTTCCTAAATTTAGCATTATTTTTCGATTCAACATTTATAAATCTACATTTTTTTAAACTTTTTTAGTTAAAAAATTATTAAAAAAAATTAAATAAATAAATAAAATTTAGATAATTTAAAGTTTAAAAAATTAAAATTGCACATTATTAAAGTTTTAACTATCACCAATTTATACATTTACTTTAATTTCATCTAACTAATTTAAGTATCTTTAGCCAAATATAAATAAGATAAGTTTAAAATAAATTTCTTTTTTAAATCTTTTTTATCATTTTTATTCAAATCAATATATCATCTTTTTAATTCTATAAAATGGTCACAGTGAGTCTCGAACTCACGACCTCTGCGTTATTAGCACAGCGCTCTAACCAGCTATGCGACCTTTAGTTAATAATTTATTGAAGAGTTTTAAATAATTTTAAATTTGTCTTCTTTTAATCTTACAAGTAATAATTTGTTGGTTACATTGATTTTAAAATAAATAATGATTATCAATAAATTCTAATTACTTTAATCTAAATTATCTAGGTTCTTAAAACTTCATTTCATAAAGATAATTTTAATATAGTTTTTAATTAATCAAAAGTTATCAAAATTAGTTTTTAGATTTAGTTATTATTTAAAGAGTTATTTCAAACAATATCAACGTAGATGATAGTTTTAATATATGATAAATAAGTATTTATCTTTGCTTATTCATTTACAAATAATAAATGTTTAATTATAAATAATAAAGATTAACACTACTAGCTTACTACCTATTTAATAATTTTAATTATAACTAAATTTATTATTGCTGGTAATTTATGCTATAAAGCATGCGCTTGAGAAATGTTAAAATTATTATTTATTTAATTTTACTCTAATTTTTAAAGAAAATAAGAAAGTGAATACAATTATTTTATAAATGTTAAATCTATATATCTAATATTCCCTTAAACTAAGTTACTTTAGTAAAATACAAATATATCTTCTATAATTGTATGCTTATTATTCAAACTTTTTATATTATAAGTAGTTTTCTCCTATAAAGGTTAAGAGATAAATTTAAGAAATCTAATTTAAATGATCTTATTAATTTCTTTGAGTTGCCTTGATAATGAATTAATGTTTGATTATATTAAGCAAAGCTTAAAATTAAAAAGCTTTTATAATTAATTAAAGTTATAATAAATTATTTAAATATATAATATCTATTTTAGCTTTTATTTCTAATCAAATTAATATTAGATGTTCTTTAATTTTTTCTTTTATATTTATAATTAATTACATGTAGAGTAATATACTTAATTCAATAGACTTAAGCAAAAAATTAATAACTAATTGCGTCTTAAGATAAATTATTGGAGATATTTACTTAGTTATCACTAAGAATAAAATGAAATTTCAGAATTTTAGTTTGTAATTTTAAAATTTTCTAAGAGCATTAATTATATAAAAATCATTTAATATTATAACTATCAAGCAGTAAACTATCTTTATCAATTAGATTGAATAAACTAAAATTTCTTTTTAATTTCAAAAATTAAGAACTTATTTATTTTGTATTTTAAGTATTTCATTTGGCTTTATATCATATATATAGAAGTTGATTAAATCTTCCAATAATTTATATAAGTATTAAGCAAGAAAAAAGTTTGATGTAGCTTATTTATAATTAAATGAATTAATTAATTTTACTTTAAGAAGCAATAATAAAATAATATTACCATAATATTTATATATATGCTTAAACTTACTAAAAATTAATTACTCAGTTATCATTTAATTATTAAGAGTAAATCATTTAAATTAGAAACTTCAAAATTCATAAAAGTTAAAAATGCTCCTTTTGTAGAATTATAACAAAAATAGAAATTATTTTTATTATTAATATGTTAAAAAAAATGCCATATAAATATTATTTAATTGTATCTTATAATTAATTTACTAATAACATAATTCAGATTTTAAAAATAGAAAAGCAATTTATTAATTAAATAAGAAATAAAAAATCATTTCAAATCTTTTATCTTATAATTTAAATAGTTATCTCAATATCTAAAAATATAAATACCTTAGTAATTATAAAAAATTTCATTTCAAATTATTATAACTAGGAATAGAAATTTACTTTAAAACTATTCAAATTCACTTAAAAATCTCATTATCAATACTAAATCAAGATTATCATTTAATTAAAATATAATCATTTGTATAAATGTAATTTAGTTAGACAAATTCTAAATTAATTAATCATTTTAAAATTTTATTAAATAATAAAAAACCATATTAATCTATGAAAACTACAACTTATAATGCTTTAATTCGCAACACCTTTTCAAATTTTTTCAATTAAAGATAATTAGAGAAATTTTATTTTTCCTTCATAACTTTATTTATCATTTCCACAACCAATTTTATAAGGGAAATTAATTATCTACCTTTTTGATTTAATTAAAATATTATTTTATTTAGATAAAAAACACAATTAAAATAAATGTATCGAACATAATAACTTTAGTCATTAATTAATTTAAAATCTTAATATATTATTTTACAAATATATAAAATGGCTTCTAAGAAATAACAGAACTTTTAACAAAACATTTAAACAGGAAAATTCTCTAAAAAATAAAAAACCCAAATAATTACAATCAGTCAAAGTGAGAAATATCATTCATATGACGAACATTAACCACTTGGAAATCCAGAACTAAAAAAACTTCCGACACAAACTCAAATAGAAATATTATCTAAGTCATTAAAAGAGTTTACGTTTGAAAATAGATACCTCACTGATAAAGTAGAAAAATTAGAAAAACTAATAACTTCTTTACTTGAGAAACAATATTAATCATCATAAGAAATAGAAAACAAACTGGAACAAAGAATTCTTTAAATTTAATAATAAATTCAGGTTACGCCATTTTCGATTTAACAGAATTAATCAGATGGAAATAGAAAATGAAGCTCAAATTAAAATAAACAGTTTATTTAAAATAAGTAGTAAATTTAAATTAATTAAGTGTTACAGGAATAATAGTTTAAAAGAAGAATAAAATGCTACGTGTGCAATAAATAACACCAATTAAAATACTGCTACTAACTAAGCGAAATTTAAAGAAAGAATAAATAAGATATTTAACTATTTAGGATATATCCAACATAAAGCGGAAAAATTTATAGAAAACAATTCTTTAATTCAAATCTTAATCCTTGGATAAATAATTAGGAACGCTACGTGCAAGATTAAAACTATTCAAAATATTAAAGTATGGTGCGCTAATGAAGTGCTACACCTCTTAACTAAGCCTAGTAGAATTAATGGAGACAAGCTGATAGAATAGGTCAGATGGCTGACTACTAAGGCTTTAACAAAGCTTTTTAACTTTTAACTTTAACTTTTTACTCTAAAGATTTCATAAAAGATTGAAATTAATAATTAGAAAATAATTAGTAAAAAAACATAAAAGTGATTTCATGTTAAACATCTCTTCTTTTAATTTTTAAAGCATGAGAAATGATGATAGCGTAATTTAATTTTTTAAAAGATGAAAAGATAATTTGATGAATTAAATAAAGAATTTGTATTTTAAGAAATTTATAAGATTAAATCTATCTAAAATAGTTTAAATAGTTTAACTAATTTTAAAAGTTAATTAGTATACAATTATAAAAATTATTTATAGATTTATCTTAAATATAAATAAAATATTAACTTTTTAAAGGAAAATAACAATAGAATATTTAACTTTAAATAATTAGAACTTTATTTAAGCATAATAATATTTTTAATGTAAGATAATATAAAAAATATTGTTTAGATATGAATGTTTATGCTTATAAAAATAGAAAGTTGCAATATAGAAATCCAAGAAGTTTTCTTAAATCTTATGCTTTTAAATTAAAATCCTAAATTTATAAATTCTAAATTTAATTTTATAATATAGCAGCATAACAAAATCTAGTGAAGTTCTAGTGATAAGTTATCTAACATATAGCATTGGAATAAATTTATAAATATTAAGCAAATTTCAAATGTATTTATTATATAAAATAGCTATAAAAGTTTATTATAAATTAATTCTAATTATAATATTTTACAATAAAATGCAAAACAAATTTAATTAAACCCTGAAATTTATGATCTTAAAAAGTAATTGAAAAAATTAAGAAAAATCTTAGTATAAAATATATAAATTGTAATGTAATAATTTTATTTATATTAAATAAAAAAACTCTAAAATAGATAAAAAATAAACTTTCTATATATTTTTATGATTTAAATTTAATATAAAATATTTAGCATATTTAATAAATAAAATATAAAATTATAAAAGCCTTAATTTAAATCGTAATTTTACCGTTGTCTATTATTTAAATAAACTTATTAAATTAATTGCTATTATTTTAAAATAATAATAACTTTAATTATTTAAGCAAAAGATAAAATATAATATATATATCATCTCATATAAATAAAAGTTTTTAAGTTTTCTTATAATGTAATAGATATCAAATATTAATAGTTTTCTATTTTATTTAAAAATTAAAAATTAAAATTTATAATTTTATATATTAAATTATCTTTATAAAAGCATTCTTTATAAAAATATCATCAAATTATAAAAAGTCAATTATTATTTAGTATCAATTCAACCTAAATATTAAAAACCTATATATCGTCTTTTAAATTAAAACTCTAATCAATTAAAGAAAAGATACTTAAATAATATTTCCCAATAACTTTATCTACCTATTTCATTTTTTATTATAATATAACTCAATAGAAAAAGTTTTAAGATTGTATTTCGATTTATTTAAATTTGCTAGTAAAATTACATTCTTGCTGGAAAATAAATACAGCAAAGATAAAATTTATACTAGATGTAATCAAAGGTATATTTCCTTAATACAATAAAATAATAAAAATACCTTTTTATTTATTGGCAGTTGGTTGAATAAATCTAAGATCTACAAAAGTTCCTTATCCAATATAACTAAAATAGAGGTAAAATATTATTTAAAATGGTATTTTTCAAATTTATTAAGAATCTTAAATTATTTCGTTATCAGTTTATTTAGCTAATAATACATATTTACAATCTAGCTTATGTTTTTATTTATTTTAATCTTTCTTAATATGTATAGGAAAAAGGTAAGCTTAGTGGTAAAATTTTAAATCACATCAAGATTGAATTTTTAAAGAAAAAGCCTAAAATTAAGAAATAAAGTATCTATAACTTTATTTAGACTTATTAATAATTGCTTGCATTTCAGTTGTTGGATTATAAATATTCATATATTTAAATTTTTTCCTATGTTTAAAGAAAATTTATATAGTAGAATAAATAAAAGTAAAGTACTTAAGATTTATTCCATTTCATTAATAAAAGTAAATGGAAGTCCAAAAGTATGTTGAGTTTAATTTGCTAAATAAATTGAACACTATTTCTAGCTCACAGTTAGAAAGAATTAAACTTAGACAGTTATTTAAAACAACTTTTGAGTGGATTTCTGTATAAGGACAAAAATATGAAAATGAGCTAAGTGTCAAAATAGATAAACTACCATAAATAGTGTTAGCCAATGAGCAAAAATTAAAGGATCTAATTATGTATTTGTTTGGTATTTTTTTTGCAAATTCTTTTGGATAAAAAATTTATTTCGAAGCGAATTGTGAAAAAATAAAAGTTTGATAGAAAGAAAGAGTTAGATTAATTTTAAAAATAGAAGTCAATTTCACTATTTTGAAAAAATTACCCTCTTTAGTAAAAATTCTAAACGAGAGGTTGTATAATATCTAATTCGAGTGAAAAAAGTTACTTAATAATTTTTCTTCTGAGGAAATAATAATAAAGCACTTGATTAATTGCTAGCGAGGATCAGTTTTAAAAGCTGAAATAAATGAAAGATAAAAACTATTAGAACTCAATATTGCTCTCAATTTTGACGTAGAAGAAACTTGCAGTTTATGAACTGGAGGATTATAAAAGCAGCTTAGTTCTGTAAATTTTAAATTTAGTAACATATAATGACAATGACAGAGGAAAGCGTACATAGTGAAAATTTTTCAAGCAGTGATGAATCAGTTCACATAGAATCCCTTCAATAGGTATGTTTTCAAATGAAAAAACCAGGTGATTTATTTAACCGGCCAAAATAAAAAGCATAAATGTTTTATAAAAGGTAAAAAATTATACAGAAGACAATCACGAAGTTTGCACATTGATGACTAGAATATTATTAAAGAAGAAATGTTTAAAACATTAAAGAGACAAAAATCAAGTCGTTTCAACGAAAATTAAAAATTTAAATAAAATAAGTAAACAAGTGCTTATAGTTAAACATATCTTCTAAGTGTAAAAACAAAGTCTGAATTAGATCTAAAGAATTTGAGAAAAGAGAGTTATTTTTAATTCAAGGAAGATTAGGATATTTCTTGTGAGTGAGAATTTTTATTTTTTTTATATTAAATTTTATCACAAACCATTTGTCTTTTAGTTTAAAGTTCTTTATAAATATATAAATATCATAAAAGTATAAACTTTGCATTCTTTCTTTATAATAATAATAATAATATGAACAAAAGTTAAGTGTTTGGAGTTCCCTGGGCTTCCAACCAGTTTCGCTCCAAAAATTTTTTATACGTGGATGTATACCACGACCTCTTTTTGTATGGTGGAGGTTACCACGGATGATTTTCGGTGTTTCTTATGTTCAATTTCTGCCTGTATATACCAGTTTTAGTTAATCATAATTTGTTAATATTTCTTCACATTCTTTTTTCTTCTAATATTTTGAATTTTTTTCATTCTTGACATTGCCGCAAAATGTGATTATCTTAATTGCAGTATCAACATTTCTTCTTTTGATTTTACACATATATTTTTTATTCAATTTTTTCAATTCTCTTTATTATACTTGTATCTAGAGTTAAATCATTTTAATTATTTTTTTCTTATTTTTAGAAAGGAGCATTTTCAATGTCCATTTTTTGAGCTTATTTAAAGTTTGATTAAGACTATTAATATAGTTACTGTTCTGTAACCAAATTGTTTTAGATTAATTGCATTCTTAATATCAGTAGTTCGTTGCTTTAGTCATCTATATTATTCATAAGTTCTCTGATTTTTTCTACTTGATTATAGATAACTTCTTCATAATTAGATATTTACTTCCTCATTTTTTGTAGTAGATCTTACAGTTGTGGGTCATTGTCAGATTTAGATTCATTCATTTCAACTGTTCTGATCATAATTTTTTTAGGTGAAGAACTTGAATACTCTTTCTTTAGTTATTTTTTCAATAATTCTCTAGTGGCTTTCTTTTTAGCGTTTTTAATTTGGTTTCTTGAAAGTCGAATGTTTTGCTCCATTTTTTCCAGTTTTTTTATGCATTCTTTCTTTATTATAAAGATATTTAATCTTAATTAACTAAAAGTGAACTTAATATTGTGACTGGTTAAAAATTATGGTTATAATAAAAAAATTAAATAGAACTTAGTTAAAAATATAAAACTAAAGAAGATAAACATTATTAATATGAAAAATTGATGATAATTTTCTAAACTGCAATAACTGCTGGGATATTTCATATTTAGAATAAAATTTAATCTACAGTTCAAAAAAATAAAATAAAAACCAAAGAAATGTAATTTTTAACTCATCCAATTTAAGATATAAATTAATGATATAATCTTATTTTCATAAAATCGTCTTTGCATTTACTTGATTTATTAAAATTCAGATTTACCAAATTAAAAGCTTTTAGAATATAAACTTTCAATAAATAAATTATTTAATAATGATTTAAATTCTCTTAAATATAGTTAATTATTGATTTTTATCTAGTTATTAAAAAAATCCCACATAAAGTATGTAAAAATACTTTTAAGAAAGATATAAATTAAAATAAATGTATTTTGATTTATTAAATTCTTATATATTTATTTTTAAGCTAAGATAAAACTTACTAGTAAAGTAGCCATCTCGTTAAATTTATTTAAGCGGTTTTTATATTTATTTAAATATCTAAATTATATACAATTTTTGCTAATAGTTTTTTGACTAATAATTAAATGTTAATATATCTAATAAAGTATTAAAAGTCATTTATTTATGAAATAATTGTCACTTTCTAAAAATATCTAATTTAAATTAATATATAATATAAAATGGTTGGCTTCAAGAAGGGTTTTTTTACCACCTCCTAATAACAGGAGAGAAAACCAGAAGCAAATATTCTCACCACGTCTTCTTCAACTAAACACTCTTCTTAATAAAAATAACCAGAACAACAAAATAAATTAGAAGAACTAATAAAAAATGCTAAATAAAATAAGCGGACTTCTTCCATCAAAGGATAAGCAGGAACTGAGACAAAAATTAAGAACAGAAAAGTTGACACAGCTCTCAACAACCATTGAAAACTGAAAAAAGAGACCACTCAGCCGAATCGATAAAAATAATAACGAAGAAATAAAAAATAAACGAAGAAGGTAAAGTACGATAATTTAATATAGATCCTATTACCATTGATTTAGACAACATTTAAATAGAACAAATGAACTCTGAATAGATGAAACAGCTGATTCATCTACTTATTAGAAACATAAAAAAACTCAAAGAGGAATTAAACTCCCAGAAGGAAGAGTTTATAATAAGTCAGGATCTGATAAACCATGAAGATGATGATGAAGTCCATATGGAAGAACGAAGATCTAAAGTCGGAGTCTATGAGTCAATTTAAAATTTAGAGAATGATATTTGAGTAATGGAAGACGAGAGAAACTGAGTAAAATTATATTCCAGACTCAAATTAATAGAAGAAAACCTGTAGAAGCCTTCTTAAGGAATTCCAATGGAAATAGAGAAACAAGAAAAGATATTTCCTAGAACAAGGAAAATATGTTACATTTGCAACAGCACTTGAAATCTATGGTGAAAATGTCCCCAATAGAAAAGAATAAGAATGAATATTTGGAGTAATATTAACTATTAGCAACTGAAATGGCGAGCGACGGAATTCTTCCCATGGGAAATGGGAAAATCTGGAGAAAAAAAATTCTTAACTCAGATTATATAAAAGAGAGAAGTCCAGGAAAAAGAGCACAAGGAACAAAAAAGCTGAAAGGAAATTTTATACATTTAAAACTTCAATTAAGCCAGAAGGCGAACAGTTATTTTAATGATTTAATTTAATTTAAATTAATATAATTTTTATAGTTTTAAAATTTAAAGATAATTTAACAATTTTATCTTTAGTTTAAGCATCAAGTCACTTTGCAAATTTTAGGCAAAAATATATCAATTAAGACCTTAAAATTAAGTTTTCAATTTAAATTTATCTAAAACTAATTCTTAATCTTTTTCCTTCTTTTAAGTTCATTCAATAAATTTTTACTTGAGATTTTAAAGAGTTAGTTGTATTTTATGAATACATCTATCCTCAGTTGTTTCTAAAAATAATGAATATTTATGTTTATTTTATCTAAATATTTTAATTTTTAATATTTCTTAATACAAATTTAAATTTCATTTACATAACTAAATTTTTACTTTTTATTAAATTTCTCAGTAAAAATTTATTATAATTCTGAATTTTTGTAGTATAAATTAATTTTAAAATGCTCTTATTTGATTTAATGTACTTAAAATAAATTTTATTAGCAATATAAGCTTTTTAATTATTTTATTTATACTATGAATATTAAATTCTTAATTAGATTAAGATATTTTCTAAAGTAAAATGGAATAATCTATTCGCCTTTCCATAAACCAAATTAAGAACGCAAAAAGGAAAGCTGCGAAACTAATGCAGAAACAATAACAAGAAGAAGATAAATCAAGTTCCTCATCTGAAGGAAAAGTTATAATTGGAACAATAGAGACGAATCCAGTAAAAGTACAAAAATAATCAGAAATCTAAATATAAATTGACTAAATGAAAACAATAATACAAAATTATTAGGAAACAATTTGCAATCAAGGGGAAAAATAAGAGAACTAATGAATACTATCGAAGATTAAAACAACGAGCTACTAATAATAAGACGACAATTGATTTAAAATAATTTAGTCACGGAATAGTAACTATATGAATAATCTCAATCGAATTTTAAGCAAGAACAAAATATGATTATTGAAAAAGTTTCTACATAAACAAACATCCAAGAAAAATAGAATGACGAAAAGATTAATATAGAATTACTCCAAAGAATTGATTAACTTGAAAAAAAAGTATTTCTGAAGAGACTCAAGAAAAGACCAATCAAAAATTGCTATTATTGCAAATCAAAGTGACACTTATTACAAAATTGAGATTAGTGAAGATAAATTTAGATGAAAGAACAACAAAGAACATTAAGAATGCTTAGCAGACTCTGAATCACCGAAACGGGAATTTACAAGAAGAAGATATTCGTATAAAAGACAGAAGATTCTCAGTGGTATCCATCCACGCTAAAAAAATGGTAGCAAAAACCTGGTTGAAAATCCAGGGAATGCTAAACTTTAATTACTTTTAGTTTACTATTATTATTATTATTAAGATATTTTCTAAACTATTTTATGGATAGAATTCATAAATTTATTTTGATGGATAAATTTATTCTAAGATTTATAATAAGCTAGATTTCTAGTCATTTAACTTTATTATTTTTTATTTAATCTTAGATAGATAATTTATAAAAATGCTATAAGTGAAACTAAGCTATCGTTAAATAAACTTTCTTTTTAAGTAATTTTTTTGCAAAAAATAAATAAAAAATGTATAAAAGAAATAATTATAAGATAGCTAATTTTAGGAAAGTCAATAGGCAGATTATCATCTTTAATTATTAGATTTTATGCCATTATAAAAGTATAATGCTTTATCATTATTTTAATTTTTTAAATAAATTAAAATAATTTTTGTCATCAAAAATGATTTTTTCATTTTTTAATTTATATAAGTTTTCAAGTTTATTCTTTTAATTAATAAATTGAAAAATTAAAGGAGTTAAACTTAATTTTGCTGTATTGGCCATTAAATTATATGATTGATATAGTTTAAAAAAATAAAATGAAATAAATTTTAAAATCATTCTAATATAGAAGGTTCACTAAAAAATGATTTTTTATTTAATAATAAATAAATTTTTAGAATATTCCAAGAAATTTATTTAATTTTATTTATAATTTTTCGTTTTAAATAAAAAATAAAAGAAAAAAGTTTCTAGATAAAAATATAGAATTGTTATTATAAATACTTTCATATATCTGGAAACTAATCAAATAAATAGTGTTATAAATAAAATATTTTTATTTTCTCATATTTTCCTATTATCTTCTTTCATAGAAAAAAACTTAATATTCAATTTAGTCTCCTTATTTTTTAAAAGGAAGGAAAAATTAAAGTTATAAATTAGACTAGAAATATAATTAACATAAACACAATATCCAATGTGAGTTATTCTTAATTTATAAAATTTTAATAATTAAAATTAAAAAATTCTAATGATAGAATTTAATCATTTTAAGAATAAATATCAGTTTATATCATGCTTTTACAAGAATCTTCTTATTATGGACATCAAAGTAAATTAAAATCATATGAGGAAATATTATATTATATAATAAAATTAAAGGAAGGTTAAGTAAGGCATGCAGAATTTTCTACTTATTTAAGACTTTACTATTTATTTAAATTTTAATAATCAATTTTAAATCAAAAATAAAAATAAATAGTTATCTGAAATTTTTAATTTAAGAATCATTAACATTATCTGAAAAATCAATCATCATTATTTTATTTTCCAAAAAAAAATAAAGGCAAAATTTTATATCAGATAAGAACGACTAATGACATTTATAAAATATGACAAATAAGCTTCAAAAATATTAATTTCAAAACCTCTTAATTATTAAATTTAAAATTTAGATTAAATTAAATTTAAAATAATATAGTTCGCTTAATAGCTTTGAAGTTTTATGTCTAAACTCAATACACTTCTACTTTTAAGTACTCTTGAAAATGTTGTAGTATTTCTTCTTGTCTCATTAAGATTAGATTTACTTGTCTTATTTTCATTAAGTTTTAGAAAGAATATATTTATTTTCATGTTTATTTTATTCTGCTTCATGTAGATTTTATTATTCTATCAATTTGAGTCATATAGTCTTTTTTGCAAAATATTTAATTTATTATGTTTTAATTATATTCTAAGAGCTCTTGTTCTATATTTTCATAAAGATTTTCTTAGTTTATATTATTTTACGCTTTATTTTTGCTTTTAATAATTTTATCTATTTAGGTTTTAATATTATCTATACTTGTTTGGTAGTATTTACATTTGAATATGTATTAAATGTCTCTTTTTCTTGACATAAGCATTAATCATATTCTTAAGGAATATGTCTTTCTTGAAGATCACTTCTAAAAAAAGTAGTTAGGTTCTCAGTCTGAATATTAATTTTGATGATTGCATTTTCTCTTTGTTCAATAAAAAGTAGGTTATAATTGGGAATTTTTCTACATTTTTGCATTACTTTGCTATAATTTTTGCTGTGATCATTTCTTTTTTTCTTTTTTTTGCTGTTTTTGTTATTCTTTAAAATTTTTAATTAAAAAAGTGTTCTTTAATTTTTATATCAATTTTTTTATCGAATTACATCATATTTAGATTTTATAAAGCTTTTAAATCTAGTTTAAATTTCTTTTACATTTTTTTCATTTATTTCTGTTACTAAGTCTTATTTTTTAACTTATTTAGAATAATTGGATAAACTTTTCATCTTTATTCTTAGATTATTACTATTGATTATATAAGTCATTTAGTTTTCTATAAAATTTAAAATATCTTTTTGCAGTTATTTATTCAAATCCAAGTCAGTTAAAATCTATATGTTGTAACTCATTTCAAGATGCTTATGGCATTTTCATATATTATCTTATAAATTATCGTTAACTTACATGTATTTAATTTTTCACCTTTGTTATTCCAGTTTGTATACTATATGGAATTATTTAAGCACCATATTCTAATTTAGGTAGAATAAATAATCTGAATAAATTTTTGAAATTAATTGGGATGGTCTTATTAAATCTGCTGTAAAATTACTATTAAAATAAGTACTTGGCCTACTAATATTTATTTTATACTTTTTGTATATGTGTAATTAATTAATTATTTTAAAATTTAGATATTGTTAAATTTTAATTAATAATTATTTATTTTAAGAAGGAAATTATTTATAATTTTTATGTTATTCTCATTTTTATTTATTTGTAAAATTAATTAATTTCTATAATAATTTTCGCTATGGGTATCTTTAAACTATTTCTTTTTTATTTTAAATAAAAGCTGTTTAAAATAATAGTTTTTATTCATAATATAAGTAATTATTTTAATCCAGTTATAATAATATATCATTTTTTTTATTCTAAAAATTACACATCCGGGACTCCAACCCGGGTCTTTCGGGTGAAAGCCGAATATCCTAACCTGCTAGACTAATGTGGATCTTTATTTAAATAACTCTACAAGATTAAAAATAATAATTTCCTTAACTTTAATTTCTACAATTTCATTCTATTAAAATAAATAAAGAATTATATTAAATAAATTAATAATTTATTATAGCGGGTCTGCCATTTTTAGGCTAAACACTTTTAAGTTTAAAGTTAGGTATAAGTATCAACTTCAAATCTGTTTGTCTATCATAAGTCTTAGTAATTTTTAGGTTGCTATTTCTAATATTTTCCGATAGGTCGAATCCCAGTAACTTTTTATTGAATTCGTTAACTACCTATTAGATATAAGAAGTTTCACTCTTTAGTTGTAGATTTTTTCTATAAAGTTTACCTTCTTAATTGCAATAGATCCTGAAAATATTTTCCCATTATTTTTTATTATTTTCTTTTATTTTTATTAAAATTGGAAGCAGCTTCTAACTTTATGCAACGGTTGCTCGCAGTACCAGCATTCCATTATTTTCAGATATGGAATGAAAGTTTTTGTGGGTTTTTGCTCAACATCCATGGGATAATTAACTTATATTTTTTATAAGAATATGCTTTCAGTTAACTCTAGGAATTGGTTAATTTTTTCTTCTAATTTTTCTATTTTGATATTTTCTGACTGTTTATTTTCAATTTTTTTCTCTTGTGAGTTAGTAATAAGATATTCTATTTTTCTTTCTAGTTCTTATACTGTTCTTAGGAGTTTAAAATTTTCTAATTGCATAAACTTGAAGTTGTTAAAGTCTTTTTATTAATGGTATTTTGACTAAGATGAATCCTTTTAAGAAGAGACTTATTGGAAGAAATTAGTAATATTTTCTTTAATATATATAATTAAACTATAAGGTTAATATTTATTCTGTTTGAATAATAAAAAGTCCTTTATAGCTTAAATTTATAATATTTGATTTATTAGTGTTAATTAATCTTTTTATCTAAATTTAAATCTATAGTTCTTTTATTAACTAGTAAACAGTTATATTTTTAGTTTTTAGCTTTTTCATGCTTATTTCTTCTACTATATTTTTTTAGAATTATATTACATTTAAATAAAAAATAGACTTCACTTATGAAGCCTAAAAGCTCTTTTAAATATATAAGAATATGATATAGTATGAAAATAGAAATTAAAAGTTACTATATTTAGTTAATTATTTAGAATTATAAAATTTAAAATACTTGCTTTTTAAAATTTACTCTTACTTTATCAATTATACATTATTTCAATCTTCAAAATAGAACAAATTTACTTTTTAATTAAGCAGAGTCTAATAAAAAAAACCTTTATTTGCAGGCAAGATTATTCAATAAGAGTTAAGATTTGTAAAAACTATTTTAGATACTCTAAATAAAATAATTAAACTTATCTAAAATCACAACTCATAAAGAGTACTTGCATTTATATTTTAAGAAAAATATATAAAAATGTGGAAAAGCTAATTAAAGAATGTTAAGATACTAAAAATAGAAAATAAAGCAAAGAAAAAAGTAATAAAAATCTCTATAAAATTAATTTTTATTATTACAAAGATTAATATTATACTAATTCTATATCTGTGGAAGCTCTTAAATAAAATTAAAATTCTGTCTGATATTTTAAGTAAAAGAAATGATTATCAATAAATAAATAAATTGGTTTATAGAGTGTGTAGTACTCTCGATGATGTTCAGATCTTTAAATTAATTTTATTTATTCCTGATAATATAATATATAATGGCTGGCTTCAAGAAGGGTTTTTTTACCACTTCCTCAGAATGTAGAAAAAACCAGAAGCACATATTCTCACCACGTCTTCTTCAACTTATCGTTCTTCTTAATAAAAATAATCAGAACTATCATATAGATTAGAAGAACTTATAAAAGATACTAACTCCTACAAATTTAAATTAAGTGGATCTCTCCCATCAAAGGACAATTAAGAACTGGGATAAAAATTAAGAACAGAAAAGTTAACTTAGCTCTCAACACCTCCATTGAAAACTGAAAAAAGATACCACTCAACCGAATTGATAGATCATGAAGATGATGATAAAATCCATATGGTAGACCGAAGAGCTAAAGTCGGAATTTATGAGCAAATTGCAAATTTAGAGAATGATATTTGAATAATACAAGAGGAAGACGAGAAAAACTGAGTAAAACTAGATTCAAGACTCAAATGAATAGAAGAAAACCTGCAGAAGCCTTCATAAGGAACTCCAATGAGAAATAGAGAAGCAAGAAAAGACATTTCCTAAAGCAAGAAAAAGATGCTACATTTGCAACAGCACTTGACATTTATGATGGAAATGTCCCCAATAGAAAAGAATAAGAATGAATATTTGGAGTAATATTAACTATTAGCAACTGAAATGGTGAGCGACGGGATTTTTCCCATCGGGAAATGGGAAAATCTGAAAAAAAATTCTTAACTCAGATTATATAAAAGAGAGAAGTCAAGGAAAAAGTTAAATGCAAGGACAGAACATGCAGGAATGGAGATTTTTACATTTAAAACTTAAATTAAGCCGAAAGGCAAACAGTTATTTTAATGATTAATAATTTATTGATAATTAAAATTTCTCACTAGAAGTTTCTCCAGTGATCACTCCTTTGGAAAATCTGTTTTTAAATAGATTATGGTCGGAGTGATACCCCAAGAGACCTAATTGTCTGGAATCTTTCATCAACCGTTACTCAATGTCTCCAGTTCTTTTCTGCTAAGATTCTTGCTCAGTGTGACGCTCTGTAAGTACTTCATGGTACTTGAATTTAAGAATTAAACTTTCTTTCATATCAAAGAAATGAATAATTATGATAAAAAATTAAATAGTTAAAGGTAAAGTTCCTCTTGAATATATTGTGATCTTGTTATTTTTTTAATAAAAATTTCCTCCTTAGTAGAATAATCTTATAGCTTCTCTTCATAATTCGTCTAATTTTCTTTGTTTGAATTTTTTTAATTCCTTGAGATATCGCTTAAGGTTTCAAGTTGATTATCAATAGTAGCATTTGCTTATCGTGTATCTTGGTCTTGGTTCATATTCTTTCCTCTTCTTCTCACAGCAAGAACAGTTGATTGTACTGTAGGGCTCCAGAATCATTTCCACCTCAGACATTGAATGTTTAAATTCAGTTGTAACTCCAGAAAATTCTAGCTTGGCTACTTTCAGTTTCGATATTTCTCTTATATTGATGCCTACATATCCTAGAAGTCCATCAATTCCTGCGGTATTTGTTCTAACCTTTCCCGCATTAAGGCATTTTCATATCTTAGTGCTCCTACGAGCTTCTGTAGTTCTTCAGTCTCCTTGGTAATATTCCACTTTATGTACCTTAGAAGTTCTAATTTTTTGAAAAAGATTAGGTTTTATTAATATTTTGTTTTTTCAGGGCCATAGGCTAGATTTGCCCTGATTCATGGTTGTGTTTTTGTGGCAGGAGGAGTAGTTTCATGAATGCTCCGACTCTTTATTTTTTTCCTTTTTTCTCCTCCTTTGTCCAAAAATCTTTGCGGAGATGTTCAACTATTTTATATCTGAAACCCTTATAATCATAGTTAACCTTTTACTGAAAATTATAAGTAAACATTAATAGATGAAACAAATAGAGTTTTTATTTAACTTACTTTAAAATAAATTTCTTAAAGATTTTTTAGATAGCAGCTTCTTTATTTCTAAATAAAGAAGAATAGCTAAGAATAAACTCTTGTGATTTTATTTCTTCCTTCATTTTTTTAAAAATTATCTTTTAAGATTTTTTACGTTTAATAAGTTACTATAGTATAATGAATCTTTTAAACATTAAGTTTAAAATATAGCTATATTCTTTATAAAAGTAAAGCTAAAATATTAAAATAATAAATACCTAAAATATTGATAAACTAATATAAGGAAATTATAAATTGTAATCATCTCATTATAGGAACCTTAAAATTAGATAAACTGAATATTTATATTTGCATTTGCTTCTTAAATTTATGATCTTTCTTTAAAAATCTAACTTTAAATCTTTATATGTTTTAAATACATTTATGATTCATTCTCTAGCTTATTTAAATGAAATAGATTCTTAAACATATTTTTAAAGAAAAATATAAACATTTTTAATTAGAATCAGTTAAAAATGAATTAAGGAGATTCATCAATATTCTTGGCTACTTGCTGTATCAGCACATAATTATTCTTTGGCAACTATATATGCTATTTATAGGTTGTTGTTCTATTTATATTGGGCTGTTTAATATTAACAATTTATTTGGTTTACAATTTCTAGTATTTTAGCTTTCTCTTACAATCTATTCTGTCTATAAAATTTTCCCTTAAATTTGCTACAACGATGGTTTTAGAGTTAATTCATATCATATTATTGAGTTTTCAGTTTTTGAAATTTCCATGGAATCTAAAAAATCTTGAGTTCATAAATGCAAGTCACTAAAATCTTTGTAATTTTTAATTTCCATTTGAAGGAAAATTTTTTGCAGCGTTCTGCTAAGAGTTATTAAGTTTTTTTGGAGATAATCATTTCTTAAGAGCCTTTATATATTATAGAGAATAAAATCATTGTATCATACTATCCCATTTATTATTTGTTTATTTTTATTTAAACTTGGTTTCTATCACACTTAACACATTTTAATCTGCAAGATAAAAAAATAAATATAATTCCTATAATATAAAGAGTATACTTTTATGAATTTTTTGATGCTAAAAACTAAATAAATTAATAATTATTGAGATTGTATTTCTTCTATAATTATCAATATTAATAGATAATCATCTTGTTATATTGAACTAGGTATTACTTAGTTAAATTGGGTTCTCTCCATTTTCTTTTTTCAATCTTTATTATTTCCAAATTACCCAAGAGGTGTAGGAACTTAATTGTTTTTGTTATAAATTGAGCAGAATTTAATAATAATAATAATATTAATTTTAAGTTTTCCGTTTTAGGGATTTCCAAACCCGTCAGAGAACAGCAGTTCATGCTTCCTACTGTTAAATATAAATGTTTGGGACGGCCAATTTTAGCGAGATTGGGAACTCGGGTTTCTCCAGGTTTTCTTTCTTTTTACTTGATATGGCTCCATCTTGATCTTGTATATTGAACCATCCGGGTTGCAATACATTCTTTTCATTCTTGCTTCTTCTTTTTTCTTCTTTTGTTGTTCTTTTATCCAATAGTTTCTTTATTTCTATTAGAATTTCTAACACTTCCGGTAAAAATGTCATAATCTTCCACAGCAGAAACATTTTTTTTAATTTTGAATTATTTTCCTTGATTTTTTTGCTATTTCTAGGCTTCGATTTCCATTTGTATAGCTCCAGTTTCGTTTTACTCTTTCTTAAAAGTTTACAATTTCTCTTCTACTTTTCCGAGTCTGTTATCCAGTTCAGTCTGTTTCCAAAGCTAATTTTAGGATTCGTTAGTCTGATTTTGTGAGATATTCCAAAAGGCGTTAAGATCTCTTTCCTAGAACATAAGTCTTGACTCAATTCCTTCTGCTAGGTCTAGCTTTGCCATCAGCATATCATTGTCCAACTTCAATCTCTTGACCTCTTCCTGGAGGTTCAGTACCACTTTGATGAGCCACTCCATTCTCATCTGACCAGAAGGGATGAACTCTGATACCTCCTGGTGGAGAACAGATTTCATCTGTTTCCTCGGTTTCTCGCTTGAGGTTGGAGTTTCCATGTGTATATTCTTCAAGGTTTGCTTTCGTTCGTTTTGTTAGATTCCAAGTTGTTAGTTCAGTGTTGGTTAAGGTTATGATAGAGAAGATTGTTAAGATTATTAAGACTTGATTTCTTGCTTCCTCCCTTCCTTTTTGGCTTAGGAAGAGGTGGCATAGAAGCCTGATTTGAAGCCTTCAAGCATTATTTTCTATTATATTAGTAACTACAATATTATTATAGTAGAATTTAATAATTAAATTTATTTATTAGCATATAATTCACTTATCTATTTTATCTAATTATCTTTAGTTTTTGCACGTCAACTGAAATGAAATATTATATTATGAAGTAAAATGATTTATCAAAAAGTTAAATTTTTTAATACGTATGTAAATAAATAAAAATAAATCCTTTTTTGTCTATAAATAAGATTAAAATATTTGTTATTTTATATAAAAAAGTAATGTTAAATTTAAATAGTCCTAAAGTAATTAAAAATACAATAAAATTGTAAAAAATAAAAGCAAACAGAGATAATAGGGATAAAAACAAGGAAAAAAGAAGTAGAAAAATTGTTTTAAAAAAGAGAAATTTTATTTTACTTTTGCTCATCATTTTATACTACCAAAGAATTCGGGACTAAGTTAGTTAAAAAATCCGTGATAGAGAAGAATAAATCCTAACAACTTTGAGTTTTAAAATGCAAGGAATATGATTCAGATTATTTAAAAAATTAAGGAGGCAGAAAATTAATAAAAAATTGTAAAATTTGTAAAATTAAAATTTTTATATAAAAGACTGAGGTTAATGTAATCCATAAATGGCTTTAAATGATTATTTTGCGATATAATTGCCAAAAACTAAACTTTATCAAAATTAAAGATGACTCTCAAACCTTAAAAACTGAAGAGAAGAAAATTATAAAGACTATGCATGGTTTTTGTCTGTGATCGATGAAAAAAATCATAAACCTTTAATCTTAAATTTGATAAAAATTTATGCTAAAAGCAAATAACCTTGAACTTAATCACATTTATGTAAATTAAGCTTAGATTATTACCTAAAATTCGAAGATAAATTTTATTAGTGAAACAGACTTTTATATAATAAAAAGAAAGAAAAAGCAAGATTTTGAGATGTCTGATTATACCTCTAAATTTATAGAAATTCCTGGCTAAATAAAAGCACTTGAATGGAATGCATTTGAGAGATGATTCTGCTGTTGTAGAGGCTTATAGCCTATAATTATGGAGTATGCATTCATCACTAATGGTGATCACTGTTTGCAGAAACTGATCACAATAAATTTCCTTTTTATCCATTAAAGATCATTCAGAAAAAGTAGCAATACAAGATCTTAACTATCTAAAAAATTAAAAGTTAATAATTATCATTATAAAAGACTTTAATTGATTACAAAGTATATAGTTTAATAAAATCCTTAACTTAACTCATAAATATCTTAATTTCTCCTTTAGAAATAGAGAAATAAAATTTCTTAAGTAATTATTTTGAATAAGCATTAATCTTATTTTTAATAAAATTTTTAATTAAAATAAACATAAAATTTAATTATATACATTAAAATTATTTAAGTTATTACTCATATACTTTACTATTAATTTATTTATCTTAATCTCAATTATTATATATATATAGTTGTTCGAAGGTAAGCAACAAGGTCATCTTCATCAGAGGTTGGGGAATTTAAGTACCCATAATTGACACATGTCGTCCTCTGCTTTAGTGATGCAATGAAACGTAATCCTGCCATGTCCTTGGACCTCCAACAAGTATTAAAGATTACGAGTATTCTTAAATTATATCAGTATTGAACAAGGTTTATCAGTATCTGATAATTTTATCAGTAGCAAACATTCTTGTCAGCATGAAACATTTTTTTTAAAGAGCTGTGCACCAATGAGAATGCTATGCGCCCTATAATAAAATTTATTTATTTATTATATTAAAATTTGATAAATATTAGAGTCAACTTAATTTTATAAATTAATATCTAATTAATTAAAAATTTTCTTATTAAAAGAAAATTAAAAAAATGAGAGTTAATAAAAGTAAATTACGATTGAATAACTATGCTTTATATTAGACTAATGGCTAATAAAATATTTAATTTACCTTCGTTAAATAACAACAATTTCATCATTAATCTTTAATATAGTTTACTCTTCAACTTAAAAGTAAAATTTGATTTGTAGTATAATAATTTAATATCCTATTTATTCTTGTCTATCATTTAATCTCAAATATTTTTTCTCTCTTCTGATTTTTTCTTCTTATGAGGGGTAAAATTCAGTAGTTCTTTCTTTCAATTTCTAAAAGTTAAAATTTAGTTAGATATTACTTCTTTTTCATTTGGTTTTGGACAATTCCGTCACAAATATCACGTACTGTTGCAAATGTAGTTTTTCTTGGTTTATTATTTGATCTAATAATCTACTAAATAGTTAATTAAAAAGATGATGAGAGCTGAGAATGGCCTGATTGACTAAAATTTCTGCTTTTATGGTTTGGAACAAGTTCCTTTCCTGTTACTGAGAAAGTCCCTGGTTAGAGTCATTTTCTGAAGGGAACGCTTTCATCGATATTATCCTCTCTTTGTAGGGGCTTGAAGTTTGGCTGCTCATAGCGATGGAACTCCCTGGCAGCTGTGTCTGGAACACAACAGGATATCCCCGTTATTCCTTAAAAAGAGAGCGTCAGGTCGTCTAACTGGAAAGAAATTTCTTGTCCCATAATTCTTGTATTTAAATTACTTAATTAATTATTTGATCTATATATTAATATATTTCTAAAAGATCATTAATAACCGGTAAATCTCTAACTAATTAAGCCACTAATTAAATGCTAATAAGTTAGTTTGGGGATCTTTAAGAAATTTTAACTTCACACTATTTCCATGAAGATCCCTTTTGGAGTCTTCTGCAAATGTTCTTCAAGTTATTGAAATCTTGAATATAATTAAACTCATTTTTTATCGTCTTTTTATCTCATTATTCAAATATCATTCACTAATCATGTCGTTCGTTCATAGACTCAGATTTTAGCTCTTCAATCTACCGTATGAACTTCATCATCATCTTCATGATTTATTAGATATTTATTTATTCCTAATATTTATTCTTTCTATGTGATTTAGTCCTCTTATAGTTTTTTAATTTTTTGATAAGTATATAAATTAGTTGTTACATCTATTAAGAGTTCATTTTTTCTATTTCAATATTATCTAAATCAAAGGAATCAGGGCCTTCATTTAGTTATCTTACTTTGAAATTTTCATTTATTTTCTATTTTTTAATTACTACTTTTAGTGATTCCATTGAGTGGGTTCTTTTTTTAGTTTTCAATGGAGGAGTTGAGAGTTTTATTAATATTCTATTCTGAATTTTTTCTTTAGATCCTCTTTACTAGCTAATTTTTAGCCTGAAGAAAGTTGGACTTGTTGAAGTTAAGACGTGGTAAGAGAAAGTACTTCTGGTTATGTGTCTTGCTCTGAGGAAGATGGTAAAAAATAGTTTGTAAAGGTAGGTTTTTATATTATAAATTAGGAACAATTGATATAAGTTTCTAATTTCTAATTAATACTCTTTATTTAGTAAAATTATTTTTATATTGCTTTTGCTCTTATTTTTATGATTGTTGATATAATTAAATTAACTAGACTAATACTTGACATGGTAGTTAAGATAATGAATGATTAATAGGTTTATTTTATATGTTGTAATGGTGTTTCTAATTTAAATGATTTTGATTATTAGCCTTATTCTTTATTAATATACTGGTGCTTAATGACTCTTAGATATTAAAAGAGTATTAAGGTTTATAAATCTATGCACTTGATAGTAAACAAATTATTAATTTTCTAATTAGATTACCATAATCAGGCTTATTTATTTAAACCTTTTAATTAGATTCTTTTAATGTTAATTATTAGATTATGTTAAACAAAGTTAGCTTAATTAGCTTTATCAATAATAATTAACGATTGAATCAAAATATAACAGTTAAATAAAGATTCTACTATAATTAATACTAATTCTATCCTTTATGACTTTCTCTATTTTACAATTTCATTATTAATCTAAGTCTGGAAAGTCACTTGCTTTAGCTATAAATAACTAAAAGTATCATTTCTATATATAATAAGAGATTATTAATCAAATATATGATAAATCTTCAGCAAAATAGGAAATAAGGCTTATGACTCTTTAAAGTAAAAAGTGAGTTTAATCCTTCTGCTAATTTTAGGAATTATATATATTTATTATTTTCTTTTTTCCTTAAAATTTATCTAATAATTAATTTTAATATTAAATAGCTAAGTTTATTAACATAAGCTTCGTAAATTTAAAAATAATTAATATATATAATTATAAATTTTATATCTAAATTGCTAATCAAATCAAGTAATAAATCTAAATCTTACTAAATAATGCTACATTTCAAATTATGCTTTTTAAACTTTATTTTTCCCTAATTATTAATCAAACTCTCACAGTCAGTCTCCCTCTAAGTTATTACCACACCGCTCTAACCAGCTATGCCACCTTTAAGTTATACCTTTACAAAAGTTTATAAGCTTTTGTATCTTCTATCTAACCTTTTATTCAAAGAACTTGATTCCCTTAATAATTTTATTAAAGCATGCATTTAATAATAATAATAATATACTTAATGCTAATAAAATTCTTTACCGATCACAGGACTTGAAACCTGGTCGCAGCTGCCACTATTTTTTTGCGTGGCTGAGTTCCATGGTCTTTTTTATTGAGAAGACAACTCTCATGAACAGATTCCGTGCTTAAATTTTAAAATATTTTTCTTTTATAGATTCCTTCCTTTGTTACATAAAGTCTTGATAAAATTCTTAATATTTTTTATTCTTCAATTTTTTGTTTAGTTTAAAACTTTTACATCTTCTTAGAATATGTCATTATGATCTACAGTATCAGCATTTTTTTTCTTTCTATTTTATTTTGAGTTCTTATATTCAAAATTTTTTCAATGTTTTTAATTCTTTTGTTCATTTAGGTTGTTTCTTTACTATTTTCTTATTCTGTTATTTTTTCTTAGGATTGAGAGATTATTAATTTATTTTGAGGATCTTCAATCTACATTGATACAACTGATGATTGAGGCATAGAATTAGGACCAAATTTATTATCTTGTGATTTATTTATTATTTATTAGTATTGTCTTGAGTTAATTTATTTCAAGGTTGAGTTGTTCGTAGTTAGTAAGAATTTCTCTAATTTAATTTATTAGATTTCAGATAATTTCTTCTTGTTTGACTATAACTTTGTTTAATTTTTCAACTTATTCTTTTTCTATTCAAGAAGTTTCTGGATCAGCCATGCTCTTTCACTAAGAAGGAGATGAAGAGCTTGATTATTCTAAGGCCTACTTTTTTTACTTTTAAATTAGATTGGCTTTTCTTCTAGCCTTCTTAATTTCGGCCTTGCAAAGATGCTGTCCGATATTAAACTCCATTTTTTTTAAAGCTTGCATTATTGTTAAATTAAAGAAAATGATAAAAGTTACTATGTATATAAGACAAATTATTATAATCCTTAATTAAGTTAAATTTAAACTATCAATGTATTGCTTAGAAGTAATAGTTAAGCCTTTTAGTTCATTTATCTTAACTTAAGAATTATAACTAAATAAAAAACCCTTTATCTATCATTTAATTACAATCCAAACCCATTTAAATTATATTGCAACCTAAAAATTACTTCAACTCCTTTCTAAATGTAATAACTTAATTCCATCTAAAACATAAACAACTCTATTATAGATCTACACCCCATTCAAATTTATTGCTTAATTACCCCATTTTTTTATTAAAGCATTTCAAGCAAAGAAAGTTGTATATGTTTAGATATTTATTGGTAAAAACCTGAAATTTTCTTTTATACCTTTGATCTTTAACAAAAATAGATAGCATTTATACTTTATGGTTTTTAGTTTTTTTAGATTAAAGTTAAAAAGCTTTATTAAAGCCTTTATAGTCAGCCATCTGACCTATTCTATCAGCTTGTCTCCATTAATTCTGCTAGGCTTAGTTAAGAGGTGTAGCACTTCATTAGTGCACCATACTTTAATATTCTGAATAGTTTTAATCTTGCACGTAGCGTTCCTAATTATTTATCCAAGGATTAAGATTTGAATTAAAGAATTGTTTTCTATAAATTATTCCGCTTTATGTTGGATATATCCTAAATAGTTAAATATCTTATTTATTCTTTCTTTAAATTACGCTTAGTTGTATTTTAATTGGTGTAATTTATTGCAGACGTAGCATTTTATTCTTCTTTTAAACTATTATTCCTGTAACACTTACTTAGTTTAAATTTACTAGTTATTTTAAATAAACTGTTTATTTTAATTTGAGGCTTAATTTTCTATTTCCATCTGATTAATTCTGTTAAAAGGAAAATGGCGTTACCTGAATTTATTATTAAATTTAAAGAATTCTTTGTTCCAGTTTGTTTTCTATTTCTTATGATGATTAATATTGTTTCTCAAGTAAAGACGTTATTAGTTTTTCTAATTTTTCTACTTTATCAGGTATCTATTTTTGAACATAAACTCTTTTAATGACTTAGATAATATTTCTATTTGAGTTTGTGTCGGAAGTTTTTTTAGTTCTAATGTTCGTCATATGAATGATATTTCTCACTTTGACTGATTGTAATGATTTGGGTTTTTGATTTTTTAGAGAATGTTCCTGTTTAGATATTTTGTTAAAAGTTGCGTTATTTCTTAGAAGGCATTTGATTATGTAGATAATAAAAAAGAATAAAA
Organism: Loxodes magnus; assembly: GCA_946699065.1. Lineage (NCBI taxonomy): Eukaryota > Ciliophora > Karyorelictea > Loxodida > Loxodidae > Loxodes > Loxodes magnus. Next base: position 2,127,063 of record CAMPDV010000005.1, on the reverse strand, counting down.
TACTTCTATATCCCTTTACCTAGGAATTTGAAATGGTTAATGTTTAATAACTTTAGCTTATAAGACTTACTCTTAATTAAATTATTGATCACTTAGTTTAGTTTTATAATAACTTAAATTTTAAATTGTAGAAATTAAATATTTTACTTATAATTAAAATTTAAGTTCTTTCGATAAAGGAAACAAATTTAAATTTTCTATCTAAATATTAAATAAAGCAGCATTAGATAAATGCAAAATGTTTATTCCTAAATTTAAAATTATTGCTTTTATTTAATAATTGTAATAAAGTGTCTATTGGTTATTCTTATATCTAGATTGTAGTTTTAACTTAATGTTTATAGTTCTTTTAGAAAGAGATTAAATAAAAATATCCCTTTTAACTAAAGAAATAATTAGTCTTAGTAGCAATATTTATAATTATTTTAAATGTAAACTTTATAGCTTTTATCATCTTTATTATAACCCTAGCTATATAATAATATCAATTTTAATAAATTCTAAGAATATAGAACTTATTATAACTTAAAGATAGATCTTTTCAAATTAATTCAATAGCAATCTTATGCTTACCATACTTTATTATATTATCATTAAAACTTATTTCACTTACATCTAATTTAAAAGATACTTATCTATTAACTAACCAAATTAAAACATAAAGCTCTTTATTTTTTATTCTTTTTTCTCTTTACTCATAACTTCAAATCCCCTTAATCTACCAATATTATACAGTCTAATAATAGTTAGTAGAATAAAGGAAAATAAAAGTAACTAAATGTAAGAGTTTATTGTAAATGCTTAATATCAAATATCAAATCTAATATCTTTATCCAATTAAAAGCTGCTTCTAATTAATAACTATCTTGTAACATCAGTAATGCATGGATATTGCTTAGCTCATTAATTAAGAAATTTATTTCCAGCTATGGATTTTTATTTTCCTCTACCTTTTATTTTAGAACCATAAGTAATTAAAACTAATAATTTTGCATCTCAGTGAAATTTATCATATATTTAGTAAGTGTATTAAGATGTAGAAGGTAAATAATGATAACAAGAGAATTAATTAAAATAATAGATCATAATTATTAAACCTCATATATTTAAATTATTTCTTTTAAATAGAAATCCTAATGTCTAACACTGGATAAATCCAGCTTTAAGATAGCTCTTAAAAATATGATAAAATAAATGAACCTTAATAGCCAAATAAAAACTTAAATTTGAATGAACTTTGATTAAGCGCAGGGTGTAAAGATATATTTTTATAGATGCAAAGCAATATTTTCATTTTAGTTAGCAAGTAAAATCCTATTACAAACGAAGTTGATTTTAATCTAATAGGTATGGAAGAAGTCTATAAAAAATGTGATGAAATCATAAATGAGTGAAATAAGCCTGTGAGTGAGAACAACTTTTATTCACAGTAATTTGATATTTAAAATTAAGTCAAATAAAAACTAGAAGAGTAGAAGATGCTACTTTTTATTGTCTGAGAACTTGTAATAAAAAGCAAATGGCCAAATGTTGATATTTCATTTTTATCGACATACTAAAGTGAGGATTTCTTTTTTAAATATGAAAATGATTAAATACTTAATATCATTGAATCAAAAGATAAAGATCTCCTTAAATTAATTATCCAACTCCAAAACTAAAGAATCTATTGATTAAATGATTTCATTTTCCTAATTTTAATAGACTAGCCTAAATAAAATTAATAAGATTTCTTAATTCAAATAAATAAACCTGAACAAATATTAAAAGTCTCTAAAAATTTCCAAGTAAGGCTTCCTAAAAATATTTCTAAATATGACAATTAAGAAAACTTTTTCAAAAGAGTAAAACGAAAATACTTACAGTATAAAAAAGATTAAAAGCTTAAAAAAGATATTAATGACTTTACATAGTATTATAAACAGCTTAACTAACTCTAAAACATTAGTGGTTATAAAATAAATAGTGAAGATTACTAATAAGAAAGCGACAAAGAAAATTAGGAATAAATAAATTAAACATTTTGGGATCCTAATGATATACCTGACTAATAATTATTGGATTAGCTTATTAATATTAAATTTTAAAACTTGCAAGAAAAGGAAAAAATGATAGAAAATTATGATTTTAATTAATTATAATTGAAGTCTTTAGAAGTAGAAGAAAAAAAATGTAAAATATATATGGGATTTATTTAGAAAGAAAATCAGGAAACTAACATTGAAACTCAAGACTAAGGTATTAACGAGAAAAAAACTTGCTATGCTATTAAATAATATGAAAATAATAAAGAAATAATTTAATAGTTTAAGTGGACAGTAGTAAACCAAACTCTAATCAAAGATGAAAATTTTTTACCCATAACAGGTATAAGTGATAACAAAAATCCTTGCATAATAACTTTATGATAAGGAAACAAATCTTTCTATGAATGAATTAAAAAGAAAAAATTAGAACAAGCTTATGCTTCACCTATTTAAAGTTTATAAAATTATAGTAATGCGACAAATTAAAGTCAAAGTAACAATTTATAAGAAGAATGCAAACGAAATGAAGAAAGTTTATTAGAAGAAAATAAAGAGCAAAATTTAGAGAAAACGGATAATACAATAGCTAATAATTCTTAAAATTAAGAAAAATAATAAGAATAAGAGGAAAATGGTTCTACTAATATTACAAATAATTCTTGATGTAAACTAATGATTATTATAGATTAAATAGCTAAAGGAATTAATACTCTGAATTATCAAAAAGGAATAGTCCATAATAACTTAAATCTTTAAAGTATATTGCTTGATGGTAAAATGAATGCTAAAATAACTGGATTTTCGAAGTTAGTTAACTTATAACTATTGCATGAAATATGACTAAGATTAGTAGATAATAAAAACTATGGGAAAGAGGACATTTAGAAAATCAAATTATTAGAAGAAAAGCTTTTTGATTGATGGGAAATAGAAAATTCTGAGAAAGAGTAGTATAATAGATAATAAATACATGAAATGTGTTATTTAGTGGATGCTTGGTCTTTTGTTTCCTTGGTAATAGATTTAATAACTTAAAATGAGATTACATAAAAATAATTTAAGAATATGAATTGATAAATAGAAAAGTAATAATAAATTTTCTTGTTCTATTCTAACTTCTTTAAGGGTAAAAAAGAAAATAACTATATAAAAAAAGAGGAAAATTAAAAAAATTCTTAAGATTTGAATATTTATAAAATGATTTAAATCTACTTTGGAATTGATTATAATCTTTTAACTAAATTAATAGAGAGAAAGTTTCCTAAACCATTAAATTGGGATTAAAATTAAAATTAATAAGAGAATGAAAATAACTAAGAACTTGCTGTAGAGATAAAATCAAACCATAGTGAAAGCAGTAACAGGAGTAGCTTTGGTCTCATGGAGAATTCTAATTCAGAATAAAGTGAGTCTGATTAATAAAGTGATAATGATAAATTTAGTTAAACGTCATCAGAAGAAAGTGCTTCAGTAAATGATTAATAAAATAATTCAGATAAAAAGGAAGAATAAAAAGAGGAAATAAAAGAGCAAGAAAGTTAAGAACAAGAAAATTAAGAAGAATATTAATTATTACAATAGGAAAATCAATAAGAAGATGAAGAGTTTTAAATAATGTTTTATTAAATTGATGAATAGTATTAAAAAAGTAAAGAAATAAACAAATACCTAATGAACTTAATATTTATAAGCTTAAGACATTAATTAACTAATTACATAAATCGAAAAATAAAATTGCTTAACACATTAATGGTTTTATCTCTTTTATATTTCTATTTATTTACTTTAATGTCCCCACACATTAAAATACAAGAAGAAAAAGCTTGGTAAACTATTTAGTAAAGTTTCAAAAATGAAAGTAAAATGAGTTTGGCTTTAATTGGAAATTAGGAATTTAATGAAATTTTCTAAGTAAAAATATAGAAATTTTGAAAAAATTAAACCGTCTAAAGTAATGATACTTCTTAATGATTGTACCTGTTTAATAATTAAGTAAAAGAATTTGAAAAATAAAGCTAATAAGTTAAATAAAACTGAATGAAAAAAGGAAATTTTTATAATTAGGAAGATTAAGAAAATGAGTTATTTGACAAAATATTTGAGAAAAAAGTAACTGAAAATTAAATAGAAAGTAAATTTAAAGAATATAATTAGATTTGGCAGGAAAAATTAAACCTAACTTTAACTTTGCCATAAAGAGAAGAAATTAGCGGAACAAAAATAATAGATGATGAATATTCAATATTTAAAGAAGATATAGGGAATAAATTACTAAAATTTAACTAGATAGAAAGTTTCCCATTCATAGTTTATAGCTGAAATAAAAGGGGTAATTTAAATAATATAAACGTATTTAATCAAGAATCAAAGGTTACAGTATAGCAAATATGAACTCCGATTGGAGGACCTATTGCAGAAATATATGTAGATAATGGATATTCTGACTATTATATTGCTACTGAAATATTTAGAGAGTGGTTTGAAAGCTATTATGTAGAATTATCTTTCTATCTGCTTGAAGATCAAAATTCATGAAAAACTTAAAGGAAAAAATATTAAATCAAATAATTTTTATTTATAAATCTTTATCTTAAAATAATATAAATTGATAATTAATTTTTCTAGATATAAAAATGGGATTTTGAAAAAATTAAAGATTTAAATTAAAAAAATTATTATAATCGAAGTAAAAATCTTTCACTTAATAAAAATCGAAAGTTAAGTTAGTTTTAAATATTCTTTAAATAATAAAATAATAAAAATTATCATAGATATTTATTTATAAAAACTATATTAAACCAACAATTATTTTTAATAATAATAATATACTTAAAGTTATTAAGGTTTTGCATTTCCTGGAATTTCGACCAGTTCCTGCGTACATTTTTTTAAACGTGGGTGTGTTCAACGACCTTTTTTGAAAGTGGGAGGTTACCACTATAGACTTCCAAGTGGTCTTGCGAAGAGTTTTTATTTATAAATCCCAGTTTGCGTTATCCATAGTTTGTTAAATTGTCTTCATGTTCTTTTCTGCTCTTATTCGTTTATTCTCTTTCATTATCAGCAGTTTCTTAATAAATGATTATTTGATTTGCAATATCAGCACAGTTTATTTTCTCTTTTTTATTTCGTTCTTTTTATCGATATTTTATTTTCTATTTTTTCTAGTCTTTAAATGAAGTTCATATCGATTATTTCTTTTCCTGGATTTTATTCTACTTTTGAGTATATTGGTGTTTTTTCTATTTCCATTTTCGTTCATATTTAAAGTTTTATTGTGACTAAGTTCAGAGTTGTTCTTCCGTTATCAAATAGCTTTGAATGAGCTTCTTCTGAGTATTAATAATTCGTTTTTTTAATTCTCTATGCTATTCATTAATTCCCTTATTTTCTCCTTAGTTATAAGCTGTTTTTTCATACTTTGAAATTAATTTTTACATTTTATCTAATTAAATTTAAACTTTTTGATCAGCCTCGTTCTTAGGTTATCTTATCTCTATAGGTCCTACCATCACTTTACCTTCGGATGACGAACTTGACTCCTCTCGTTGCTATTGTTTTTTCTAAATTTATTTTGCCGCTTTTCTCTTTAGGTTTTTAAGTTAATTCTTTGAGAATCGAAGAGATTAATCCATTTTTTTAACAATTATTTTTAAATTATATAAAGTTTAATTTACTTAAAAAATATAAATAAAATAATAGAATTTTAGCTCTAAGTGATACAATCAAATATATAAAAAAGGTATGGAAAACAATACAAATATTCTTAACTATTTTTTATTATTATATATATAATATCAAATGGATATCAGCCGCGTCAGACAAATTAGTAGGTAATCTGGTGCAGTGTATACTGCATTGCGAGTAATCTCGCATTAGATGCCACTACGGGGAAGGGTGGATAAGCTCCGTTTAGTCATACCTAACTTACCCCGAGAGTTCTCTCTAACAGTCTGAAAATTTGACTGACGAGCCTTCTAATTACCGACTTAATAACTAATTCTTATTTGGACCTTATTCAAGAAGACTGAAGCATTTGACTCAAGATTTAAGAATAAATTTTGATAAGAAGATTCCCCATTTGGATAAACTGACATGACTCATCGGACCTCTAGAATTTCAACAAGAAATATGAGAACATTTTCCTTAATATTAAATATTAATAATGAAAGAGCTGCGTGCCAATGAGGTACTACGCGCTGTATAATAATTTTTATTTATTTATATTTATTTATTAATAAAAAAATGTAAATTTTGATATTATTTAGTTCATTGATGTGTAATCCAATAATTTAATTTATTGCTTAACTAATTTTTTTATTTATAAGCAATCAGAAGAAACTTATCTCATAAGCAGTTAATCTTTTACTTTCTATTACTAGGAAAAAAAGTGTTTCCAGAATCTTGATATATGTTTTGTATATAAATGACAATTTCAAAAAAGATGGTAATGATTTAAATTGATTAAGATTTAAAATTGAATTTGATTTAAAATTGAACTACCTAAGATTATAATAAATCCTTTTTTTAGTATCTTATAGCTTCTTTATTAATAATAATAATATACTTAATTAAAGTGTTTGTGGTTTTGAGGTGTTTCAACCTCATTTCCACTGACATCCAGTGATCGCTCCTGTATGCTTAAAATAAAAGTTCGGGTCATCCAGTTTTTTCGGAGTTCTGGAACTCGAATGGAAAATTCTTCTTCTGTAAATTCTTCCTTCTATCGTCACGTAAATTCTTGTTAATTCTCTTCAGATTTCTTCGCTGTTTCTCTTCATCTTTTCCTTGTATATCTTGCAACTCTTGAATCTATGGAATCTTGATTAGCACAGGTAACATCTCTTGAGAATCCTTCTAATATTGGTTGGTTCTTTTTACTTATCGTCTTCTACTTCCATTTTTATTTCTTAGATTAGAGGCTCTATTCTTTTTTGTCCAAGTTGCTATACTTCGAATTCTTATTTGACTAATCTTTCTTCAGTATTTTAACTTTTTTCTAATAATTTTTTGTTTTCTTATCTTAATATTTTTACTTCTTCTTACAGAATACGCACAGATTTCAAAAGACTTTCAATTAATAATTATTCTTCATTTGTCTGTTTTTGCATCGTTTTTGGATTCTCTTATTTCCTATAGTTACTTGGTCTAGGTTTAGGAAGAAAGTCAATATTTTATTATTAGTTTTATTCTGTTTATGCTTATTTAAGTTCTTATTTTATTTAAGATTGTCTTTAATTTTCAACTATTAGAGGTTATTAAGATTAAGAAGATTATTATTTTATTAAAGAAGACGTGATGGATGAAGAATTAGAAGTCTCTGGTTTTTGCTCCTTTATCTATGGAGCCTACAAAAAACCCTTCTTGAGACCTTCTGCCATTTTTTATATTAGTTTCTTTATTAATAATAGATAAATTTATTGAATTAATATATTAATTTAAATGTCAAAAATGTTTCAGGGAATAAAGCTCTGATGGATAAATTTATTAAAATGTTGATATGATTTAATTATAAAAGATTGATGTATTAAATGAATAGAAATGCACAATAAATAAAGTTTTTCTTACTTTACTTCGTATTATTTAATAAATGATTGAAAAAACTATAAAGCTTATCTTTATTATAATAATTTGGTTTTATATTTTGCTATAAAAAAATAATTTATTAATTTAAGTTATTTAATTAAATCATATCATTATAAACATTTTAAATTCTCCTTATAAAGTTTAATTATTTTAAAAATTTCATTTTTACTATTTAAAGATATATTGAATGCCTTGAAACTAATAATTACTCAACCTGTAATAATTCATAAATATATCCCTATTTATTACTTAAAAGAATTAATTTAAATAAAGAAATACATTATTAATCATATAATTTTAATTTTATAAAATAGAACTGACATAATTATTTATAAGAAATAAAATTTGATACGAGTAAATATTAAGTTCATATTTTAAATATAAGTATCAATTAAATAAACTATTATTTCATTTCAAATTCTTTAGAACATTTCCTAAATTTAGCATTATTTTTCGATTCAACATTTATAAATCTACATTTTTTTAAACTTTTTTAGTTAAAAAATTATTAAAAAAAATTAAATAAATAAATAAAATTTAGATAATTTAAAGTTTAAAAAATTAAAATTGCACATTATTAAAGTTTTAACTATCACCAATTTATACATTTACTTTAATTTCATCTAACTAATTTAAGTATCTTTAGCCAAATATAAATAAGATAAGTTTAAAATAAATTTCTTTTTTAAATCTTTTTTATCATTTTTATTCAAATCAATATATCATCTTTTTAATTCTATAAAATGGTCACAGTGAGTCTCGAACTCACGACCTCTGCGTTATTAGCACAGCGCTCTAACCAGCTATGCGACCTTTAGTTAATAATTTATTGAAGAGTTTTAAATAATTTTAAATTTGTCTTCTTTTAATCTTACAAGTAATAATTTGTTGGTTACATTGATTTTAAAATAAATAATGATTATCAATAAATTCTAATTACTTTAATCTAAATTATCTAGGTTCTTAAAACTTCATTTCATAAAGATAATTTTAATATAGTTTTTAATTAATCAAAAGTTATCAAAATTAGTTTTTAGATTTAGTTATTATTTAAAGAGTTATTTCAAACAATATCAACGTAGATGATAGTTTTAATATATGATAAATAAGTATTTATCTTTGCTTATTCATTTACAAATAATAAATGTTTAATTATAAATAATAAAGATTAACACTACTAGCTTACTACCTATTTAATAATTTTAATTATAACTAAATTTATTATTGCTGGTAATTTATGCTATAAAGCATGCGCTTGAGAAATGTTAAAATTATTATTTATTTAATTTTACTCTAATTTTTAAAGAAAATAAGAAAGTGAATACAATTATTTTATAAATGTTAAATCTATATATCTAATATTCCCTTAAACTAAGTTACTTTAGTAAAATACAAATATATCTTCTATAATTGTATGCTTATTATTCAAACTTTTTATATTATAAGTAGTTTTCTCCTATAAAGGTTAAGAGATAAATTTAAGAAATCTAATTTAAATGATCTTATTAATTTCTTTGAGTTGCCTTGATAATGAATTAATGTTTGATTATATTAAGCAAAGCTTAAAATTAAAAAGCTTTTATAATTAATTAAAGTTATAATAAATTATTTAAATATATAATATCTATTTTAGCTTTTATTTCTAATCAAATTAATATTAGATGTTCTTTAATTTTTTCTTTTATATTTATAATTAATTACATGTAGAGTAATATACTTAATTCAATAGACTTAAGCAAAAAATTAATAACTAATTGCGTCTTAAGATAAATTATTGGAGATATTTACTTAGTTATCACTAAGAATAAAATGAAATTTCAGAATTTTAGTTTGTAATTTTAAAATTTTCTAAGAGCATTAATTATATAAAAATCATTTAATATTATAACTATCAAGCAGTAAACTATCTTTATCAATTAGATTGAATAAACTAAAATTTCTTTTTAATTTCAAAAATTAAGAACTTATTTATTTTGTATTTTAAGTATTTCATTTGGCTTTATATCATATATATAGAAGTTGATTAAATCTTCCAATAATTTATATAAGTATTAAGCAAGAAAAAAGTTTGATGTAGCTTATTTATAATTAAATGAATTAATTAATTTTACTTTAAGAAGCAATAATAAAATAATATTACCATAATATTTATATATATGCTTAAACTTACTAAAAATTAATTACTCAGTTATCATTTAATTATTAAGAGTAAATCATTTAAATTAGAAACTTCAAAATTCATAAAAGTTAAAAATGCTCCTTTTGTAGAATTATAACAAAAATAGAAATTATTTTTATTATTAATATGTTAAAAAAAATGCCATATAAATATTATTTAATTGTATCTTATAATTAATTTACTAATAACATAATTCAGATTTTAAAAATAGAAAAGCAATTTATTAATTAAATAAGAAATAAAAAATCATTTCAAATCTTTTATCTTATAATTTAAATAGTTATCTCAATATCTAAAAATATAAATACCTTAGTAATTATAAAAAATTTCATTTCAAATTATTATAACTAGGAATAGAAATTTACTTTAAAACTATTCAAATTCACTTAAAAATCTCATTATCAATACTAAATCAAGATTATCATTTAATTAAAATATAATCATTTGTATAAATGTAATTTAGTTAGACAAATTCTAAATTAATTAATCATTTTAAAATTTTATTAAATAATAAAAAACCATATTAATCTATGAAAACTACAACTTATAATGCTTTAATTCGCAACACCTTTTCAAATTTTTTCAATTAAAGATAATTAGAGAAATTTTATTTTTCCTTCATAACTTTATTTATCATTTCCACAACCAATTTTATAAGGGAAATTAATTATCTACCTTTTTGATTTAATTAAAATATTATTTTATTTAGATAAAAAACACAATTAAAATAAATGTATCGAACATAATAACTTTAGTCATTAATTAATTTAAAATCTTAATATATTATTTTACAAATATATAAAATGGCTTCTAAGAAATAACAGAACTTTTAACAAAACATTTAAACAGGAAAATTCTCTAAAAAATAAAAAACCCAAATCATTACAATCAGTCAAAGTGAGAAATATCATTCATATGACGAACATTAGAACTAAAAAAACTTCCGACACAAACTCAAATAGAAATATTATCTAAGTCATTAAAAGAGTTTATGTTCAAAAATAGATACCTGATAAAGTAGAAAAATTAGAAAAACTAATAACGTCTTTACTTGAGAAACAATATTAATCATCATAAGAAATAGAAAACAAACTGGAGCAAAGAATTCTTTAAATTTAATAATAAATTCAGGTAACGCCATTTTCCTTTTAACAGAATTAATCAGATGGAAATAGAAAATTAAGCCTCAAATTAAAATAAACAGTTTATTTAAAATAACTAGTAAATTTAAATTAAGTAAGTGTTACAGGAATAATAGTTTAAAAGAAGAATAAAATGCTACGTGTGCAATAAATAACATCAATGAAAATACTGCTACTAACTAAGCGAAATTTAAAGAAAGAATAAATAAGATATTTAACTATTTAGGATATATCCAACATAAAGCGGAATAATTTATAGAAAAAACTTCTTTAATTCAAATCTTAATCCTTGGATAAATAATTAGGAACGCTACGTGCAAGATTAAAACTATTCAGAATATTAAAGGATGGTGCGCTAATGAAGTGCTACACCTCTTAACTAAGCCTAGTAGAATTAATGGAGACAAGCTGATAGAATAGGTCAGATGGCTGACTACTAAGGCTGTAACAAAGCTTTTTAACTTTAACTTTTTACTCTAAAGATTTCATAAAAGATTGAAATTAATAATTAGAAAATAATTAGTAAAAAAGCATAAAAGTGATTTCATGTTAAACATCTCTTCTTTTAATTTTTAAAGCATGAGAAATGATGATAGCGTAATTTAATTTTTTAAAAGATGAAAAGATAATTTGATGAATTAAATAAAGAATTTGTATTTTAAGAAATTTATAAGATTAAATCTATCTAAAATAGTTTAAATAGTTTAACTAATTTTAAAAGTTAATTAGTATACAATTATAAAAATTATTTATAGATTTATCTTAAATATAAATAAAATATTAACTTTTTAAAGGAAAATAACAATAGAATATTTAACTTTAAATAATTAGAACTTTATTTAAGCATAATAATATTTTTAATGTAAGATAATATAAAAAATATTGTTTAGATATGAATGTTTATGCTTATAAAAATAGAAAGTTGCAATATAGAAATCCAAGAAGTTTTCTTAAATCTTATGCTTTTAAATTAAAATCCTAAATTTATAAATTGTAAATTTAATTTTATAATATAGCAGCATAACAAAATCTAGTGAAGTTCTAGTGATAAGTTATCTAACATATAGCATTGGAATAAATTTATAAATATTAAGCAAATTTCAAATGTATTTATTATATAAAATAGCTATAAAAGTTTATTATAAATTAATTCTAATTATAATATTTTACAATAAAATGCAAAACAAATTTAATTAAACCCTGAAATTTATGATCTTAAAAAGTAATTGAAAAAATTAAGAAAAATCTTAGTATAAAATATATAAATTGTAATGTAATAATTTTATTTATATTAAATAAAAAAACTCTAAAATAGATAAAAAATAAACTTTCTATATATTTTTATGATTTAAATTTAATATAAAATATTTAGCATATTTAATAAATAAAATATAAAATTATAAAAGCCTTAATTTAAATCGTAATTTTACCGTTGTCTATTATTTAAATAAACTTATTAAATTAATTGCTATTATTTTAAAATAATAATAACTTTAATTATTTAAGCAAAAGATAAAATATAATATATATATCATCTCATATAAATAAAAGTTTTTAAGTTTTCTTATAATGTAATAGATATCAAATATTAATAGTTTTCTATTTTATTTAAAAATTAAAAATTAAAATTTATAATTTTATATATTAAATTATCTTTATAAAAGCATTCTTTATAAAAATATCATCAAATTATAAAAAGTCAATTATTATTTAGTATCAATTCAACCTAAATATTAAAAACCTATATATCGTCTTTTAAATTAAAACTCTAATCAATTAAAGAAAAGATACTTAAATAATATTTCCCAATAACTTTATCTACCTATTTCATTTTTTATTATAATATAACTCAATAGAAAAAGTTTTAAGATTGTATTTCGATTTATTTAAATTTGCTAGTAAAATTACATTCTTGCTGGAAAATAAATACAGCAAAGATAAAATTTATACTAGATGTAATCAAAGGTATATTTCCTTAATACAATAAAATAATAAAAATACCTTTTTATTTATTGGCAGTTGGTTGAATAAATCTAAGATCTACAAAAGTTCCTTATCCAATATAACTAAAATAGAGGTAAAATATTATTTAAAATGGTATTTTTCAAATTTATTAAGAATCTTAAATTATTTCGTTATCAGTTTATTTAGCTAATAATACATATTTACAATCTAGCTTATGTTTTTATTTATTTTAATCTTTCTTAATATGTATAGGAAAAAGGTAAGCTTAGTGGTAAAATTTTAAATCACATCAAGATTGAATTTTTAAAGAAAAAGCCTAGAATTAAGAAATAAAGTATCTATAACTTTATTTAGACTTATTAATAATTGCTTGCATTTCAGTTGTTGGATTATAAATATTCATATATTTAAATTTTTTCCTATGTTTAAAGAAAATTTATATAGTAGAATAAATAAAAGTAAAGTACTTAAGATTTATTCCATTTCATTAATAAAAGTAAATGGAAGTCCAAAAGTATGTTGAGTTTAATTTGCTAAATAAATTGAACACTATTTCTAGCTCACAGTAAGAAAGAATTAAACTTAGACAGTTATTTAAAACAACTTTTGAGTGGATTTCTGTATAAGGACAAAAATATGAAAATGAGCTAAGTGTCGAAATAGATAAGCTACCATAAATAGTGTTAGGCAATGAGCAAAAATTAAAGGATCTAATTATGCATTTGTTTGGTATTTTTTTTGCAAATTCTTTTGGATAAAAAATTTATTTCGAAGCGAATTGTGAAAAAATAAAAGTTTGATAGAAAGAAAGAGTTAGATTAATTTTAAAAATAGAAGTCAATTTCACTATTTTGAAAAAATTACCCTCTTTAGTAAAAATTCTAAACGAGAGGTTGTACAATATCTAATTCGAGTGAAAAAAGTTACTTAATAATTTTTCTTCTGAGGAAATAATAATAAAACACTTGATTAATTGCTAGCGAGGATCAGTTTTAAAAGCTGAAATAAATGAAAGATAAAAACTATTAGAACTCAATATTGCTCTCAATTTTGACGTAGAAGAAACTTGCAGTTTATGAACTGGAGGATTATAAAAGCAATTTAGTTCTGTAAATTTTAAATTTAGTAACATATAATGACAATGACAGAGGAAAGCGTACATAGTGAAAATTTTTCAAGCAGTGATGAATCAGTTCACATAGAATCCCTTCAATAGGTATGTTTTCAAATGAAAAAACCAGGTGATTTATTTAACCGGCCAAAATAAAAAGCATAAATGTTTTATAAAAGGTAAAAAATTATACAGAAGACAATCACGAAGTTTGCACATTGATGACTAGAATATTATTAAAGAAGAAATGTTTAAAACATTAAAGAGACAAAAATCAAGTCGTTTCAACGAAAATTAAAAATTTAAATAAAATAAGTAAACAAGTGCTTATAGTTAAACATATCTTCTAAGTGTAAAAACAAAGTCTGAATTAGATCTAAAGAATTTGAGAAAAGAGAGTTATTTTTAATTCAAGGAAGATTAGGATATTTCTTGTGAGTGAGAATTTTTATTTTTTTTATATTAAATTTTATCACAAACCATTTGTCTTTTAGTTTAAAGTTCTTTATAAATATATAAATATCATAAAAGTATAAACTTTGCATTCTTTCTTTATAATAATAATAATAATATGAACAAAAGTTAAGTGTTTGGAGTTCCCTGGGCTTCCAACCAGTTTCGCTCCAAAAATTTTTTATACGTGGATGTATACCACGACCTCTTTTTGTATGGTGGAGGTTACCACGGATGATTTTCGGTGTTTCTTATGTTCAATTTCTGCCTGTATATACCAGTTTTAGTTAATCATAATTTGTTAATATTTCTTCACATTCTTTTTTCTTCTAATATTTTGAATTTTTTTCATTCTTGACATTGCCGCAAAATGTGATTATCTTAATTGCAGTATCAACATTTCTTCTTTTGATTTTACACATATATTTTTTATTCAATTTTTTCAATTCTCTTTATTATACTTGTATCTAGAGTTAAATCATTTTAATTATTTTTTTCTTATTTTTAGAAAGGAGCATTTTCAATGTCCATTTTTTGAGCTTATTTAAAGTTTGATTAAGACTATTAATATAGTTACTGTTCTGTAACCAAATTGTTTTAGATTAATTGCATTCTTAATATCAGTAGTTCGTTGCTTTAGTCATCTATATTATTCATAAATTCTCTGATTTTTTCTACTTGATTATAGATAACTTCCTCATAATTAGATATTTACTTCCTCATTTTTTGTAGTAGATCTTACAGTTGTGGGTCATTGTCAGATTTAGATTCATTCATTTCAACTGTTCTGATCATAATTTTTCCTTCAGGTGAAGAACTTGAATGCTCTTTCTTTAGTTATTTTTTCAATAATTCTCTAGTGGCTTTCTTTTTAGCGTTTTTAATTTGGTTTCTTGAAAGTCGAATGTTTTGCTCCATTTTTTCCAGTTTTTTTATACATTCTTTCTTTATTATAAAGGTAATTAATCTTAATTAACTAAAAGTGAACTTAATATTGTGACTGGTAAAAAATTATGATTATAATAAAAAAATTAAATAGAACTTAGTTAAAAATATAAAACTAAAGAAGATAAACATTATTAATATGAAAAATTGATGATAATTTTCTAAACTGCAATAACTGCTGGGATATTTCATATTTAGAATAAAATTTAATTTAACAGTTCAAAATAATAAAATAAAAACCAAAGAAATGTAATTTTTAACTCATCCAATTTAAGATATAAATTAATGATATAATCTTATTTTCATAAAATCGTCTTTGCATTTACTTGATTTATTAAAATTCAGATTTACCAAATTAAAAGCTTTTAGAATATAAACTTTCAATAAATAAATTATTTAATAATGATTTAAATTCTCTTAAATATAGTTAATTATTGATTTTTATCTAGTTATTAAAAAAATCCCACATAAAGTATGTAAAAATACTTTTAAGAAAGATATAAATTAAAATAAATGTATTTTGATTTATTAAATTCTTATATATTTATTTTTAAGCTAAGATAAAACTTACTAGTAAAGTAGCCATCTCGTTAGATTTATTTAAGCGGTTTTTATATTTATTTAAATATCTAAATTATATACAATTTTTGCTAATAGTTTTTTGACTAATAATTAAATGTTCATATATCTAATAAAGTATTAAAAGTCATTTATTTATGAAATAATTGTAACTTTCTAAAAATATCTAATTTAAATTAATATATAATATAAAATGGTTGGCTTCAAGAAGGGTTTTTTACCACCTCCTAATAACAGGAGAGAAAACCAGAAGCAAATATTCTCACCACGTTTTCTTCAACTAAAACACTCTTCTTAATAAAAATAACCAGAACAACAAAATAAATTAGAAGAACTAATAAAAAATGCTAAATTAAAATAAAGTGGACTTCTTCCATCAAAGGACAAGCAGGAACTGAGACAAAAATTCAGAACAGAAAAGTTGACACGGCTCTCAACAACCATTGAAAACTGAAAAAAGAGACCACTCAACCGAATCGATAAAAATAATAACGAAGAAATAAAAAATAAACGAAGAAGGCAAAGTACGATAATTTAATATAGATCCTATTACCTTTGATTTAGACAACATTTAAATAGAACAAATGAACTCTGAATAGATGAAACAGCTGATTCATCTACTTATTAGAAACATAAAAAAACTCAAAGAGGAATTAAACTCCCAGAAGGAAGAGTTTATAATAAGTCAGGATCTGATAAACCATGAAGATGATGATGAAGTCCATATGGAAGAACGAAGATCTAAAGTCGGAGTCTATGAGTCAATTTAAAATTTAGAGAATGATATTTGGAAGACGAGAAAAACCGAGTAAAACTAGATTCCAGACTCAAATTTATAGAAGAAAACCTGTAGAAACCTTCTTAAGGAATTCCAATGGAAATAGAGAAACAAGAAAAGATATTTCCTAGAACAAGGAAAAGATGTTAAATTTGCAACAGCACTTGACATCTATGGTGAAAATGTCCCCAATAGAAAAGAATAAGAATGAATATTTGGAGTAATATTAACTATTAGCAACTGAAATGGCGAGTTACGGAATTCTTCCCATCGGGAAATGGGAAAATCTGAAGAAAAAAAATTCTTAACTCAGACTATTAAAAAGAGAGAAGTCCAGGAAAAAGAGCACAAGGACAAAACATGCAGGAACGGAGATTTTATACATTTAAAACTTAAATTAAGCCGGAAGGCGAACAGTTATTTTAATGATTTAATTTAATTTAAATTAATATAATTTTTATAGTTTTAAAATTTAAAGATAATTGAACAATTTTATCTTTAGTTTAAGCATCAAGTCACTTTGCAAATTTTAGGCAAAAATATATCAATTAAGACTTTAAAATTAAGTTTTCAATTTAAATTTATCTAAAACTAATTCTTAATCTTTTTCCTTCTTTTAAGTTCATTCAATAAATTTTTACTTGAGATTTTAAAGAGTTAGTTGTATTTTATGAATACATCTATCCTCAGTTGTTTCTAAAAATAATGAATATTTATGTTTATTTTATCTAAATATTTAAATTTTTAATATATCTTAATACAAATTTAAATTTCATTTACATAACTAAATTTTTACTTTTTATTAAATTTCTCAGTAAAAGTTTATTATAATTCTGAATTTTTGTAGTATAAATTAATTTTAAGATGCTCTTATTTGATTTAATGTACTTAAAATAAATTTTATTAGCAATATAAGCTTTTTAATTATTTTATTTATACTATGAATATTAAATTCTTAATTAGATTAAGATATTTTCTAAACTATTTTATGGATAGAATTCATAAATTTATTTTGATGGATAAATTGATTCTAAGATTTATAATAAGTTAGATTTCTAGTCATTTAACTTTATTATTCTTTATTTAATCTTAGATAGATAATTTATAAAATGCTATAAGTGAAACTAAGCTATCGTTAAATAAACTTTCTTTTTAAGTAATTTTTTCGCAAAAAATAAATAAAAAATGTATAAAAGAAATAATTATAAGATAGTTAATTTTAGGAAAGTCAATAGACAGATTATCATCTTTAATTATTAGATTTTATGCCATTATAAAAGTATAATGCTTTATCATTATTTTAATTTTTTAAATAAATTAAAATAATTTTTGTCATCAAAAATGATTTTTTCATTTTTTAATTTATATAAGTTTTCAATTTTATTCTTTTAGTTAATAAATTGAAAAATTAAAGGAGTTAAACTTAATTTTGCTGTATTGGCCATTAAATTATATGATTGATATAGTTTAAAAAAATAAAATGAAATAAATTTTAAAATCATTCTAATATAGAAGGTTCACTAAAAATGATTTTTTATTTAATAATAAATAAATTTTTAGAATATTCCAAGAAATTTATTTAATTTTATTTATAATTTTTCGTTTTAAATAAAAAATAAAAGAAAAAAGTTTCTAGATAAAAATATAGAATTGTTATTATAAATACTTTCATATATCTGGAAACTAATCAAATAAATAGTGTTATAAATAAAATATTTTTATTTTCTCATATTTTCCTATTATCTTCTTTCA
The DNA here is from genome assembly GCA_946699065.1 of Loxodes magnus. Taxonomy (NCBI): domain Eukaryota; phylum Ciliophora; class Karyorelictea; order Loxodida; family Loxodidae; genus Loxodes; species Loxodes magnus. Next base: position 2,108,546 of record CAMPDV010000005.1, on the reverse strand, counting down.
TAGAAAAAAACTTAATATTCAATTTAGTCTCCTTATTTTTTAAAAGGAAGGAAAAATCAAAGTTATAAATTAGACTAGAAATATAATTAACATAAACACAATATCCAATGTGAGTTATTCTTAATTTATAAAATTTTAATAATTAAAATTAAAAAATTCTAATGATGGAATTTAATCATTTTAAGAATAAATATCAGTTTATATCATGCTTTTACAAGAATCATCTTATTATGGACATCAAAGTCAATTAAATCATATGAGGAAATATTATATAATAAAATTAAAGGAAGGTTAAGTAAGGCATGCAGAATTTTCTACTTATTTAAGACTTTACTATTTATTTAAATTTTAATAATCAATTTTAAATCAAAAATAAAAATAAATAGTTATCTGAAATTTTTTTATTTAAGAATCATTAACATTATCTGAATAATCAATCATCATTATTTTATTTTATTTTCCAAAAAAAAATCAAGGAAAAATTTTATATCAGATAAGAACGATTAATGACATTTATAAAATATGACAAATAAGCTTCAAAAATATTAATTTCAAAACCTCTTAATCATTAAATTTAAAATTTAGATTAAATTAAATTAAATTAAAAATAATATAGTTTGCTTAATAGCTTTGGAGTTTTATGTCTAAACCCAATACACTTCTACTTTTAAGTACTCTTGAAAATGTTGTAGTATTTCTTCTTGTCTCATTAAGATTAGACTTACTTGTCTTATTTTCATTAAGTTTTAGAAAGAATATATTTATTTTCATTAAGTTTTAGAAAGAATATATTTATTTTCATGTTTATTTTATTCTGCTTCATGTAGATTTTATTATTCTATCAATTTGAGTCATATAGTCTTTTTTGCAAAATATTTAATTTATTATGTTTTAATTATATTCTAAGAGCTCTTGTTCTATATTTTCATAAAGATTTTCTTAGTTTATATTATTTTACGCTTTATTTTTGCTTTTAATAATTTTATCTATTTAGGTTTTAATATTATCTATACTTGCTTGGTAGTATTTATATTTGAATATGTGTTAGAATGTCTCTTTTTCTTGACATAAGCATTAATCATATTCTTAAGGAATATGTCTTTCTTGAAGATCATTTCTAAAAAAAAGTAGTTAGGTTCTCAGTCTGAATATTAATTTTGATGATTGCATTTTCTCTTTGTTCAATAAAAAGTAGGTTATAATTGGGAATTTTTCTACATTTTTGCATTACTTTGCTATAATTTTTGCTGTGATCATTTTTTTTTCTTTTTTTTGTTGTCTTTGTTATTCTTTAAAATGTTTAATTAAAAAAGTGTTTTTTAATTTTTACATCAATTTTTTTATCGAATTACATCATATTTAGATTTTATAAAGCTTTTAAATCTACTTTAAATTTCTTTTACATTTTTTTAATTTATTTCTTTTTCTAAGTCTTATTTTTTAACTTATTTAGAATAATTGGATAAACTTTTCATCTTTATTCTTAGATTATTACTATTGATTATATAAGTCATTTAGTTTTCTATAAAATTTAAAATATCTTTTTGCAGTTATTTATTCAAATCCAAGTCAGTTAAAATCTATGTGTTGTAACTCATTTCAAGATGCTTATGGCATTTTCATATATTATCTTATAAATTATCGTTAACTTACATGTATTTAATTTTTCACCTTTGTTATTCCAGTTTGTATACTATATGGAATTATTTCAGCACCATATTCTAATTTAGGTAGAATAAATAATCTGAATAAATTTTTGAAATTAATTGGGATGGTCTTATTAAATCTGCTGTAAAATTACTATTAAAATAAGTACTTGGCCTACTAATATTTATTTTATACTTTTTGTATATGTGTAATTAATTAATTATTTTAAAATTTAGATATTGTTAAATTTTAATTAATAATTATTTATTTTAAGAAGGAAATTATTTATAATTTTTATGTTATTCTCATTTTTATTTATTTGTAAAATTAATTAATTTCTATAATAATTTTCGCTATGGGTATCTTTAAACTATTTCTTTTTTATTTTAAATAAAAGCTGTTTAAAATAATAGTTTTTATTCGTAATATAAGTAATTATTTTAATCCAGTTATAATAATATATCATTTTTTTTATTCTAAAAATTACACATCCGGGGCTCCAACCCGGGTCTTTCGGGTGAAAGCCGAATATCCTAACCTGCTAGACTAATGTGGATCTTTATTTAAATAACTCTACAAGATTAAAAATAATAATTTCCTTAACTTTAATTTCTACAGTTTCATTCTATTAAAATAAATAAAGAATTATATTAAATTAATTAATAATTTATTATAGCGGGTCTGCCATTTTTAGGCTAAACACTTTTAAGTTTAAAGTTAGGTATAAGTATCAACTTCAAATCTGTTTGTCTATCATAAGTCTAAGTAATTTTTAGGTTGCTATTTATAATATTTTCCGATAGGTCGAATCCCAGTAACTTTTTATTGAATTCGTTAACTACCTATTAGATATAAGAAGCTTCACTCTTAGTTGTAGTTTTTTTCTATACAGTTTACCTTCTTAATTGCAATAGATCCTGAAAATATTTTCCCATTAGTTTTTATTATTTTCTTTTATTTTTATTAAAATTTGAAGCAGCTTCTTAATTTATGCCCTGGTTGCTTGCAGTACCAGCATTTCATTATTTTCAGATATGGAATGAAAGTTGTTGTGGGTTTTTGCTCAACATCCATGGGATAATTCACTTATATTTTTTATAAGAATATGCTTTCAGTTAACTCTAGGAATTGGTTAAATTTTTCTTCTAATTTTTCTATTTTGATATTTTCTGACTGTTTATTTTCAATTTTTTTCTCTTGTGAGTTAGTAATAAGATATTCTATTTTTCTTTCTAGTTCTTATACTGTTCTTAGGAGTTTAAAATTTTCTAATTGCATAAACTTGAAGTTGTTAAAGTCTTTTTATTAATGGTATTTTGACTAAGATGAATCCTTTTAAGAAGAGACTTATTGGAAGAAATTAGTAATATTTTCTTTAATATATATAATTAAACTATAAGGTTAATATTTATTCTGTTTGAATAATAAAAAGTCCTTTATAGCTTAAATTTATAATATTTGATTTATTAGTGTTAATTAATCTTTTTATCTAAATTTAAATCTATAGTTCTTTTATTAACTAGTAAACAGTTATATTTTTAGTTTTTAGCTTTTTCATGCTTATTTCTTCTACTATATTTGTTTAGAATTATATTACATTTAAATAAAAAATAGACTTCACTTATGAAGCCTAAAAGCTCTTTTAAATATATAAGAATATGATATAGTATGAAAATAGAAATTAAAAGTTACTATATTTAGTTAATTATTTAGAATTATAAAATTTAAAATACTTGCTTTTTAAAATTTACTCTTACTTTATCAATTATACATTATTTCAATCTTCAAAATAGAACAAATTTACTTTTTAATTAAGCAGAGTCTAATAAAAAAAACCTTTATTTGCAGGCAAGATTATTCAATAAGAGTTAAGATTTGTAAAAACTATTTTAGATACTCTAAATAAAATAATTAAACTTATCTAAAATCACAACTCATAAAGAGTACTTGCATTTATATTTTAAGAAAAATATATAAAAATGTGGAAAAGCTAATTAAAGAATGTTAAGATACTAAAAATAGAAAATAAAGCAAAGAAAAAAGTAATAAAAATCTCTATAACATTAATTTTTATTATTACAAAGATTAATATTATACTAATTCTATATCTGTGGAAGCTCTTAAATAAAATTAAAATTCTGTCTGATATTTTAAGTAAAAGAAATGATTATCAATAAATAAATAAATTGGTTTATAGAGTGTGCAGTACTCTCGATGATGTTCAGATCTTTAAATTAATTTTATTTATTCCTGATAATATAATATATAATGGCTGGCTTCAAGAAGGATTTTTTTACCACTTCCTCAGAATGTAGAAAAAACCAGAAGCACATATTCTCACCACGTCTTCTTCAACTTATCGTTCTTCTTAATAAAAATAATCAGAACTATCATATAGATTAGAAGAACTTATAAAAGATACTAACTCCTACAAATTTAAATTAAGTGGATCTCTCCCATCAACGGACAATTAAGAACTGGGATAAAAATTAAGAACAGAAAAGTTAACTTAGCTCTCAACACCTCCATTGAAAACTGAAAAAAGATACCACTCAACCGAATTGATAGATCATGAAGATGATGATAAAATCCATATGGTAGACCGAAGAGCTAAAGTCGGAATTTATGAGCAAATTGCAAATTTAGAGAATGATATTTGAATAATACAAGAGGAAGACGAGAAAAACTGAGTAAAACTAGATTCAAGACTCAAATGAATAGAAGAAAACCTGCAGAAGCCTTCATAAGGAGCTCCAATGAGAAATAGAGAAGCAAGAAAAGACATTTCCTAAAGCAAGAAAAAGATACTACATTTGCAACGGCATTTGACATTTATGATGGAAATATCCCCAATAGAAAAAAATAAGAATAAATATCTGGAGAAATGTTAACTAATAGCAACTGAAGTAACGAGCGACGGAATTCTTCACATCGGAAAATGGAAAAATCTGAAAAAAAATTATTAGCTCAGATTATATAAAAGAGAGAAGTCAAGGAAAAAGTTAAATGCAAGGATAGAACATGCAGGAACGGAGATTTTATTCATTTAAAACTTAAATTAAGCCGAAAGGCGAACAGTTATTTTAATGATTAATGATTTATTGATAATTAAAATTTCTCACTAGAAGTTTCTCCAGTGATCACTCCTTTGGAAAATCTGTTTTTAAATAGATTATGATCGGAGTGATACCCCAAGAGACCTAATTGTCTGGAATCTTTCATCAACCGTTACTCAATGTCTCCAGTTCTTTTCTGCTTGGTTTCTGCTAAGATTCTTGCTCAGCGTGACGCTCTGTAAGTACTTCATGGTACTTGAATTTAAGAATTAAACTTTCTTTCATATCAAAGAAATGAATAATTATGATAAAAAATTAAATAGTTAAAGGTAAGGTTCCTCTTGAATATATTGTGATCTTGTTATTTTTTTAATAAAAATTTCCTCCTTAGTAGAATAATCTTATAGCTTTTTTTCATAATTCTTCTTCTTTTCATTTTTTTTCTTCATAATTCGTCTAATTTTCTTTGTTTGAATTTTTTTAATTCCTTGAGATATCGCTTAAGGTTTCAAGTTGATTCTCAATAGTAGCATTTGCTTATCGTGTATCTTGGTCTTGGTTCATATTCTTTCCTCTTCTTCTCACGGCAAGAACAAGTAGCTTTTACTGTAGGGCTCCAGAATTATTTCCACCTCAGACATTGAATGTTTAAATTCAGTTGTAACTCCAGGAAATTCTAGCTTGGCTACTTTCAGTTTCGATATTTCTCTCATAAATATTATATTGATGCCTACATATCCTAGAAGTCCATCAATTCCTGCAATATTTATTCTAACCTTTCCCGCATTAAGGCATTTTCATATCTTGTGCTCCTACGAGCTTCTGTAGTTCTTCAATCTTCTTGGTAATATTCCGCTTTATGTACCTTAAAAGTTCTAATTTTTTGAAAAAGATTAGGTTTTATTAATCTTTTGTTTTTTCAGGGCCGTAGGTTAGATTTGCCCTGATTCATGCTTGTGTTTTTGTGGCAGGAGGAGTAGTTTCATGAATCGCTCCGACTCTTTATTTTTTTCCTTTTTTCTCCTCCTTTGTCCAAAAATCTTTGCGGAGATGTTCAACTATTTTATATCTGAAACCCTTATAATCATAGTTAACCTTTTACTGAAAATTATAAGTAAACATTAATAGATGAAACAAATAGAGTTTTTATTTAACTTACTTTAAAATAAATTTCTTAAAGATTTTTTAGATAGAAGCTTCTTTATTTCTAAATAAAGAAGAATCGCTAAGAATAAACTCTTGTGATTTTATTTCTTCCTTCATTTTTTTAAAAATATCTTTCAAGATTTTTTACGTTTAATAAGTTACTATAGTATAATGAATTTTTTAAACATTAAGTTTAAAATCTAGCTATATTCTTTATAAAAGTAAAGCTAAAATATCAAAATAATAAATACCTAAAATATTGATAAATTAATATAAGTAAATTATAAATTGTAATCATCTCATTATAGGAACCTTAAAATTAGATAAACTGAATATTTATATTTGCATTTGCTTCTTAAATTTATGATCTTTCTTTAAAAATCTAACTTTAAATCTTTATATGTTTTAAATAAATTTATGATTCATTCTCTAGCTTAATTTAAATGAAATAGATTCTTAAACATATTTTTAAAGAAAAATATAAACATTTTTAATTAGAATCAGTTAAAAATAAATTAAGGAGATTCATCAATATTCTTGGCTACTTGCTGTATTAGCACATAACTATTCTTTGGCAACTATATATGCTATTTATAGGTTGTTGTTCTATTTACATTGGGCCGTTTAATATTAATAATTTATTTGGTTTACAATTTCTAGTATTTTAGCTTTCTCTTACAATCTATTCTGTCTATAAAATTTTCCCTTAAATTAGCTACAACGATGGTTTTAGAGTTAATTCATATCATATTATTGAGTTTTCAGTTTTTGAAATTTCCATGGAATTTAAAAAATCTTGAGTTCATAAATGCAAGTCACTAAAATCTTTGTTAATTTTTAATTTCCATTTGAAGGAAAATTTTTTGCAGCGTTCTGCTAAGAGTTATTAAGTTTTTTTGGAGATAATCATTTCTTAAGAGCCTTTATATATTATAGAGAATAAAATCATTGTATCATACTATCCCATTGATTATTTGTTTATTTTATTTAAACTTGGCTTCTATCACACTTAACACATTTTAATCTGCAAGATAAAAAAATAAATATAATTCCTATAATATAAAGAGTATACTTTTATGAATTTTTTGATGCTAAAAACTAAATAAATTAATAATTATTGAGATTGTATTTCTTCTATAATTATTAATATTAATAGATAATCATCTTGTTATATTGAACTAGTATTACTCAGTTAAATTGGGTTCTCTCTATTTTCTTTTTTCAATCTTTATTATTTCCAAATTACCCAAGAGGTGTAGGAACTTAATTGTTTTTGTTATAAATTAAGCAGAATTTAATAATAATAATAATAATATTAATTTTAAATTTTCCGTTTTAGGGATTTCCAAACCCGTCAGGAGAACAGCAGTTCATGCTTCCTACTGTTAAATATAAATGTTTGGGACGGCCAATTTTAGCGAGATTGGGAACTCGGGTTTCTCCAGGTTTTCTTTCTTTTTACTTGATATGGTTCCATCTTGATCTTGTATATTGAACCATCCGGGTTGCAATACATTCTTTTCATTCTTGTTTCTTCTTTTTTCTTCTTTTGTTGTTCTTTTATCCAATAGTTTCTTTATTTCTATTAGAATTTCTAACACTTCCGATAAAAATGTCATAATCTTCCACAGCAGAAACATTTCTTTTTTATTTTGAATTATTTTCCTTGATTTGCTTGCTATTTCTAGGCTTCGATTTCCATTTGTATAGCTCCAGTTTCGCTTTACTCTTTCTCAAAAGTTTACAATTTCTCTTCTACTTTTCCCAGTCTGTTATCCAGTTCAGTCTGTTTCTAAAGCTGATTTTAGGATTCGTTAATCTGACTTTGTGAGATATTCCAAAAGGCGTTAAGATCTCTTTCCTAGGACAAAAGTCTTGACTCAATTCTTTCTGCTAGGTCTAGGTTTGCCATCAGCATATCATTGTCCTTCTTCAATCTTTTGACCTCTTCCTGGAGGTTCAGTACCACTTTGATGAGCTACTCCATTCTCATCTGGCCAGAAGGGATGAACTCTGATACCTCCTGGTGGAGAACAGATTTCATCTGCTTCCTCGGTTTCTCGCTTGAGGTTGTAGTTTCCGTGTGTATATTCTTCAAGGTTGGCTTTCGTTCGTTTTGTTAGATTCCAAGTTGTTAGTTCAGTGTTGGTTAAGGTTATGATAGAGAAGATTGTTAAGATTGATAAGACTTGATTTCTTGCTTCCTCCCTTCCTTTTTGGCTTAGGAAGAGGTGGTATAGAAGCCTGACTTGAAACCTTCAAGCATTATTTTCTATTATATTAGTAACTACAATATTATTATAGTAGAATTTAATAATTAAATTTATTTATTAGCATATAATTCACTTATCTATTTTATCTGATTATCTTTAGTTTTTGCGCGTCAACTGGCTGCTGCGTGCTCTATAATCATATTTGTTTAAGAGAATTAAAAAATAAGTTGGAAATAAAGTATTTTCAAATAAAGAATAATAATGTTGAATGTTTTAAATAGAAAAATGAAATATTATATTATGAAGTAAAATGATTTATCAAAAAGTTAAATTTTTAATATGTATGTAAATAAATAAAAATAAATCATTTTTTGTCTATAAATAAGATTAAAATCTTAATTATTTTCTATAAAAAAGTAATGTTAAATTTAAGTAGTCCTAAAATAATTAAAAATATAATAAAATTGTAAAAAATAAAAGCAACCAGAGATAATAGGGATAAAAACAAGGAAAAAAGAAGTAGAAAAATTGTTTTAAAAAAGAGAAATTTTATTTTACTTTTGCTCATCGTTTTATACTACCAAAGAATTCGGGACTAAGTTAGTTAAAAAATCCGTGATAGAGAAGAATAAATGCTAACAACTTTGAGTTTTAAAATGCAAGGAATATGATTCAGATTATTTAAAAAATGAAAGGAGGCGGAAAATTAATAAAAAATTGTAGAATTTGTAAAATTAAAAATTTTTATATAAAAGACTGATGTTAATGTAATCCATAAATGGCTTTAAATGATTATTTTGCGATATAATTGCCAAAAATTAAACTTTATCAAAATTAAAGATGACTCTCAAACCTTAAAAACTGAAGAGAAGAAAATTATAAAGACTGTGCATGGTTTTTGTCTGTGATCGATGAAAAAAATCAAAAACCTTTAATCTTAAGATTGATAAAAATTTATGCTAAAACAAATAACCTTGAACTTAATCACATTAATGTAAATTAAGCTTAGATTATTACCTAAAATTCGAAGATAAATTTTATTAGTGAAACAGACTTTTATATAATAAAAAGAAAGAAAAAGCAAGATTTTGGGATGTCTGATTATACCTCTAAATTTATAGAAATTCCTGGCTAAATAAAAGCACTTGAATGGAATGCATTTGAGAGATGATTCTGCTGTTGTAGAGGCTTATAACCTATAATTATGTAGTATGCGTTCATCACTAATGGTGATCACTGTTTGCAGAAACTGATTAAAAGAAATTTCCTTTTTATCCATTAAAGATCGTTCAGAGAAAGCCGCAATACGAGATCTTAACTATCCTAAAAAATGAAAGGTTAATAATTATCATTATAAAAGACTTTAATTGATTACGAAGTATATAATTTAATAAAAGCCTTAACTTAACTCATAAATATCTTAATTTCTCCTTTAGAAATAGAGAAATAAAATTTCTTAAGAAATTATTTTGAATAAGCATTAATCTTATTTTGAATAAAATTTTTAATTAAAATAAACATAAAATTTAATTATATACATTAAAATTATTTAAGTTATTACTCATATACTTTACTATTAATTTATTTATCTTAATCTCAATTATTATATATATATAGTTGTTCGAAGGTGAGCAACAAGGTCATCTTCATCAGAGGTTGGGGAATTTAAGTACCCATAATTGACACATGTCGTCCTCTGCTTTAGTGATGCAATGAAACGTAATCCTGCCATGTCCTTGGACCTCCAACAAGTATTAAAGATTACGAGTATTCTTAAATTATATCAGTATTGAACATTTTTATCAGTACTGAATAATTATACATTATTGAACAAGATTTATCAGTATCTGATAATTTTATCAGTAGCAAACATTCTTGTCAGTATGAAACATTTTTTTTAAAGAGCTGTGCACCAATGAGAATGCTATGCGCCCTATAATAAAATTTATTTATTTATTATTTATTTATTTATAATATTAAAATTTGATAAATATTAGAGTCAACTTAATTTTATAAATTAATATCTAATTAATTAAAAATTTTTCTTATTAAAAGAAAATTAAAAAAATGAGAGTTAATAAAAGTAAATTACGATTGAATAACTTTGCTTTATATTAGACTAATGGCTAATAAAATATTTAATTTACCTTCGTTAAATAACAACAATTTCATCATTATTCTTTAATATAGTTTACTCTTCAACTTAAAAGTAAAATTTGATTTGTAGTATAATAATTTAATATCCTATTTATTCTTGTCTATCATTTAATCTCAAATATTTTTTCTCTCTTCTGATTTTTTCAGTTTATGAGGGGTAAAATTCACTAGTTCTTTCTTTCAATTTCTAAAAGTTAAAATTTAGCTAGATATTACTTCTTTTTCATTTGGTCTTGGACAATTCCGTCACAAATATCACGTACTGTTGTAAATGTAGTTTTTCTTGGTTTATTATTTGATCTAATAATCTACTAAATAGTTAATTAAAAAGATGATGAGAGCTGAGAATGGCCTGATTGACTAAAATTTCTGCTTTTATGGTTTGGAACAAGTTCCTTTCCTGTTGCTGAGAAAGTCCCTGGTTAGAATCATTTTCTGAAGGGAATACTTTCTTCGAGATTATCCGCTCTTGGTAAGGGCTTGCAGTCTGGCTGCTCATAGCGATGGAACTCCCTGGCAGCTGTGTCTGGAACACAACAGGATATCCCCGTTATTCCTTAAAAAGAGAGTGTCGGGTCATCTAACTGGAAAGGAATTTCTTGTCCCAAAATTCTTGTATTTAAATTACTTAATTAATTATTTGATCTATATATTAATATATTTCTAAAAGATCATTAATAACCGGTAAATCTCTAACTAATTAAGCCACTAATTTAAATGCTAATAAGTAAGTTTGGGAATCTTTAAGAAATTTTAACTTCACACTATTTCCATGAAGATCCCTTTTGAAGTCTTCTGCAAATGTTCTTCAACTTATTGAAATCTTGAATATAATTAAACTCATTTTTTATCGTCTTTTTATCTCATTATTCAAATATCATTCACTAATCATGTCGTTCGTTCATAGACTCAGATTTTAGTTCTTCGATCTACCGTATGAACTTCATCATCATCTTCATGATTTATTAGATATTTATTTATTTCTAATATTTATTCTTTCTATGTGATTTAGTCCTCTTATAGTTTTTTAATTTTTTGATAAGTATATTAATTAGTTGTTACATCTATTAAGAGTTCATTTTTTCTATTTCAATATTATCTAATACAAAGAATCTGGATCTACATTTAATTATCGTACTTTGCCTTTGCCTTTGCCTTTGCCTTTATTTTTTATTTTTTAATTACTACTTTTAGTGATTCCATTGAGTGGGTTCTTTCTTCAGTTTTCAATGGAGATGTTGAGAGTTTTATTAATATTTCTATTCTCAATTTTTTCTTTAGATCCTCTTTACTAGCTAATTTATGGCATGAAGAAAGTTGGACTTGTTGAAGTTAAGACGTGGTAAGAGAAAGTACTTCTGGTTTTGTGTCTTGCTCTGAGGAAGATGGTAAAAAATAGTTTGTAAAGGTAGGTTTTTATATTATAAATTAGGAACAATTGATATAAGTTTCTAATTTCTAATTAATACTCTTTATTTAGTAAAATTATTTTTATATTGCTTTTGCTCTTATTTTTATGATTGTTGATATAATTAAATTAACTAGACTAATACTTGACATGGTAGTTAAGATAATGAATGATTAATAGGTTTATTTTATATGTTGTAATGGTGTTTCTAATTTAAATGATTTTGATTATTAGCCTTATTCTTTATTAATATACTGGTGCTTAATGACTCTTAGATATTAAAAGAGTATTAAGGTTTATAAATCTATGCACTTGATAGTAAACAAATTATTAATTTTCTAATTAGATTACCATAATCAGGCTTATTTATTTAAACCTTTTAATTAGATTCTTTTAATGTTAATTATTAGATTATGTTAAACAAAGTTAGCTTAATTAGCTTTATCAATAATAATTAACGATTGAATCAAAATATAACAGTTAAATAAAGATTCTACTATAATTAATACTAATTCTATCCTTTATGACTTTCTCTATTTTACAATTTCATTATTAATCTAAGTCTGGAAAGTCACTTGCTTTAGCTATAAATAACTAAAAGTATCATTTCTATATATAATAAGAGATTATTAATCAAATATATGATAAATCTTCAGCAAAATAGGAAATAAGGCTTATGACTCTTTAAAGTAAAAAGTGAGTTTAATCCTTCTGCTAATTTTAGGAATTATATATATTTATTATTTTCTTTTTTCCTTAAAATTTATCTAATAATTAATTTTAATATTAAATAGCTAAGTTTATTAACATAAGCTTCGTAAATTTAAAAATAATTAATATATATAATTATAAATTTTATATCTAAATTGCTAATCAAATCAAGTAATAAATCTAAATCTTACTAAATAATGCTACATTTCAAATTATGCTTTTTAAACTTTATTTTTCCCTAATTATTAATCAAACTCTCACAGTCAGTCTCCCTCTAAGTTATTACCACACCGCTCTAACCAGCTATGCCACCTTTAAGTTATACCTTTACAAAAGTTTATAAGCTTTTGTATCTTCTATCTAACCTTTTATTCAAAGAACTTGATTCCCTTAATAATTTTATTAAAGCATGCATTTAATAATAATAATAATATACTTAATGCTAATAAAATTCTTTACCGATCACAGGACTTGAAACCTGGTCGCAGCTGCCACTATTTTTTTGCGTGGCTGAGTTCCATGGTCTTTTTTATTGAGAAGACAACTCTCATGAACAGATTCCGTGCTTAAATTCTTAAATATTTTTCTTTTATAGATTCCTTCCTTTGCTACATAAAGTCTTGATAAAATTCTTAATATTTTTTATTCTTCAATTTTTTGTTTAGTTTAAAACTTTTACATTTTCTTAGAATATGTCATTATGATCTACAGTATCAGCATTTTTTTCTTTCTATTTTATTTTGAGTTCTTATATTCAAAATTTTTTAAATGTTTTTAATTCTTTTGTTCATTTAGGTTGTTTCTTTACTATTTTCTTATTCTGTTATTTTTTCTTAGGATTGAGAGATTATTAATTTATTTTGAGGATCTTCAATCTACATTGATACAACTGATGATTGAGGCATAACCAAATTTATTATCTTGTGATTTATTTATTATTTATTAGTATTGTCTTGAGTTAATTTATTTCAAGGTTGAGTTGTTCGTAGTTAGTAAGAATTTCTCTAATTTAATTTATTAGATTTCAGATAGTTTCTTCTAGTTTGACTATAACTTTGTTTAATTTTTCAACTTATTCTTTTTCTATTCAAGAAGTTTCTGGATCAGCCATGCGCTTTCCCTAAGTAGGAGATGAAGAGCTTGATTATTTTAAGGCCTACTTTTTTTACTTTTAAATTAGATTGGTTTTTCTTCTAGCCTTCTTAATTTCGGCCTTGCTAAGATGCTGTCCGATATTAAACTCCATTTTTTTTAAAGCTTGCATTATTGTTAAATTAAAGAAAATGATAAAAGTTACTATGTATATAAGACAAATTATTATAATCCTTAATTAAGTTAAATTTAAACTATCAATGTATTGCTTAGAAGTAATAATTAAGCCTTTTAGTTCATTTATCTTAACTTAAGAATTATAACTAAATAAAAAACCCTTTATCTATCATTTAATTACAATCCAAACCCATTTAAATTATATTGCAACCTAAAAATTACTTCAACTCCTTTCTAAATGTAATAACTTAATTCCATCTAAAACATAAACAACTCTATTATAGATCTACACCCCATTCAAATTTATTGCTTAATAACCCCATTTTTTTATTAAAGCATTTTAAGCAAAGAAAGTTGTATATGTTTAGATATTTATTGGTAAAAACCTGAAATTTTATTTTATACCTTTGATCTTTAACAAAAATAGATAGCATTTATACTTTATGGTTTTTAGTTTTTTTAGATTAAAGTTAAAAAGCTTTATTAAAGCCTTAGTAGTCAGCCATCTGACCTATTCTATCAGCTTGTCTCCATTAATTCTACTAGACTTAGTTAGGCGGTGTAGCACTTCATTAGTGCACCATCCTTTAATATTCTGAATAGTTTTAATCTTGTACGTAGCGTTCCTAATTATTTATCCAAGGATTAAGATTTGAATTAAAGAATTGTTTTCTATAAATTATTCCGCTTTATGTTGGATATATCCTAAATAGTTAAATATCTTATTTATTCTTTCTTTCTTTAAATTACGCTTAGTTGTATTTTAATTGGTGTAATTTATTGCAGACGTAGCATTTTATTCTTCTTTTAAACTATTATTCCTGTAACACTTACTTAGTTTAAATTTACTAGTTATTTTAAATAAACTGTTTATTTTAATTTGAGGCTTAATTTTCTATTTCCATCTGATTAATTCTGTTAAAAGGAAAATGGCGTTACCTGAATTTATTATTAAATTTAAAGAATTCTTTGTTCCAGTTTGTTTTCTATTTCTTATGATGATTAATATTGTTTCTCAAGTAAAGACGTTATTAGTTTTTCTAATTTTTCTACTTTATCAGGTATCTATTTTTGAACATAAACTCTTTTAATGACTTAGATAATATTTCTATTTGAGTTTGTGTCGGAAGTTTTTTTAGTTCTAATGTTCGTCATATGAATGATATTTCTCACTTTGACTGATTGTAATTATTTGGGTTTTTGATTTTTTAGAGAATGTTCCTGTTTAGATATTTTGTTAAAAGTTGCGTTATTTCTTAGAAGGCATTTGATTATGTAGATAATAAAAAAGAATAAAATACTTCTATATCCCTTTACCTAGGAATTTGAAATGGTTAATGTTTAATAACTTTAGCTTATAAGACTTACTCTTAATTAAATTATTGATCACTTAGTTTAGTTTTATAATAACTTAAATTTTAAATTGTAGAAATTAAATATTTTACTTATAATTAAAATTTAAGTTCTTTCGATAAAGGAAACAAATTTAAATTTTCTATCTAAATATTAAATAAAGCAGCATTAGATAAATGCAAAATGTTTATTCCTAAATTTAAAATTATTGCTTTTATTTAATAATTGTAATAAAGTGTCTATTGGTTATTCTTATATCTAGATTGTAGTTTTAACTTAATGTTTATAGTTCTTTTAGAAAGAGATTAAATAAAAATATCCCTTTTAACTAAAGAAATAATTAGTCTTAGTAGCAATATTTATAATTATTTTAAATGTAAACTTTATAGCTTTTATCATCTTTATTATAACCCTAGCTATATAATAATATCAATTTTAATAAATTCTAAGAATATAGAACTTATTATAACTTAAAGATAGATCTTTTCAAATTAATTCAATAGCAATCTTATGCTTACCATACTTTATTATATTATCATTAAAACTTATTTCACTTACATCTAATTTAAAAGATACTTATCTATTAACTAACCAAATTAAAACATAAAGCTCTTTATTTTTTATTCTTTTTTCTCTTTACTCATAACTTCAAATCCCCTTAATCTACCAATATTATACAGTCTAATAATAGTTAGTAGAATAAAGGAAAATAAAAGTAACTAAATGTAAGAGTTTATTGTAAATGCTTAATATCAAATATCAAATCTAATATCTTTATCCAATTAAAAGCTGCTTCTAATTAATAACTATCTTGTAACATCAGTAATGCATGGATATTGCTTAGCTCATTAATTAAGAAATTTATTTCCAGCTATGGATTTTTATTTTCCTCTACCTTTTATTTTAGAACCATAAGTAATTAAAACTAATAATTTTGCATCTCAGTGAAATTTATCATATATTTAGTAAGTGTATTAAGATGTAGAAGGTAAATAATGATAACAAGAGAATTAATTAAAATAATAGATCATAATTATTAAACCTCATATATTTAAATTATTTCTTTTAAATAGAAATCCTAATGTCTAACACTGGATAAATCCAGCTTTAAGATAGCTCTTAAAAATATGATAAAGTAAATAAACCTTAATAGCCAAATAAAAACTTAGATCTGAGTGAATTTTGATTAAATGCAGAGTGCAAAGATACATTTTTATAGATGTAAAGCAATATTTTCATTTTAGTTAGCAAGTAAAATCCAATTACAAACTAAGTTGATTTTAATCTAATAGGTATGGAAGAAGTCTATAAAAAATGTGATGAAATCATAAATGAGTGAAATAAGCCTGTGAGTGAGAACAACTTTGATTACTATGCAAATTTGTATGGGTAGGAGAATTTACAGTAATATGATATTTAAAATTAAGTCAAATAAAAACTAGAAGAGTAGAAGTTGCTACTTTTTATTGTCTGAGAACTTGTAATAAAAAGCAAATGGCCAAATGTTGATATTTCATTTTTATCGACATACTAAAGTGAGGATTTCTTTTTTAAATATGAAAATGATTAAATACTTAATATCATTGAATCAAAAGATAAAGATCTCCTTAAATTAATTATCCAACTCCAAAACTAAAGAATCTATTGATTAAATGATTTCATTTTCCTAATTTTAATAGACTAGCCTAAATAAAATTAATAAGATTTCTTAATTCAAATAAATAAACCTGAACAAATATTAAAAGTCTCTAAAAATTTCCAAGTAAGGCTTCCTAAAAATATTTCTAAAGATGATAATTAAGAAAACCTTTTCAAAAAAGTAAAACGAAAATACTTACAGCATAAAAAAGATTCAAAGCTTAAAAAAGATATTAATGACTTTACATAGTATTATAAACAGCTTAACTAACTTTAAAGCATTGGTGGCTATAAAATAAATAGTGAAGATTGCTAATAAGAAAGTGACCAAGAAAATTAGGAATAAATAAATGAAACATTTTGGGATCCTAATGATATACCAGACTAATAATTATTGGATTAGTTTATTAATATTAAATATTAAAACTTGCAAGACGAGAAAAAAATGATGGAAAATTATGATTTTAATTAATTAGAATTGGAGTCTTTAGAAGTAGAAGGAAAAAAATGGAAATTTTATATGGGATTTATTTAGAAAGAAAATCAGGGGACTAACATTGAAACTAAAAGATAAGGTATTAACGAGAAAAAAACTTGCTATGCTATTAAATAATATGAAAATAATAAAGAAATAATTTAATAGTTTAAGTGGACAGTAGTAAACCAAACTCTAATCAAAGATGAAAATTTTTTGCCTATAACAGGTTTAAGTGACAATAAAAATCCCTGCATAATTACTTTATGATAAGAAAATAAATCTTTCTACGAGTGAATTAAAAATAAGAAAAAAGAGCAGGTTAACATTTCAAATATTTAAAATTTTTAAAATTCAAATATTGATAGATAATGAAATTTATATAATAATAAATGAGATAATATAAAAGAAATTTAATCAGAAGAAAATGAAGAAAAAAATTTACTATAAAGAGAGAATTAAATGCCTAATAATTGCGAAATATTAAAAGAGTGAACTTTTATATAAGATTATATGCATCCATGATAATAATTGATGGTAATTTTAGATTAAATAGCTAGAGGAATAAATAGTCTGAATTATCAAAAAGGAATAGTCCATAATAATTTAAATCTTTAAAATATATTGCTTGATGATAAAATGAATGCTAAAATAACTGGATTTTCGAAGTTAGTTAACTTATAACTATTGCATGAAATATAACTAAGATTAGTAGATAATAAAAACTATTGGAAAGAGGAAATGAAGACAATATTATAATGAGAATAAAAGCTTTTTGATTGATGGGAAATAGAAAATTCTGAGAAAGAGTAGTATAATAGATAATAAATACATGAAATGTGTTATTTAGTGGATGCTTGGTCTTTTGCTTCCTTGGTAATAGATTTAATAACTTAAAATGAGATTTCATAAAAATAATTTAAGAATATGAATTGATAAATAGAAAAATAAAAATAAATTTTCTTGTTCTATTCTAACTTCTTTAAGGAGAAAAAAGAAAATAACTATATTAAAAAAGAGGAAAATTAAAAAAATTCTTAAGATTTGAATATTTATAAAATGATTTAAATCTACTTTGGAATTGATTATAATCTTTTAACTAAATTAATAGAGAGAAAGTTTCCTAAACCATTAAATTAGGATTAAAACTAAAATTAAGAAGAAAATGAAAATAACTAAGAACTTGCTATTCAGGTAAGCTCAAACAATAGTGAAAGCAGTAACAGGAGTAGCTTTGGTCTCATGGGGAATTCTAATTCAGATCAAAGTTAATTTGATTAATAAAGTGATTAAGAATATTTTA
Source organism: Loxodes magnus (assembly GCA_946699065.1). NCBI lineage: Eukaryota > Ciliophora > Karyorelictea > Loxodida > Loxodidae > Loxodes > Loxodes magnus. The sequence goes on along the minus strand of CAMPDV010000005.1, from coordinate 2,090,170 downwards.
ATGCAACGTCATCTGAAGAAACGTCAACAACTGACTCATAAGGTAATTCAGGTCAAAGTGAAGAATAAAAAGAGGAAATAAAAGAATAAGAAAGTTAAGAACAATAAAATTAAGAAGAACATTAATTATCATAATAGGAAAATCAATAAGAAGATGAAGAGTTTTAAATAATGTTTTAATAAATTGATGAATAGTATTAAAAAAGTAAAGAAATTAACAAATACCTAATGAACTTAATATTTATAAGCTTAAGATATTAATTAACTAATTACGTAAATCGAAAAATAAAATTGTTTAACGCATTGATGGTTTTATCTATTTTATATTTCTATTTATTTACTTTAATGTCCCCACACATTAAAATACAAGAAGAAAAAGCTTGGTAAACTATTTAGTAAAGTTTCAAAAATGAAAGTAAAATGAGTTTGGTTTTAATTGGAGATTAGGAATTTAATGAAATTTTATAAGTAAAAATATAGAAATTTTGAAAAAATTAAACTGTCTAAAGTAATGATACTTCTTAATGATTGTACCTGTTTAATAGTTAAGTAAAAGAATTTGAAAAATAAAGCTAATAAGTTAAATAAAACTGAATGAAAAAAGGAAATTTTTATAATTAGGAAGATTAAGAAAATGAGTTATTCGACAAAATATTTGAGAAAAAAGTAACTGAAAATTAAATAGAAAGTAAATTTAAAGAATATAGTTAGATTTGGCAAGAAAAATTAAACCTAACTTTAACTTTGCCATAAAGAGAAGGAATTAGCGAAACTAAAATAATAGATGATGAATATTCAATATTTAAAGAAGATATAGGGAATAAATTACTAAAATTTAACTAGATAGAAAGTTTCCCATTCATGGTTTATAGCTGAAATAAAAGGGGTAATTTAAATAATATAAACGTATTAAATCAAGAAGCAAAGGTTACAGTATAGCAAATATGAACTCCGATTGGAGGACCTATTGCAGAAATATATGTAGATAATGGATATTCTGACTATTATATTGCTACTGAAATATTTAGAGAGTGGTTTGAAAGCTATTATGCAGAATTATCTTTCTATCTGCTTGAAGATCAAAATCCATGAAAAAACTCATTTTAAAACATCATAATTAAAATAATTTTATCCAAAAAAATCTTAGTTTTCTAAAGAAATGTTAAATTTTAAATAAAAAAAATTTATTAGATACAAAAAAAAGAAAATAAAAGATAAATTATTAAAAAATAATAAAGTGAAAAATAGATTATATCATATTTCTTAAAATTTAGTAAAATAAGCCTATCTTATAAAAATGTTAAAAAAATCTTATTTATAAATATATTTAAAGATAAAAGAAAATGAAAAAATTAAAATAATTATAAATAAAAATTTTTAACTAAAAATTATTTAGAAAGATATTAATATTAATAATTCAAAATAATAGCTTGCTCTTTTTTCTTAGCTTGCTACTAATTTCATTTGTATTTATGCCTTCTCCTTATTTCACATTTTTATGTTTCTTGGATAGCTCATAAATTCTTAACTTCTTCTAATAGATATCTCCTTTCGATGTTAGACATCTCCTTTCAGATCTTGTCTTTTATTTTTTCTTTATTCTTTCTCTCCCAATATTTTTCCATTAATGTCCAATCTTGTTGCAAAAAATTCTACAATTCATAATCTTTTTCGATTTTTAATTGTTTAGATTTTTATTAACTGCTCAATTATAAATGGCATATCACTTCTTAGAAATATCTAATTTACTATGGCTTTCTACTCGATTCCTTTGATTTTTCTTCTAATTTTTTTTAATGGATAATTAATTTTCGTATTCACCAAAATTCTTTATTTATTGTTCTTCGAGTATCATTAAATTTGCGGAAAATAATTCTACTTTAACTTCTCTGTTCATCATACGTCTTTATTGTCACCCTTGCGTTGTATGAGATCATGTCTTATTAATTTATTTCTTCAATGTTTTTTGAAAGATTATCGACTATTTTCCCAGATCCTTATTTTACCCATTACTTCCTTAGTCATTCCAAAGATTTATTCTTTGATAAATTCACCAATGTCCATATAGGAACTAAATATCTTGGCTTAGGTTTTTAATTCGCTGATTTTCTGCTTCTTTGGTAATTCCTCAGCCAAGATTGTCGCATGTTAATGTATCATATGTTGCTTCGGAGGAGTCGTTAATGTTTAATTCTGTGTGTTTTTAGAAGAAGATTATGTTAGCAGAGAAGAATTGCGAGAATTAAAGCTTCTGGCGCTCTCCCTACAATTAGGAAATTATAAAAAAGTCTTTCTTGAAGATGTCTTTTATTTTTTATTTTTGGTAGATATAAAAAATTTAACTTGGTAAAAAATAATATTTTCGAAAGAAACAAATTAAAAAATTTTAATTATAAATATAAATATAAAATATCTAAATAAATTTCAAAGAAATAATCCAAATATATTTAACTTTGATTTTCTTTATAAATATTAAAATTGTAAGGGAAATATTTAATTCTTATATTACCTCACTGAAGTATATATTCCAGGTTTTTTAATTGTTTTTATAATTTATTTTTTATTAAAAATAATTAGAAGGGATTATTATCATAAGAGGTTCATATTGTTCAAAGAACTTTTCAATAGAAACTAGTTTTTTAAGAATATTCTATACTTTTATTATAAATATTTATTCATAAAATGATATGATTTATTTTTATTTATTAAGCTAAAATTAAATTAAAATTTATTTTTTTATCTTAAGTTAAAATAATTCACTATTTTTATATCTGCTAATTTCTTAATTATTTCTAGATAAATCTATTATAAAATTTTTTATATTGAAATAAAGTATAAAAATCATTTGAAAATTGTAGGATTGCATATTAAAATAAAATTTCATGCATATTTTTGATTTTTATTTAAGAAATAATTGAAGAAAAGTTATATAAAACACTCATTTTTCTGATTATTTGCTTAGGATCTTTTTATTACTTTTTAATTTAAACTTTCCATAGTTTTAGTAAACCAATTATTTCAAATCAAAATTATAAATATTATAAGAACCTCCAAACGCTAATTGAGTAATTAAGTTATTATAATTACGTTTTCTTTTAGTAGTTAAAAAATTATCCAACTTCAGGTTACTATTAAATTTTAACTTGTAATAAGTCACAATTATATTCCTATGTGAAAGCTTACTAAATATTTCTATCATATTTTTTTCAAAAAGCATCACTATCTTTATCATATAGCTTTCTTTCTATTTAAATAATACTAAATAAAAATTGTATTTATTTTTTTGTAAATATTAAGTTCATATTTTGAAGTAGGTAGATTATCTATTTATTAAATTATTATTTAGTAAATTTACATTTCCTAAGAAAATTTCTTATAATTATCATTATATATCAATCTAGCATTTTTAAATCTAAACTTCATATTTAAAATTTAAGAAATTTTTTAAAGAAAAAGAATAGAATAAAAAAAGATGAAAATTTAGAAATTTCATATATGCTTTTTAAAGTTAAAATTAATATTAGCTTTGATCATTATTTAAATTTAGCCAACAAAGATTTAAATAAATTTATCTTTAGTCAAATGTTTATAATATAAATTTAAAAGAAACCAATTCTTAAAATATTCTAAATATTTATTAATAAAAAGTTTTATTTGATTAAACATTAGATGAGTAATTAGATATTTAATTGACATTTAATTTAAAAAAAATTCTCAATTAAGACTTTATATTCAAGTTGATTTTTTTTTTTATTATAGAAAATGAATAATTAAAGCTTAAAATAGATCATTATGACGGCTATTTCTTAACTATCTTTTAATATTTCTAAAATGTTTTAAAATAAATTTTTTTCTTTATCAATTTAAAGATTATAAGATCTTATTAATTCTCAAAAAAATGGTCACAGTGAGTCTAGAACAAACGACCTCTGCGTTATTAGCACAGCGTTCTAACCAGCTGAGCTATGCGACCTTTAAATTTTTTATTGTTAACATCATTATATTCACTATTATCTATCTTTTTAAACTTTATAAGTATTAATTTCATCATTACTTTTATTTCCAAATAAATGGAATTGCCAATTAAAAATATAATAAAGACTTTCATTAAAAAATCTATTTTCTACAATTTTCATTATATTAATTAGATTTTTTAGTTTATCTTCACATTTTAATCAATTTCCCTTTTATCAAAATTAGTACTGAAAGGCTAATTTATTATTGAGTTTGATAAACTTAAAACAATTTTAAAATTCCTAAATGTAAAAATTAAGTTTTAAAAAGATAAATAACTTTTATACAACATATTTGATCTTTTTAAGATAGTAACTGAGTAAGTTAAACATCTTTTCAAAAATAAAATAATAAGCTTTCTCAATTTTATTATTTAATTAACTGCTTTATTAAATAAATTTTTTTTAATTATAATGTTTTTAATTATTTTGTTTCTGTAAAATCACATCTAAATATAAATAGAATAAGTCTCTATTTAACTTAAATTAAAAGCTGAGATGGAAATTATTGCCTTTCTTTAAAATATTTTTAGGTTCTTTATTTAAAATTATTAGTTAAATTTTCTCCCCTTTTTTCATTTAAAAAATCAATTTAAAGGGCTCGAAGTAGATTTATTTTTAAATTGTTTTAAGATATCTCTAACTAGTAAAAGTTAAAAGAATCTTCAATTAAGGAAAGCATAAATACATATTAAAGAATTAATATGAGCTAAATAGTAATACTCTATAACTAACAGAAATAAAAAGAAAACTAGAAGCTAGGTATAAATTAAATAATTAAAATTTTAATTTTAAGTCTAGAATTAAAAGGAGATTAATAAAAAAAGCAAAATAATAAAAAATAAATAGATAAAAGAAAATTTTAGAATTATATTATCATTATTTTAAATATTCCTTAAAGTTATTATTCTTGATTCTATCATAAATATTTAATAATTTTGATTTAAGTTATATAATTTTTTTTAAAATTACTCATATTTTCAAATAAAATATTAAATAAACTAAAGAATAATGAAGCAAATTTTTAAAATTTAAGTTATTTATATCAATCTTCTAGTTCTAATCAAATGATAATATTTAAAAAAATAAAAGCAAAAGGGTATTGAAACTTTTTGATAAAAGATGGATTCATTTAATATTATAAGAGAATTCTCGTTGTTAATTTATAAAATAATTAATTTAATAATAAAGCTTTTCGAATTTTAAGAGAAAACTTTTAATTTTAAGATTTTGATTAAAAATTATATGAATGTAATTATAGGAAAGTAAAATAAGAAATGTATGCTTTAATTTTAAATAGATTTTAAATAGTAAAGAAATAAAAATGAGAACTTAGTAATTATAAAAAAATTTAACCTCTCAAAAGTGAAATTTTTTTCTTTAGTTGATTATTCTTTAATAAATACATATTTATAATAAAACTTGCCTATAAATAAATTTATTTGATTTTGTAATTAATTTCAATTTTTGATAATTATTATCAACCAAAAGTATATGATAAATTATTTAAAAAATTAAAGCTTTTGAAAACTATATTAATTATTCTAAGAAGAGGTAATTAGTTCTAAGTTGAATAGCAATAAGAATTCTGCTTTTAATATGATTTAAAGGATATTAATAAAAAATTGAGTATCTGATTTCTTTATTTATAAAATTAATTACTTAATGATTAAATTTTTTTAATTTGTTTTGCTTGATAAATTAATTAAAATTAAAATTCTTTAAAGCAAAAATAAATTAAAAAATTAAAATGAAAAAATCAAATTATTAGAATAATAGTAAAATGAATGACTAATTATTTGTTCTTAAATATAAGCAGTTTAAACCAAACACTAAACATTTAATTTTTTTTAATATACAACTTAGTAAATTTATTTTCATTTTTAATAAAGATTTTTTAACTAACTAGGAAGAACTTTATTATGAATTAAATGCCTATTTATTAAAAAATTTTTATATCTAGTTCTATAATTTAATTTAAGTTATGATTTTTTAGTTTAGATTCATTAGTTAATTTTTTTAAATAAAAACAATTTTCATAATTTTTAATAGCAACTTTAAGTAGTGGATACGAAATTTAATAATAAAGTAAACGCTTATTGACATTAAGAACAATATTAAAACATTTTATTATTTTAACCTTTAAAATTAATAAATATTTAAATTAAATTTATCTTAATTATATAAATTGAAATCCTCTAAGTAATCTAGGAGATAATTTTAAACTTTTTTTATACTTTTTAAAGATTATTTACTTATGAAATTTTAAATTGTTTTTAAATTTATTTAAATAATTTTTTTAGCTTAGTTTTATTTCCTTATTTACAATATTCCAGGAATATTAATTACTTAATTATTTATAAATTAGAATTTTAAATTCAAATGTGGATTACTTTTATAAAAATATCTTCATATTATTAAATTTATTTTCTAAAGAAACTTTTTTTTAACTTTGTTTTCAAATAAATTTTTCTTTAAAATATATCCGGGAAATAATATTTTCAAAGTGTTATACTAATAAAGCTTTTCTTTATATCCCATTTTAAAAGGAAATTAGTTATAATTTCACTATTATTATCTAAAAAATTATTTAAAGATCTATTTTGCAGTACAGGGATAATTAAGAATGTTTTATTATAGAATATAAAATCCAATAAACTAAGATTATATTTTAAGTTTATTAATTTAAAATTTAAAAATTTAACTGTTTTGAAATTTTTTTTACAAATTAGAAAAACATAAATAAAATTAAATTTTCTTTATATAAAAAATAAAAAATAATTTAATAGTTTTATTTTAATTGATAAGATTAAAAATTACATTTGTTTAATTTCCATAATTAAGATTATAATATCAAAATTTGAAAAACTATCTAATTTTTTTATATTAAAAATATTTCAATTTTTAATTAGAAAAGTTTATTAAATTTAATATACATAATAATTTTTAGTCATTAATTGAATTTCAATTTTGAATTTATTATTTTATTCTTAAGGTTTAATAATATGTTAAATTAATAATCATCAAATGATAAGTCAAAACATTAATAAGTAAATTTAAATTTAATAATTTCTAATTTCATTATATTTTAAACTAAAAATTATGTTATATTATAACATTTTTATTATTCTAGTAATTAAAAAAATAGTAAAATTATATATATATTGTATTAATTCAGAAAAAAAAATTTCAGAAGTTTAAAAGATTAAATTTATATTAATTTTAAATATTTTAATAATTTATAAAAGTTAATTAAAATACAAATTCATAAAATTAAATTTATTTGCAGATTTATCTTAAAATTAAATGAAAATAATAGAGATTTTAAAAAGGATTATGCTTAATGAATAATTTCAGTAGCATTTTAATTAATTTAGTATTTTATCTGAAAATAATTAAATTTTTTTGATTAAGTTTTAATTTGAATCTTCTTTTATAAGAATATGCAATTTATTCTTTCTACTTCTTTCATCGAGGATTTTTTGTAAAATATGAACTTAAATTTAATTATTTCTAAAATAATTAAATACATAACTAAAATCTATTTTTTTTATTGTTATCATTTATCACTAGTTTACTAACTCAAATCAAAGTATTTTTAGATGATCTAAAAATATTTCAAAATAGCTGATTATATTCCAACTTTGATATTTGAAAGCAAAAAAATTAAATTTAAAATTTGAAATAATAAAATATTTTACTAAAGTAAATCATTAAATTTAGATAAAATGAAAGCCCTTATTAGGAAAACTCTAATTGAAAAAGAAAAATCTTTAGAATATCATTTATATATTTTACATTCCAACTTATTTAGAATTTTCAAAATTTAAAATCCTTTTTATATATTTGAAATATTTTCATAAGGCAAGAATATCTATAAAAAAGAAATTTTATAAATACTATAAGCTTTATTTATAAATATATATCTTTTTAGAAATGATTCTAAAATTATAAGTAATTAATCAAATAATAAACATTACTTATGAAAACTTATTTATTTTTCTCATATTTTATTATATTTTTCATATAGAAACATTTAAATTTAAATCTATATTTGGTTATTTTCTTATATAAGAAAAATTAAAATATTACAATATGACTCGAAATTAAATAATGTTAGCAAAAAAATTAATTAGAGATTTATTTAGTAATAAAATTATTAGCATTTTAGCAAATTTAAAAATATAAGTCATAATGATATAATTCCCATTTTTTAAAAAGACACAAAATTTTTAATCCAGATATTTTAAAAAAATGTATCATATAGCAATTTATTAAAATAAACTCTAATTTTGTGAGGAAAAATTGGACAATCTAAAATTTCTTAAGATTATTATAAGTTTAAATTTTTTAAATTAATCTTTTCATTTTGTAGAGTTTAACTTTAAATAATAGTTTTTATATTTGGCAAAAAATAAATTTTTTATTAAAGATTTTTATTAAGAGTTTATTATCATTATTAAATAGTAAATCATCACGAATGTTTAAAATTTTTTTTAAAACATACAACTTTAAACTTTTAAAATCGAAAGTAAGTTTAATGAAATACTAGTATAAGAATAAAACTTAATAGCATTTATTTAAGCTTTTGAATAATAAAATTTAGACTTAAGATTTCACTATGATTAAAATAAATTATTGCTATTTTTTAACTAGGTAATTTCATTAAAAAATTTATCTTGACTTCTATACGAGTCCCATTTTTATCTACTTTAAAATAATAATTTTCATTTTAAGGTTTTTCATAGAATTTTTAACTTTTTTAATTGATTAATAAACATTAATTTTATTCTTAATCAAGTAAATATTTTAACTCATTATCGTTTTTAAAACATTTAAAAAATAATGAAAAATTCCACATCCGGGACTCGAACCCGGGTCTTTCGGGTGAAAGCCGAATATCCTAACCTGCTAGACTAATGTGGATTTTTATTTAAATGATACTAATAGATTAAAAATTATTAATCCTAATCTGTGATTTCAGTCAATTCAATTTATTTAAATAAATAAAATTGATCTATCAAACTAAAATCCTAATACTTATTATGTGATAAAAATTATAAAATGCTATTATTAATAACTTCAAGTTGTTGATACCAAATTTTTAATGTTAATTAGTTTTGTCTGAATTTCTTATAAGCAATAATCTTTTTTAAATTTAATAGGTATTTATACCTTATTTTCTAGCTTCTGCTTTTTTTCTATTGAAAAATTAAAATTAATTTAACTAAAAGAGTCTTGTAAAATCTTTTCATTGTTGCAATTGCTTCTTTCAATTAAAGATGTTATAATGTTATTTAAAAGTTTTTCATTTCTTCTCTCTTAGTTCCAGAATTTTCTTATCAATCATTTTTTGCTAATCTCCTTAAAATAAACATCCTATTAAAATCTTTAATTGTAGATAAATATATTTTAATTAGTTTTTTGGAAATTATATTAATATACTTTTGTAAATATGTTACTAGTCTTCTAAAATTTCATTATCCAATCTTTGCTTTTATCCATTTCCGCATATCTATATACCAATCGCAATCCAGAATATGCTCAACTTTATCAAACTCTTTTTTTTATTATATTTTGATATATTTTAAAAGAGTAAAAACTATTAATGTTTCTTTGCCTTTCAAATTGAATATTTTTTATTTCTTTGCCTTTCAAATTGAATATTTTTTATTTCTTTAAGAATTAAAAAAAAATATAGTATTATAATTGTAATTTGCTTTATGAATTTAAATGTAAAAATATCTACATAATATATTAAAAATTAATTTAATTTGCGAATATAAAAAACTTTTTGAATGATGCAAAATATATAATTTTATATAAAATAAGATTATAAATTTATTATTAGTAGCTAATCATTTAAATTATAAGATTTTATAAAAAAAATGTCGATTTTTACTTTTATTTGAAAATTAATTCAGATATTTTAATTATAAAATGAAATTTAATTTTAAAAAATTAAGCAGAAATTGCAAAGAAAATTTGTTTTCTTTAATTGAGATTAAAACAAATAAGAGCAAAGATTGAAGAATATTTTATGTTTTTGTAGATAAAATAAATAAATCTAACTAAAATTAATTTAACTTATAAAAAGATTATTATTATTTATATTTGAAGATAACATTATAAAACATTGGAGAACTTCTTTAAGTTGTTTTTGAGTAATTTGTAAAATGAAAAAAATAAAAAAAATAAAAAAAATGGAAAATAGTATTAAAAAATCAATTTTTATGTATCTTTTTTATTATTTAAAAAATTAATTTATTATTAGCTCTATATCTGCGAAGTCTCTTTAAATACATTAAAGTTCACTCTGAAATTTTATATTAAATAAATCTTTAATAATAAAAGTTTTTATTATATTTGAATTAGTGAAAATATTAAATCTATTATAAAACTCAAGATTCTGAACTTCCAAAATCAGTAAATAGAAACAACAATATTTTTACGAGAAGCTATGCTTGAGGATTGATTTTCTTCGTCTAATCTATAGTTAGAATCAAGCCTCCCTCAACTCTGCAATCCAATGCAAATATTGAGAAAGATTAAGCTCAATTCGTTCTTATAGAATCCTCATCTTCCTGTAATAATTAATAGGCTTGATGGTTATCGAAAAACCCAAAGTGCGCAATTTGTCGAAATAATAGCTTGTATTTAGGTTTCTTGCACCATTCCCTTCAATGTAATATTTAATTATGTAAAAGCCTTTTATTACTTGATATATAATTAAGATTTCTTTTTCTTGCAGAAAAATTTTTTTTAATCTAAGCTATATTTGTATTTGATAAAAGAGAAAATCAAAAAGAAAATTATCAAAAGGAAAAATATTTAAGAATTTTACGGAGAAAAAACAAAAAAAAATTATTTCTTTATGAATAAAAGAAATATTAAATTATTTCTATTCACCTTTATTACTTATTACATATACTTTTGAATATTTTAATATTGATAAAAATTTTTTAATATTTTCAATAACTTTGTTCTCTATTTATATAAATTTCATTTAAATAAAATAAAATAAACGAATATTTTAATATGATTAATCATGCACTTGAATAAATTCCATAATTAATTTCATAAGCATGATAATAATATTATGATTAGTAAATTTTAAGAGTAAAAAAAGAATAATATAATTTCATAATTCTTAAATAAATTTTTATTTAATAGTTTCAAAAGGGTTTACTATGAATAAAATTTAAATTTTAAGTTTTTTAAGTTTGAGTTTATTGTCTGAAATGAGTTATGAAATTTACCTTTGAAAATTTGTCAATCATTTTAATTTTTTAAATTCTTTTAATATAAATTTCTGGTAAATCTTAAAATGAAAAAATGAACCACTGGTCAAGCAATTAATTTAATTTAGATCCGTTTATGTACTTTTTTTTAAAAATATATAAACATATATTTAAAGCAAAAATATTAGTTTTACTTTTAAATTTATAAAATAAACATTTTTTAAAGATATTACTTAATTTAAAAATATAAAATTTAAGAAATGTCTATCTCCTAGCTTCTTGAGTCTAACAAAATCTCAGTTTTTGTTTTAAGCATTGAAAAAAAACGAACTTCCTTTTTTAATAATCAATTTAATTTATTTTAAACCTAAATTTAAAATTCCTACAAATCTTTTTCTACTAATAACTTTTTGTTTTCGAATTTTTTATATATTTAGTTAATTTAATTTTCAATCTTACTAAAAATTTATTCTTAGAATTTATTATCATTTTTTTCTTTTTAATATTATTTTTTTTTGTTTTATAAATTTTAGTTTTAATTTTCTAAACTATCAAACTATTAAAATCCTCTTGGTTTTTATTATTTTCATTATGAAATTCATTTTTTTTCTTGATTAAATTACTTTTTTATTTAATTTAAACATTATTAAAAATTGACTATGTGCTTTTTGAGAACTTCTTCGAGATTTTCTCCTGTTTCACTTTAAATTGAGTTTTGCTTGAATTTAATCATTCATTGATTAAAAAATTAATTAATTTATTTCTAATTTAGTCAATTATAGATATCTTATGAAATATTAATTTCGATTTATTATTTTAATTCATCATTTAAAAACTCTGTAATAAAAGATTTTTTAAGCTAAAGATCAACATAAATGCCATATCCATTTTTTTTGCTTTAAGAGAAAATCCCTTCATAATAAAAATTATTTAAAGCTAGCATTCTTCCATATCCTTGAAGATTTAATTTCTAGTCAGTTTATCCTTAATAACAGATAAATTTTTATTGTTCTAAAAATATATGAATGTTTTTGTCTTCTAAAGGGTATAGAATTGCCATTTTAATTTGTATATTTTTAATTATATTATTCGTAATGAAATCGTTTGTTTTAAGTAAAGGAAATTTTAAATCATTTGCTACTTATAAAATATTTTATGTCAAATCCATTTTCCCCATTTAATTTGACTCCTTTAATTGATTATGCTCAAATTTTCCTTTTATAATAAAAAAATCTTTAAAATCAATATAAATTCCATTTCCATGTTTAAAGTTATTCTTAAACTCTCCTTCATAATAATATTAACTATCTAATAATCTACCTGTTCCATCTGGATTATGAGTTTAATTTAATTACCCTACAAAAATTTATTACCCACTATTTATTTATTTTATAGTGATAAAAGATTCTAAGTTTTATTTTGATATTAACTCTTGTTGAATTAATTAAATTATAATCCAAGAGATTTCTTAAATATTAAAAGTTTCGTCTTTTTCTATGAAAGGAATTTTTAATATTTTTTAATATTTTTAAATTGAATCTTAAAGTTATTCGTTCAAAATACTTTATTATGTTTTTTCTTCTTCTTATATTTACTCTTTTTTATTTTAAATTTCTTATGTAATACTATTTTTATTTGATGAATAAAAAGATGAACATAGTAGTATTTCATTTTATTATGAATCATTAATTTTGGAAGAATTTGATTTTATGTTTAACTATTCCTCTTAATTATTTTAATTTTATATGTTAAAAGCTTCATAATTTTCTTAATATTAAGAAAATTATGGATATTCATAATTAAATTAGCAATAAGATTACTAGTCAATATTCTCTATTCCGTAATTTTATAAATCTTAAGATAAATTTTTTAAGTCTAATTGCTCTAACTAGATAAAATCACTTCTTTCATCTTAATTCCATAAAAGCATTTTAAACAATAACCATTGAAAAGATTTATATTGTGCTTCTGTTTTATATTTTTATAAAAGCTCATCTAATAGATTATATAATTGCTAGTTCTTTCTTTGGTATTTATTTAATAACAATTTTTTTTATCTTTATAAAGTAGACATTTCGAGTATAGTTATTCCTAGTGAAAAAACGTCAGATTTATAAGGATTCATGTTTTCAATATTATATTAAAATTAAGGAGATTGATAACCATCAGTGTAATACATATTCTAAATATTTTTGTCTTCAACGATATGAGTAAAAGATTTTGAAATATCAAAATCTCCTATTTTAAAATTTCCTTAAAAGTCTATAAAAATATTATCTGGTTTTATATCAGAATGATAAACCTTTTGCTTTTAAAGAAATGCAAAACCCTTTATAAGAGATTCTGCTGCTTCAAAAATTTCAACAATATCAAACTACTGATTGTTTTAGCTATATTATTATATCAAATCTCATAAAGTTCCTCTTTCACAATATTCAAGTTCAAGAAAATATAATTTTTCTTTAGATTTTAAATCTCAGCGATAAATTTAGCAGCAATATTTGAAAAATAAATTTTTTTATTTAATTAATTTTTGGATAATTTCTTCTAATTGTTAGGGATTTTTTTTAGTTATAAATTTTATTACTTTTTTTTCATTATTTTAGTCTAAAACTTCATAAATTTCTACTTTATTTATTTCGTTTTCGTATATTTATCTTACAAATGTATAATGTGGGATTTTGTACTGAAGCTTGTATAAATCATAACTATTAAAATAAATTTCTTGTTTAGGATTTTTATCTTCTTCTAATGGCATATTACTTCACATCTACAGTTGCTTTCTATATCAAAACTGGAAAATAATGTTATTCCATTTTTCTTTTTTGTTGAAAAGTTTAAATAATAATTTTTTATCTGACTATCCTAAGTTATAAGGAGCAAAAATTTATTCCTTTTCTCAATCCAATTGTATGCAAAAAAGAAATTAATTTTCGTCAATAAATATAATAAAATCTACTTTTTATTCAAATTCTTGAATATATTTTTTTAGTTCTTTTTTTATTTATTTTGTACAGCTATTTTCCAAAAGCATTTTAAATTTTGTAATATCTTATTAACTTTAGAAATTATTTATTTTTCTTAGCATTTGTAAAACGCGTTAAAAATTTTATATTCTTTAAAAATGTTTCAAATAAACATTTTCTATTAAAGATAAATTTGATAATTAATTCAAATCTTAATTATTTTGATTTTTTTCTATTGTAAGTTGATTAAAGAGTAAATATATCTCTTTATTTGGACTTTTGGTAAAATATTATCAGTTTTGAAATGTTTCATTTTTCTTAAAAACTATAAATTTTAGTTATCTTTATTATTAGGTTTTAGATAAGTTTCTGAATGCTCTCATAAACTTTTCTCTATTATACAATCATTTAGTGAAAGTAATTTCCGAACTTTTAAATTTGCAAGACTAGTCCCGTTCGATTTAATTATTTGTAATCATATAGTTGATAATATCTTCTAGCATCTATAATAAATCTAATTTTTTAGATATTTATTTTAAAAATTCCTTTGCTTTTTTACTTTAATATATTACTATTTAGTTTAATATAATGGAAATTACACAGTGTGTTTAATAAAAATTTAGAAATTTATTTTCATTGTTGTCTGTAAAATCCTCTTACCTTTTGCCCATTAAGTTATTTTTCAGATGTTGGGTTTTTTAAATTTCCTAATTTTCCTCAGAAGCAATTGCTTAAAACTAATTTTTTAAATATTATAGATTGAATTCATTTTCCGATTTTTAATTGCAAATTATTTATTCTATTTATAAATTATTTTCTTATCTTAATTACCTTTCTTCGATAACTTATTTTAGTAGTTCGTTAAATTTAGGGAATTCTTAAATTTGTTTTTTAATATTTTCATTTATTGTATTTTAAAACATTTCTTATTCACTTTCATTATATTTTTACAGCTTATTTTGCAGTATTTCTATTTATTTTATGTCATAGAAAGATGAATAATTTGCTTGATTGTAGGTAATTAAATTTCCTCATCCTTATAGCATAATTTTCTTGGCATTATGGCTAATTTTAATATTCTGAACATGAGAAAGTTAAAAATATTTATGAATTTTTTCTATTTGAGTTTGCAATTAAAATTATAGCAATTTTTTTTAATCATATATATATAGTGAATCAATCATAAGTCCTCAAAATGAAATCCTATATAAAAGTTAATTTTTTCCAAAAATATAAACATTTTTTCATAAGGATTTATTTCTTTTAGTTAATTCTATATATTCTTTTCATCAATTGTTAAAAGTTTACTGATTATTCATTTTATTAATACATTTTTTTACTTATTCTTAACCAATTAAATCAGAATCTTCAACTTTTCCTCAAGCTTAAATTACTGATATTGGACTTATGTACATTTATTTACCTAAAAGTATAGAATATATAATTTAAACTATATTGAACCCTTCTTCTATTAATTAGTTTATAAATCATTGAAATTTCTATATTGAAATATTATTTAGTATTCATTTAACTAAATTTCTTTTCTTAACTTTGAAAAAATCTGTCGAGAATTCTCATTACGGTACTTTTTGTTGTTAGTTAATAAAAAATACCGAAAAATTCTTATTAAATTTATCATGAAAAGGGTAATTTTTCTATAGTAGCAAAAAATTATTTTGATCTATTTCTTATTGATCTTTTAAAGTGGTATTAAGTTCTTAAGTCAATCATTAACTATATTACTCATAAAGTTGAAAAACTATTTAGTAAATGGAATTTTGTTTTTACTCTTACTAATTTTTCAAATCTTATTCATATTATATTTATAAATCATCTTGAAAAATAAACTATTATTCTTTATAATCTAAAATTAATCTTTAGTTTTGATTTTTATTCAATTCTATTTGCACATCATTATTTTAGTTTGAAATTTTTATGCTTTCTATCTGAAAATTATCAAAATTTTCAACTTTTTTTATTTTATTATTTACTACTATATTTAAAAATTTTTGAAATGTATAATTAATGAACGAATTAATGGTCAAATCTTTAAATGTAAGGAAAAATTAAATATTCTGAGATCCAAAAAGAAAAATATTTCATTGCTAAGATGCGTTTTTATTTTAAAGTTATTCCCTTATTTATTTATAATTCTTCTCCTAGAGTATTTTATACAAATCTTCATTAGAATTAAGTTTTTATTTACTTATAATTTTTCCTCAAGATTTAAGAATTTCCTCTGGAGTT
This sequence comes from Loxodes magnus, assembly GCA_946699065.1. NCBI lineage: Eukaryota > Ciliophora > Karyorelictea > Loxodida > Loxodidae > Loxodes > Loxodes magnus. The sequence continues at coordinate 2,073,704 of CAMPDV010000005.1, read as the reverse complement.
TTCTAAATTAAGCGATTTAAAGCAAAAGAATATAAAATTTATAAAAATCCGTATCTTTATTTTATTAAAGATTCGAAAATTGCTTATGATTCTTTATTTTTTCATATTTCCTCTACTTGCTCGATTACTTCTTCTTCATTTACTCTTATAAAGTTAAAATATTGATCTTATTTACTATTCTTCTCATCAAGTATAAAAACTAAAAATAATTTGTCTTAGTTAAGATTATTAATTAAATCTTATCTCCATTATTGAAGACTTAGAAGTCTGTAATAGAAATCAAGATTTTCAGATAGTACCAAAGAAGTTCATTTATGATGATGAATTTCATCTAAATTTTATTCGTTTTAATATTTCTTAGATTTATCTTTCTTCTTTAATCGTAAATATTAAGAACGTCTCTTTAACTAACTTGCTTCATTTTCCTGTTCTTGTAGTAAAATTCGTTACTTTCTTAAATTTCTTTTTTCTTTTTTATAAAATATTTCGCTAAATTCTTTCAAATCTTTGAATCTTTCATCTATAATTTTATCTTCTTTTGCTTAAATTAAATTAAAATAATTTTTTTAATGTAATACATTTTTATAAAAACATTAAATTATACTTTATTTATTCTTTTTTATTTTATTTTTTTATTTTTCTTATTGTTTTTGTATATTTTTTTGTCTTTCTTTTTGATTTTCCTTGTATGATTTTCATTACTTTATTTTTCTTCTATTTTTTCTTCTTTTTTTTTCTTCTTTGTCTTCTTCTTTGTCTTCTTCTTTGTCTTCTTCTTTGTTTTCTTCTTTGCCTTCTTCTTGATTTTCTTCTTATTTTTTTACTTCATTTTATTTGCTTTGTTTAACATTAAGGATTTCTAACATTTTATTTTTTAGATTTTCTTATTAAATGTTTCGAATAGTTTCATTTTAATTAAATATTTTTTGAAAGAGATGTAAAAGTATTTTTTTATTTATCTCCATTTTTATTCATGGATCCTCTTTTAAAATGCTAAGAAAATCGAAAAATTAATCCTTTTACTAGATTTCTAATCACAAGTCTAAATAATTATCCCTTCTTAAATTTTATTTTTGATTAAGCTTCATTTGAGTAAATTCTATTTCGCTTTCCTTACTTTATTACATTAAAAGTTTTTAAAAAAAAATGATTAAATAAAATTTTCTTGTCATTACAACGTAATTTTTTGCTAAATTATAGAATAAATAAAAATAAAAAAATTATGTTATAAGATAGTGATTTATAATAATCTAGTTGTAATACAATTACTAAGCTTATAAAGTAATTTAATTTACATTGTAGAATCTAGTCATAAAATAAAAAAATTATGTTATAAAATAGTGATTTATAATGACCTAGTTATAACATAACTTTACTAAGTTTTATAAAGTAATCTAATTTACATTGTAGAATTTAAATGTAAAATAAAAAATTTTTTAATCAAAATCAAAAAAATTCCTAAACATTTGAATCAATGCTTTTAAGAGATCTTAAAAGTTTGAAATAAATTCACCTCAAGTTTGAAGTTTAAAGACAGAATAAAATATAGAATGATTTGCTTTCATAATATTATGCGTAAATTTAATAAGTTAACTTGCAATCGCTATATGAATTATAATCTAAATTCAAGAATTTTTTTCGTAAACTAAGTCTTAATTAAATCTCACTACTTAAGGAAATAATAATTTGAGAAAATATATAGAGTTTTTTTAAGAATAATTTACTTATATATAGCTTTGATATAATTATTTAATCAAATACAGTGTATTATTTTATCAGATTGATTGCAATGGTGAAAAGATTTAATTTATAATTTCTTTTAAAATTTAATCTAAGGCTAATTTTTTCTTAAGTTAGTTTGTTGATGTCTTAGGATAAATATGAATGCAATAAACTAAAATAAATTAGCTTTATTGTTAAAAATCATTTATTTTATAACTTTTTATTCGGCCTATTTCAATTAATATCCATTAAATTAAATTTTTAATTTTTTAGAAAAGCAGTTTCTTAAAAATACATTTCCTTTTGAACATATTACTTTCTCCATTTTTCTTTAATCATTGATCATTAAAATAGGTGTTCGCTGGCTTAATTGAAGTTTTAAATATATAAAATCTCCGTTCCTTCATGTTCGCTCCTTGCATTGTTCTTTTTCCTTGACTTCTCTCTTTTGAATATTCTGAGTTGAGAATTTATTTTTCTAAATTTTCCCATTTCCCGATGGGAAGAATTTAGTCACTCGTTACTTCAGTTGCTATTAATTAATATTTTTTCCAGATATTCATTCTTTTTTTCTATTGGGGACATTTCTTCATAAATGTCAACGCTGTTGCAAAACATTTAAAATGAGATTTATTTCAAATATAATTAAAAAAGAGAAAATTTTAAATATGAAATGAAATAAAATAATATTTTCTTTATTTATTCTACAATTTATTTATATTTAATTTCTTAGAAACACAAAAAGAACTATTTCTAATTTTAGAAATTTTATAATAGATTTTATTTTTTCTAAGATAAAGCAAATAAAATTAAGATTATTACAATAAAATAAATTAAAATATTAAATCTAAAATTATTGAAGTTTATTCTTGATATTTGTTTAAAAAAACTAAGTTAGTAATTTAATATTTCTATAAAAGATTGTTATTATTAAATTTTTTGAAAGAAAATATTGTAAATATAAGTGTAAATTAATTAGTTTTTACATTATAAAATAACAAATATAAGTATAAATAAATAAATGAGATTATAGAGCGTGTAACACCTCAATGGGGAGAATCTTTTATAAAGATTTTTAAAGTCAAAAAAATTCATTGCTGAAGTCTTCCACAGTGCTAGCATTCATCTGCGAGTTTACTCTTCTATAAAGCTGCGATAGGAATGCTACCCTAAGAGACCTTAAAATCTGGCATCTTTCATCATAAATGCTACTTGGTGCCTCTTCGATTTTGTCTTGTCTTCTCTTCTCTTGCCTTGTTCTTCAACTTTGGGGTTCTTCCTGGTACCAGAGTTTAAATCAGTTTCAGATGGAGGATTACTCTTCATTATTTATTTATATAAATTCAAAAAATTTTTTGATTAAAGTGCACGTAGCACTATAAAAAGTCAATTTTAAAGTCTTTAAATTCCCAATATTTCCTTTGTATCTTCTCTTCTAGCTGCGGTTCCAATTCTCCAAAGCGCAGGAAGCCAACAGACGATTACAGGAAATTTCCAACCCATGAAGAAGAGATAGTCTGGTCCAACACTTAGAAGATTTACTTGTGAGTCAGTTCATCTTTGGGGAATCCTTCTCGTAACCTTAAGAGGCAAGGTTCACCCTATATAAATTAAATTAATTAAATTAATTAAATTAATTAAATTAATTAAATTAATTAAATTAATTAAATTAATTAAATTAATTAAATTATATAATAAAATTTAATAAACTATTAATCATAAAATTTAGAATAAAACTTTTAAATTTATATTAGTCTTAAAATTATAAAAATATCAATTAAATTATTATACTTTTTCTTTTTAAATTTATTAAACTTGTTATCTTTATGAAAGTGAATTAACTTCCAAGATGCTTTTTCTTTTAATATTTAGATCTTTCTTATTCTTGAAAAATTTCTCATTTTATTCTACCAAAAATCAATTTTTTTTACAAGATTTTAGAAATTTTTGTTTATAAAGCAAAAATATAAAAGAAAGCTATTTTTATATTTAAAATATTTATATTTAACAAAATAATGAATTATATTTAATTTTTACAATATTTCTATAAAAATAATTAAATTTTACTCATGTAAAAGTACTAGTTTTCTAACTATAAAATTATCAAATAATTTCTATTTAATCTCAACTTTATTTGTCTAAAAATAAAAGCTAATTTAAAAATTATTTAATTATAATATAAATATTCTAAGCAAAAGTTCTACTAATAATTATTAAAAAAGGATTTGTATATGCAATCATTATTAAACTAGAAATAAACTGTTATATAATTCTAGATTATCAGCTTACTCTTTAGAGGAGTATTAATAATCGTAAAAGATTATTTACTTTATTTTTAAACAATAAACTGTTTGAAATTTGCTTAAAAATAATTAATCCATTAAATTAAGATTATTTACTAAACATTTTTATAGCATGAGAAATATCTATTTTCAATTCTTTAGTTGTATATAGGAGTAAATAAAGTTATAATTAAATTTCAGAATATAAATAAAGAAATCTGATTTGAAAGAATTAAGAATAAGCTTTAAAGGAATTAAAATTCCTTTAGTAGTTATTAAAGGAAACTTGTTATTTAAAAATTATATAATTTAAGATAATTGATAGAAGAGTAAGTATTGTAAAACTTAAATGTCTTTAATCTAAATCTACTAAAAACGTAAAAAATTCAAGAACATGATTTTTTTATTTATGGATTATATTTGCTTAATTTAACTCATAATTAAATTTTTTATTTTAAATCAGAGTACATTCTTAATAATGAAAAGAAGTTAATTTAGCTTTTAATTAAGTTTTAGTTTATTTAATAAGGCAGACATGGTCTAGTGGCTATGACGACTGCTCGACACGCAGTAGGTCGTGGGTTCGATCCCCGCTGTCTGTATATTTTACATTTTTTTAACTAGAAAATTTAATAAAATTATTTTAGTTAATTTACGTTTTACAAAACAAAGAATTATTAGAAATAAAAATAAAAATCATAAAGCTTCGATTTCATTTGCTTCTCATTTTAATTAAACTTTGAAATTTTATTTTTATCTCATTTAAGTAACTTTTTTATAATCTTAGATATTTCTATATTTTTAAGATACATATCAATTCATTTTTTTTGCCTAAATTTTAATTTTTTTACCTTACAAAAAAAATTTATTTTAACTCCCTTGTTATTAGTAGATTATTTTTATTTATAAAAATTAATTTATATTATTATTTTTTTCTGTCTTGCCATATATTTATAATATTTAAAAGTTTTAAATACAATAATTATCATAAAACTTGATATTCTTGATTAATGTAAGAAAATATTTTAAAGAGATTTAACTATTTCAATCAAACTATTTTCTTAAGTTAAGATTATTTAAGTTATAGTGATATACTTCTATAATAATAAAAATTTAATTCATTCGTCCAAAAATGCAAATGTTCCATTATCTTTAATTCCTAAAGTTAAAAATTGAGATAATCTAGATAATTTTTTTACAAGATATTATATTTAAAACGCTAAGAAGATGAAAAAAGGAGAAAATAATTGATAAAGAAAAAATTTTATATTTTTTAATTTAAAAAGTATAATTTAGAGAGCATGTTATTTAGAAAACTTAAAAAAATTAAACTAAAATTAAGTTTTAAATATAAATTTTTAATAGTTATAGCAAATTAGTTTAATAATAAATTAGATTTATAAATTTGCTTTAAAATCATAAAAATTAATAGTTATTATAAAAAAAATTTAAATCACATCCACAGAATAAAAGTATATTAAATAAAAGGATTAAAAAAGAAGGTTAAGCTATTATTTATTAAAATAATTATAATCCAATTGTTTGAACAAAGTTCTATATTTAAATTCTAATTATAGATATTTTTATCATTTATCTCTATTCAAATTTTTTATTATTTTGGTGAAAAATAGATATGATAAATAGATACTTCATGAAAATAAAGAATTTTAAAATTTTTCATTAATAAATAATATTTAAATCATTTTTAAATTAATTCAAATTTAGTAAAAATCCAAAATTTCTCAATATAATAAATCCTATCTAAAGTAAATTATTTATTAAGCTTTATTTTAAGATTAATTTAACATAAATTTACTATAGAATCTCTAGAGCTTTTGTATATCAAAAAGAATTTTAATTTTATGAAAAATAACTTTACTAATTATAGAATAAAACCTCTTATAGATTTTCGTATTTCTTTAATTATTTCTGTTAATAAATATAGCAAGCGTTTGGTGCTATCTCAGTTTGATTATATAAAACATCTAATTGGATTTTTATTATATTTTTTAATGATTACGTTTTTGTTTTTCTAAAAAGCTAGCCATCAAATATACAATTAAATAAATAAATTAAAATAATTATTTATAATAATTGATATATTTAGATAAATGTATAGAAGATAAATATTTCTTAGAAGATATAATTCTATGATGTAGTAATGACTAGCAAGTTTAATATAGTGGAAGATAAAACCATTAAAAAACATCTGGCATAAACAACTAGAAAAATCCTCAGAAGAGAAAAATAAAAATAAAGGATTTAATGCTAAAAAATCCTTAAGAAAATAATGAAGTTAATGTTTTATTATGATATAAAGTAAGAGATTAAATATAATAAATATTAGTTTTGCACTATTGAATAAAAAGTTAGAGTATTTCATAATAGTAGCAAAGAAAAACTCTGAATGGTAGCATATGAAATCTTAAACCAATAATTATTTATTTATTTTTATCAAATTAAGTATGGCAGAAGTTAATTAGAATATATCCACTAAGTTAATTATCTCCTTATTAAAAGCTTTTCAGATATGTTTCAAATAATTAAATATATTAAAAAATTTCTAAAATAGCTATCTTATTTCCTTTAATTTTATGATTATATCTTTAGATTTATTACTATAATTAAATCACAATGAAAAGGAATAAACTAAAAATGATTTATTAAGATAAAATCTTTCGGCTTTAATCTTAGGTTTAATTACTTTCCAATATATCAAAGAAGAAATTAAATTTTTAACAATTTAAGCAAAAAATTTTTCCATATGAAGATACTAGTTTAATGAGAAAATGATATTCCGAAGTTGGTAAGAAATGTTCTAAATTAAAGAAATAATTAAGTAAAAAGATTAAAGTTTATTTGCTCTATTATTGATATTCTTATGAAAAACTCTATTTGCGTATTGACTTAAAATATCATAGGTATAAAATAAAATTTGCATGCATGTTTGTATATTATTTTTTATTTAAATTAAGGGGAAAAAGAATTTACCATAAAGTAGATTAATAATTCTAAATTCTGTGACTAATTGATTCGATATACAAATGTAAAAGATAAAATAATTCATTTTATTAATCCCATCTGTTGTACTTTAGACATATAACCAAAAATAAAAAATTTGAAATGGTTTAACTTTTGGAAGTTTGGCAAAAAGCGCTTCACAATTTTCTAGCGAATTTAAATTAAAAATAAATTAAACTAAAATAAATTAAAAAAGAAATGAGCTGCAATATAAATTTATCTCAAATAACTTAAATATTTTTATCCTTTATAAATATAAGATTATTAGATCAAGCTTAGAAGATAAATAGATAATCAGCAATAATTACCAAGTATTCTCAAATTAATTATTTGAATTTCTTAGGAAAATTAAAATAATATAATTTAATACTTTATTATCTTTATATAAAAATAAAAATGAATAAAAAAACTATTACAATTTCAAAGGTAGAAAACATATAATTCAATTATTTTAACATTTAAACAAAAATTATAAGAACCTTTATCGCTTTATTAAAGGATTTAAAATAATAAGATCGTAAAGACTTGCTTTAGCTTAAAATTTTTTAATTTTTAAAGCAGAAAAATTATATCTTCTGATTTATTTCCTAGAGTAGCAAGAGAAATTTTTATAAACTTAATGAATTTTCAAAAATGAAAATAAAATTTATCTCTATATTATATTAAAACGAAATCGATATATTTTAATTTTATAACTATTAAGCTCTATAATTTGCCAAATAAAACATCTATAAAAGTCTTAATTTTTTAAATTAAACCTTTTTTATAGGTTTTGCAAAAAAAAGATGATTAAGCTATTAATAAATATAGTAATTTAATCGTTCAATCTAGCATTCATTAGAATAAATATACAAGATAGATTATATTTTACTTTATTTGAAGCAAATCTAATAAAAATTTCCGAAATCTTCTTAATAATTCTTTGCTATTTTGTCACAGATAAGCTTTAAGAGCTATTTTATATTAAACTCATGTGTAAGCTTAAAAAATATCTTCAGATTCTAGAAATAGTTTTTATCTGAATGAATCTGTTTATTATAAATAATAAAATAACTAAAACTAATTATTAATAGTTATACACTCTTGTATATAATCAATAGATTCTATTGCTTATTTTAAAAATGTATTTAGATTTATAACTAAGATAAATAGACCCCTTAGTATGAAAAATACCTTAAAATTTATTTATTATTCTTGAGCTTTTTAACTTAATTTTTCCATTTTTTACAAACTAATTAATTATCTAGAACTGTATTTACATACGTAATTCGGAGCTATTAACTAATTTTCTATGTATCATAAAGAATTTATTTTTATTTCCTTAGGTATATTTCATATTTAAATGTCTACAACTCATTAAATTAAAAAATTGAAAATAAAATTCTATTTCTTTTTTCAGTTAGAAAAAAATTAAGCTATTATTAAATATAATGAAAGCTTAAACTTATTAACTTCTTTTAGCTTCATCTAATAACTAGTCTATGATAAGATATGGTCCTATAAAGGATGAGAGACTTCTTATTAACTAAGTTTAATTCTTTTATTAATTATATGATTTTGATTTCCATGGCATTTTTAGTGTTAGTGGATTTTGCTTTTATTTTTAAAACTTAAGTTGCATTAAATTGAAGCTAAACATTCTTAATTTTTAGCATTTTCATAATAATGTTGCTAGCACTTATCCTTCTAACAGCTTTGCAATAAATGAGTTCCTTAAATTTACTAGTTGTAAAATCTAATCATACGATTACCTTCTTGTCTGATCTGGTGCTTTTATAGATATTTACTAGTAAGTTTAACAATTCTGAATTTGTACCAATTCCTTATGAAATCAAAAATTAGGCTTTGGTAGCTTAAGAAATTTAGGAACATGTGAAAAATTTGAATATCGAAATCATTTTGGATGTGACGTTCAACAAACTCCTCACTAAAACTATAAACTATAATTCTATGGGAACCTTGCATTTAGTTGCTTATAGAGTAGACTAAGGATTTGAAGGTTAAAATTTATATTGAATAATGCCAACTTATAAGCAAGAGGGAGAAGCCTTATAGTTATTACTATAAGCCTTGAAATTTCATCAAATTTCATATGTTAACTAGTAAGATGAAAGATTTTTCAAGCCTTTAAGCTTTATTGACCAAACCAAAATATAAGTGGTTGCTTCTGTAAACATTCCTTTAAGTTCTCACTTCAGTTTATAGAGCACTTAATGCTTTGATGAGTAAGTTTAGAATAAAACTCTAGACTAAATTTCTAGAATTCTAAGAGTTTAAGGATCTAAAATAATTTTAATCTAAGCTGAAGTCTGTTGATAAGCCTATTTTCTAAGCATTGCTACTATCTATCATATGACCAACTTTGAATATGTATGAATTTTAGGGTTAGAATCTTCTAGCCTTATAAACCAAAATATGATAAAGTTGATATAAAAATAATCCAAAATACACCTTAGCATATTAGAAAACGGAATTTTAACACTTGCTCCTAAATCATTTATACCAGAAACCTACTTCGAATTTACAGCTTACTATATTAATAGTATCCTGTTCTTTTTAGATAGTATCAAAAAAATAGAAGCCATCTATCCAAATAACAATTTCATGGATATCTTTAAATTGCTATAAGGATAATATTTCAAATAGAATCAAATTATTCCTCTGTTTTCAGTTTTCAATTAGCAGAAAAATTAACCCATCGAGGTTTTTGAAATTGAAGGCAACAAAATAAGTTCGTTAAACCAGGTCATTTATCCTGGACCAAGCTTAACTCCTCCTTCTGAAAAATTTACAATATAATTTTCTTATTCAACCAACATGGAAATACTAGACGATTGAGAGTAATAACCAACTCTTATACTCCCTACTAAGTTTACTCCCTGTATTGTTGATTATATAAATCAAGAAACTTAAATTTTATAAAAGTAAATACTTAAAGCTAATCCTCTTACTTATGGGGGACTTTTGTCTGATACTAATCTGACTTTATAAGTTTTTATTGAAAACTATTTTGAAATAGGAGTAGCTCATATAACAAGCTTCTTAATGGGTAGCTGGATATATGCATATTTCATTCTAAGCGAAATGAAAGTATAAGTTCCTTTTATGCAAATGAGCAGAGATGACTGACTTTCAGATATTTACAAATACCAAAATGTTTTTAACAACTATGTGTCCTGGGAATTCTTCGGATAAATGCAAATGAAATTTATAAAGAAAAATGGATGAAATCAATTTGGCCTTTTTTACGAATTTATGGAACCTTGAAATTTAAAAGTTCATGATTAACTAAAGGAGTGAGCTCATAATACCAGCAAAGTGATATTAAACTAAAATGAAACCACTTTCATATAATTATACTAAGTCTTCAACTAATCCTTCTTCGATGAGCTCGCATATTAAATAATGAAAAAGGAAATTAAAATAATTTTGACTTCTCCTGGTCCAAATTTTATTTTAAAAATATCCTAAAAACTACAAGAATATGGCTGAAAGGAAGGAGATTCAAATTTTATTCTTTTATTCCTGGCTAATATAATAGAGACTTAAATTAATAGTACTTAAAATCCAGAGTAACTAAAAATGGTTAAAAGATTATTGTAAGGCTCTATAACAATAACTTTATAAGAATATGTCGGAGAAGAAGGCTAGAAATTAAAAGAAGTCCAAAACAAATGTCAGCAGATAACTATCTCCTCATGCTATTATATAGAGTAGCCAATAATAATAGCATATGGAATAAGAGAAACCTTATTGCATGGTTAAAATTTTTATAATCCACAAGAATTTATAAAAAATATGAGAAATGTTGCTTTTCATGGGTGTACCGGAAAAGTTAAATTTCATAAAACTAAAACTTTTAGAGATATCGAAAATTATGATTTTATAATAAACTCCTATGATTCCAACTGAAATTTGCACTTTATAAATTATCTTTAGTACTGTTAGACTTGTGCTATTGTGTGGAACAACTATTAAAAATATCCTTAATGAAACGACAATACGACTGATACACCAACTGATTCATTTTCAATTTTCGACAAAAATTGCGATTTTTCGGAACGAAGAGTACTAAGTTATCATGAAGGTTATGTAGTGATAATTATAGAATCGATTATGATTTTAGTACTGAACTGCTTAGTAATGATTTACGGAATTAAGATTTGGAAAAGCAATAAGTATGAAGAACTTAAATAAGAAAAGTGACTTAGTAACGCAGATGAGCTTTTTTTGTTTACGCTGCTCACTTAATTTGCTTAGTATATTTCTTTAGGACCTAGTTTAGATACGTTATTACCCTAAAAAATAGCTTTTTTTTTTTCAATTACTACTCTGAATTTCGTAAACTTAAAAACAAGCAATATAATGTTCTGAATAAGTTGCTATATCTGCATTATTTTTGCATTTTTTACAGTTATCTTAATATTCGCCTTCTTACTTAAATTTGAGGTGAAGTACAAAAAACATTGAATACTTAGGAAGATAGGAAACATTTCTTACGTATTTTCCTCCTTCTTTATTGAGATTACCCTGATGCCTGTTCTTTTCGCTCTAACTATGATTTATAAATGCTCATATGGACTAGATAAAAACTTGGATCTCAAACTAAACCTTTCTGAGGTATTTTTGGATTTAGACTGTTCTAAATAATGCTTTTCAACAACACATATAGCAACAATAATAGTAGCAAGCATTTCTTTAGTAGCATATATTCCATTAGTAATATTAGTATGTCCACATTGGTAAGAGCTATAGGGAAACATTTTGCATATAAAATAGCAGTCATGGTACATTATAATAAAGAACTCAATTTAGATTTCTTTAGTAGTATTAAACTAATTGCTAAGGAGTTACTACCCGTAGATATATGCAATAGTCTATGCTGTCTTATTTTTCATTATAGCTATCATAATTCTCATCAAAAAGCCTCTTACTTACAATAAAATCAATTGGTTGCTATTTATTTCTTATACAACTATTTCATTCATTTCAACTCTTATAGCAATATCAATTAACAGTAGTGAAAAAACAAGGGAAACGTTACTAATCGTACTATTGGTTGGACTTTTATTAAACGTATTAGTTGGCATAACTATTATAGTAAAATTCCCGAAGCTGCTGAAGTAAATAGAACCTGACTTGGTAAATTTATTCAGATTTGCTTTCAAGTTGAAGGCTAATATAAATATACTAAAAGAACATGTAAAAAACATGAATTAGAGAATTCAGATTGAAAGAAGTTCTTTAGTTCAAAATGTAAGAGATACTGCAGACGAAAAGCGCAAAATTTCAAAGCGATAATAATTATTTCTAAAAGATCTTATAAATGCTAATTAATTTATTAGTATCAATTCCTTAAATGCACCATAAAAAGAAGAAGAAAAAATTGAAAAAATTGAAAAAAACTTTTCTCTCGATTTTACGCAAAGTATGACGGATAGAAATTTTTCAGTAATCGAGTCGCAAAATTCTATCTTTAGCAAAGTCAAGAGTGAATTTATACTTAAGTAAGATATAGATTTTTCTAATAGTACGTAGATATTTTAAAAAAAGGTAGTAAACAAGCCTTAATAATTTTAAATAAAGTAGGAAGTGATATACCCCATTGATTTAGCGAGTGAGGAGGAAAAATATAAAGAATGAATCAACTTATTAAAATACTTAACATTTTATCTTTTAAAATTGTCATTAAATAAAAATTTTTTATCAATTACATGGAATTAAAAAAAATCAGAAAGCTTCTGAACTGCTTGATCGCTAACATTTTAAGAGAAAGTTATTTAATTAAATTTAGGTCTCGCTTAATAGGTTCTAATTATACATCTTTCTTAAAATTAAATAAACCAATTATTTCTATATATAAATGACTGAAACCTGTTTTGTAAAATTGAGAAAGTTATTTTTGTTGCTTAAAAAATAGAAAGACATTCAATCAGAAAAATATAATAAATAAAGGAAATATGATATAAACATAAATATAGATAGTTCTTTTTAACTAAATATGCTTAATGACATATCAAATCTAAATTAAAAATAAATAATTTCTAAAACTTAAACTTAATATAAAAAACAAAAACTACTAAAAGCTTTATTAATAAACTTATTTTATAATTATTTAGTCTATCTTTTATTTTAGCTAAATTTAGGAAAAGCAAATAAAGTACTTTAAGAATTTAAGTTATGATTTATGGTAAAAGGAGTAAGTCATTTATTATAATTATGCTAATAATTAATTTTTAAATTTATATTTGTAGTTAATCAATGAAGAGAGAGAAACTTCTTTGAAGGATTTTTTATTTTTTATCTATCACATTTTCCCATCTAGAGGATATAATTTTATTTATAATAAATAGCAAAGAAAATTTAATAAAATGACAGACAGCCTAATGTATAATAAAGATATTTATTTTTTATGTGTTCATAATATCTAAGTTGAGAGTTATTATATCATAAAAGCTTAACTAATATAAAACCCTTTAAGGTTGATGCTTAAAGGAATATTTATGAGGTTTTTTAACCAATTAATAGATTAAAAATGTTTTAACATTTCATATTTGATTTTCTTAAATTAGATTAAGGATTATCTCATTAATTTTTATCTTTATCTTTTTTATTCTAAAAGCAGGCACCAATCAATTTTATTTTATTCTTGCTAAAATATTTATATACAAATTTAGTTTACTTCTTTAGCTATAATCATGCATTTTAACTTAAGAAAAAACTTATTTTTCAATTTTTTCTTTTTAACATTTTTTTATGTCTATGTTCTTTTACCTTTATGATTCTTAATCCTCCAAAGCTTCAATTAATAAAATATTTTTAAATATTTTATACCTAGAATATCAATTTGTGAATGAAAATTGTTTAAAGCAACTATATTTTTTTAATGAATTAATTGGAAAAGCTGAATCAAAGAGGACTCTTTTATATAACCTTTCAAAATTATACTTTTAACTATATCATTTAAGCTTTAATTAGTCTATTCACAATATGTAAAGTAGATAAATTAAACTTAAATATTATTAAAGTTAAACAAAAATTTGTGTTTCTAAGTCTTTACTCTTTACTCTTTACTCTTTAGGATAAAAAATAAATAAAAATAATATCATTAACACCTTGGTATCTATGAGATGTAATATTGTTAAATCTAATAAAATTAGTTTATATTAATGATAAAGTTGCTAGGTAAGGTAGAATATAAACATAAGGATTTTATTGCTTATTTGTATTAATTAAGCTAAGATGCTTTAAATTTTACTAATGCTTTTTAACCTCTCCTCTTTCTTTAAATTTATGTCCTAAATTTAGAATTATAAAATTGTTGGAATTTTAAAATATAATAATAAGCTAACGAATATTTTAGTTTAAGCTTTAATAGTCTAAAATTATACAACTTAGATATTCTAAGCTAAGTTAGGAATTATTTGTTTGACATTTAATTTAATGAAATAGAATAATAGTAATAATTTATTAGCGTTAATTTATCTTTAGTTCACTTTATATTTAATATTTTCATACTCAATTTTCTTTTCTTCGTTAAAAGTCCCAAGAAGATAATTTAGAAATTAAATCTCGAAGAAAGAATATAAAATAAAGTGAAAATACTTGAGGGAATTTAATTAAAGATAAATAGAAAAAGAGTCAGAATGTAACATTTCTCCTATTAACCGTATTTTTTTAATTTTCATAAATATCAAAATACATTTAAAGCTAATTAAAAAAATAAAAATTATTTTCCAAAATTTGAAAAATAAATTAAATATCTACATCTCCACCAACCCACAATTCTTTTTTTTATTTAGAGAATAATTTTAAAAATTTGAAAAAAACATAGAAAAATTTGTATAAAAATAAAGTGTTTTGGCTTTATTTATTTTAACTCTAATTGATAAATTTTTTTACTTTTTGATCTTATCTAAAGCTTAAAAACAATTTTTATCACTTATATTTCTTATAAAATTATTATTTAATGCTTTAGATTATAAATTAAAAAAATAAAATTAACTAAAAGTATTGCTTTATTTAGGGATTATTATAAACTTAATATTAAGAAATTTTGAACCTTTGCTTTACATAATCAGTTTATAATTAGAAGCCTTTTTATAATTGAAATTAAAGAGGGTGGAAATGGGACCTGAGATGCACAAGGGACCTTCAGCAGGTTTAAAGGGACTTGCGATGAAGATGCAATCCCCGTGATGAGAAATAAGCCACAGAAAGGCTTAAATACCTTCCCTCAACAACTTGTGCACTCTGTGGTGCATTCATCCTTGGACTTCCCAACTAAGGGACTCAATTACACCTCCTACTAACTCAGACCGAGGTGCCGCCTTGGAGTGATCTCTCCACCTCTTAGGAGCTACCTAGGCAGATCGGCGGTTTCTGCCAGTTGAAGACGGACTGGATGGCGATATTCGCCTATAAAGCCGAGAAATGGGTCCAGGCGAGACGATAGGAAAGCCCAAAAAGACATAAGCAAAAAGAAAAGATTAGTGATGATGTGCACTTAACATACATCAGGTAGGCATCTATTAAGATAACAGTCCCTTCCTTAACACTTAATTTAATTAATTTAATAATTAGAAGCCTTTAATTTTTTACTTATGATATATTTAACAATTATTAATTTATTTATAGCATAAAGTAATTATATGTAAAATAACCAATCTTAGATATATAAAAGAGTTTATGATTTAGTTTAAAGTTTTTTGTTAATTAATAAAATCTATTAATTTTATTCAAATTTGGCCATATTTTTCCTAATTATATCAAATCAACATCTAATTTTTCTTTTATTATAAAATTGAAAATAGATTAAGAAGTGTTGAAACTAAAACCACTTTTGTTAATCTAAAATAAACTAAACTAGTTATATCTTCTCAAGTTAGTTATAATAATTTATAAGTATAATTCTATAAATATTTTGATTTTTTATAATAGATTTAAAGATATTTTATCTATACTTCTATAAGTAAATATTACTTATAATTATATTAATACATTTTCAATCTTCTCTTTATGCTGTTCACTATCTATTTTCAATAATCTAGCATTTATCTTATTTATGAAAATATTAAAAGTGTTTTTTGAAGATTCAAATCTAGCAATGGGTTTATATTTAATTCTAGATTATAAAAAAAATAGAAAAAATGATAATAATTTCAACCAAAATTATAGTTAAATTAAATATAAAGCTATTACAATAGAATTATATATATAACCACATACAAAATTAATTTTTATTTATATAGGATAGATTATTCTTTCATAACCTTTCAAATTTTGATTATTATTTTATTTAAAAATAAACATAAAATATAATATTAATTTATATAGTTTTTGACTAAATATATATATTATAAAGAGAACTGTCAAATTTAAAATGTTCATTACCATTTAATCTCGAAGTACTGTTTAACTTTAATTTTATAATTCTTAAAAATTATTAAATTTCTTATTATTATTTCTTATATATTCGTAAATATGTTAAAATTAAGCTTATTTGGGTAGTTTTAGTTAGCAGCCTTTCAACAAAAAGAAAGAAAATTTATCCTAAATACATTTGATGATAAATGTTTATACCCTTTAATTATTAAAGAGTTTTAATACAAAAATGATTCTAGTTTGATTAAATTAAAAATAATATGATTTATATACAAAGTTAAGAAATTAATTAAAACTTCTTATAGATATAGATAGAAAAGAACCATAATTAAATCTATTCCTCTATCAAATTTTAAGTCTAGCAAATAATTAGATTAATCATTTATCGTATAAGTAATCACTATGTAAGATTATTAATTTTTTTAATTATCTATTAATAAGCACAAAAAGATAAAAATTCTCTAAGATCTATTAAAAGATAATTATAGTAAAAAATGCATATAAGTAAAATAAATTGCAAGATAGGATTATAAGTATCTTCTAAGATATAAATTACATTTTTATTTTCTTTAAAGCTAAAATTTTCTTAAGACATAAACTAGATTTTCATATTTTATACTTGAAACTTAAATTAAATTTTAATTAATTAAGCTTCAAATATCAAAAAGCATTATTAATTTTAAGTTATAAAAGCTTTTATTATCATTAGCATAATTTTTTTTTATTTTAAATTATGATAACAAATTGATGATATAGGCCTTTTGTCATAAATTTTTAATTAAAACACTTTGCAAAATGCTTTATTTATTTTATGTAATTATTTATAATTAATAAGTAGTGGTTTAGTTTAGATTTAAAAATAGAATATTAATATTTAAATTAAAAATAAAAATTTAATGATTGAAAATCTTCTGAAAATTAATTAGTTTTTTTGTCTAATTTTCTTTATAAATCTTAATTTAATTTTTAGCTTAATATTAATAAACCTTAAATAAACAAATTTAACAAAAACTTATCATAAGTTTGATTATCGAATTAAAAATGGTCACAGTGAGTCTCGAACTCACGACCTCTGCGTTATTAGCACAGCGCTCTAACCAGCTGAGCTATGCGACCTTTACTTTAATTTAGTAGCAAGGTTTATAAATTATTCTAATTTTAGTTATACAACTTTAACTGCTATAAGCTGAAAGTTTAATTAGCAATTTTAATTAACATTTTTTTCTAATTTAATTTATTTTTATTTGCTAAAACTAATATTTCTAAACTTCTTAAAAAATAATAATTTTAAAATTAAAAAGATCTTTTTATAATCTAAAATATCTAAATAATACACTTTTTATTATTTTTAGATTTAAAATAATTGTAGTTGTTATTTGTATTTTTTACATAGTTTTTCCATTGCTAAAAATTGTGATTTTGATTTTAGTTTAATTTAATCTAAAATTTAGAATTTCTTGTTAAAACTGAATTTAAAAGTTTTAAGCTTTAAAGAATTTAACTAATTTCTCTCTTATTATGATAAAAAAATGGTACCTTAGAAATAGTATTCTTTGACTCATTTGTAAAAAACAAGAATGATAATCTAATCGAAGTGAATAGGAACCTCAATAAGTTTAAGAAATATAATATAATGAAGCATACACATTAAAGGTGCAATATTAAATAAATAGCATATAATATGAATTAAAATAACGAAGATAAAAGATAGAAAAACTTGAAAACATGCTAGAAATTCTGATTGAATACTTAGATCTATAATCTCCATCCATGGAAGAAACTTTTAATAAGATCTAATCATAAATAGTAATTAAAATGGAAGAGATTGATAAATATCCCAATGAAGTTACTCAAATATTTTAATTTAATTTTCAGAATTTTAATAGCAAATAAAAGAACTATAAGAAAAGTAAGAATAATAATGAGTAGTAATTTAAAAAGCATTAGATTAGTAATCTTATATTCCAATGGAAATCGATTCTAAATATCAATAATAAGATACAAATAAGATAAATTTCTATCGTAGAAAAATTCGTTGCTATATATTTTAGAAGAATTACTGCTGAAAAAAATGTTTAAATAAACAGAAATTGAAAGAAATAAATCTTATTAGAACTTTTCAACTTTTGACCGACAAGGACAGGATAAATATACAGTAAGAAATTTTATAACTCAAGAATCAACGAATAGAATAGTAATTGGAGAAGAAATCGAAGGACAAATAGATTTTGGGGGAAGAGAAGAATAGCGGACTAATGAATTCCTGAGAAATTCTATGGATCAGGAGAAAGGTAAACAAATAGAAGTTAATTGTGAAGCACTTCTTTAAGACAATAAACTTAATTATCCTTTTTTTATAAAATTTAATTTTTCGTCATCTTTAGTGCTTTAAATTTAATATTTTCACTCCTTCCTATATAAAAATATTACTCCAAAAAATTAAATATTTCCCATTTTAATTTATACTTTTAAATGCTTCTATAACTTAAAATATTTTCAAGTATTTTTAATAAAAATTATTTATAAAATAATCTTATTTAATTTTATTTAAAGAAGCATGGAAATAAACAATTATAATAATATATATTTTTTAAACTTAAAAAAAGAATAAATAACTTAATTTCTTTATCTGCTGAAAATTTGCGTGCACTAATAATTTCTTAAGCATAGTCTTATAAATTCTGATTTTATTATGTGTATAATATAAAAATTATAATATGCTACAGTTAAAATAATTAAATAGATGATCTTTTAATTTTTTATTGAATAAAGATTTTCAGTTATTATGTTTTATCCCCATCTAATTATATATGTAGAAATTAAAGTTAAATTATTTAATTTAAAATAATCTATCTGAAGCTATTGCAATAGTGACAGCTTTAGTTAGTTTTACTTACCTTAGTATTTTAATTGGTATTTTTAAAGATGAAAAATAATATAAATTTAGATTTATTAATTACAAAATAAAAATTCACAAACATAGAAAAAAGATCCCTCTACCTAGAAAGTTTCGAAAAATCGTAAAAGATACAAGAAAATATAATTATTATTAATAAGAATGGATAAATTAAAAGCTGAAATTATTCTTTTATTTACTATAAATAGATATTCTTTAAGAGAAATTAAGATATATTCTTCTTAAATTAATTTTAAATATTATTTAATTATGGAAACTAAATATTTTCTAAAAAGCTAATTATGTATATAACGGATAATAAATAAAGAAATAGCAAAATTCTAATTTTATTCTCCTTTAATATTTTTTTATTAATTATATTTATAATTTAATAATTAAAAGGATGGTGGGAGCTGAAGTTGATTCTCTGATCAAGCCTTCTATTTTTATGGATAAGGCCAAGTTCCTATCCTGTCGATGAGAAGGTCCTGCTTAGAGTCAATCTTAGCAAGTGAACAAAATCTTCTGGCTATAACTCTTGCTAGCGACTTGAAGCATATCGGCTCATAGTTATTGAACTCCCTGGCTGAAACTTATTGAATTAAGCAACAGGAAATGAGCGTTATGTGCGTCAAGAGAGTTTCCTGGTTCATTTATCTGGAAAGAAGTTTCTAGCCCTTCGAAATCAAAAATGATTTAAGTTTAAAATTAATTAATTAAAACTAAAATTGAAAGACAATATTCTAATTAAGTAATTTTCTCTTTAATTTATAAAATAAACTTTTTACTGATTATTCATATAAAAATACTAATAAAATAGTAATTTAAAAGCAAATTAAGGATCCTTTTAACTTTAAAAATGGGTAATAAAAAAATGCAATATTAGGTTGAAATAAAATTGCTTAGATTTAATTTTCATAAAGAGTGAAGAATTAGCAAAATTTAAAAAGTTAAAATAAGAAAAAGTCAAAGGATTCATATATTATGTGAAAAAATGTTTCTAATAAGAGGAAAAAAAAATTTTAATTTTAGTAATTATTTCTATCATCAATTGTTTTAAGTTATATAACAAAAATATATTAAATATTTTATGGAAAGATAAATTAAATTTATAAAAAATAAGTTCTTAAAATAATTAAAAATATCATATTAATAAGATAAGTTAATACAAAGATAATTAGGAATTCCAAATTTATGTAAACTTCATTCGCTTTGCTTTCTTAAAATATTTTCTAAATTTTAATAATGAATCTTAATTAAAAAGAGTACTTGCTTAATCAAAATAAATTTATTTGATTTTCTAATGAATATGAAGTAAATGAACTACATATTCAATCACACTATGAATATATTATCTATTTATTTTACTATTATAATGAATTTTATAGTTTGATGTTAAAAGAAAAACATATTTGCTTACTTAAACTTTCTTTAAAATAATTTTCTTTTTTGATTTTTATTTGAAAATTTTAGTTAAATTTAAAAATTTTACAACTGAAAATATTAGCAACAACTACCGAATAATAAAATGAAAAGAGAGATTTTGCTGATATTTTGTAAATAAATTAATTTCAATTTAATAATTTTAGAAAGCTTTAAAGTAAAATTTTAAGAAATTTAAATGGATTCTCAATAAATAATAATTAAATATGATTATAGAGCGCGTAGCACCTCGTTAGTGCGCATCTCTTTCAAAGATAATATTAATGTTAAAAAATTTTTCTCATATTTCTTATTGTCTATCTAGCCGTCTAATGAGCCATATCATCTTCTCCAAATGGGAAATTTCTTTTTTAAAATTTTCTTGAATTTGAACTAAATGCACCAGTCTTCTTGAATCAGATCCAAATAACAATTACCAATTAAGCCATTTATTGGTACGTCAGTCAAACTTTCACACTGCTAACAAAAACCCTCAGATAAATTAGACTTGTCTCTTCTGAGTTTGTCCACTCTTCCGGCGGTGACTTCTAGTGCGTGATTACTTGTAATACGGTATACTCTACACCTGATTACCTACTAGTCTCTTAGCCACAGCCGACATCCATATTATATAATGATTTGGATTTTGTGTATATTTAATAAGCTAATATTATTCTTTATTAACCTTTTTTAGAAAAAATAACTAAAACTCATAACTCAAAAAATTTTGATTTATTATTTACTGAACAAGCGTATTTAATACACCTTTACATATAACACAAGTTTATTATCTCTTTCCATACTCAATGGCACTATCTAATAGTTACAAAGTAATAATCTTGAATATTTTAATTTGCTAGACTTAAACAATTAATTAAAAATTAAGTATTATAATTAATAGAAATTAGTTTAATAATAAACTTTTATAAAAGCTTTAATTTATTTAATTATAGAATAATTAATAAATTATTTATTACAATATAAAAGAATTTTATTTTAATCTTAAGTTAGTTTAATTCTAAAGTTCTACTCTTTTAAATAAATCTTAAACCTTTATAAATTAAATTAATAAGTTAAATTCATTTTTGCTTTTAAATTTAAACATTAATCTATAAAAAATGAGTCCCATTCCATTTAAAAGTCAAAAGGAAACAATTTCTAATTGTATTTATCATAAATCAAGAGAAAATTAAATAAAATTATTTATTATTAATTATCCATTATATAATAATAGATGGCTGGTTTCAAGAAGATATTTTTTATCACCTGCTCAGATAGGAGGGAAACCAGAAACATATTCTGTTGTCATGTCTCAGCTTTAACTAATCCATTCTTCTTAAAACCAACAATTAACTAGCAGAGAGGAAATTTAAAATTTAAGAAATAACATCTCAATAATAAAAATTTAAAGTGACTTTTTATTTCAACTGACAATAAATCATGAAGAAAAAATTCCGAGCAGAGAGGATAACGTAGTTCTCAACACCTCCACTAAAAGCTTAAAAAAAAAATTATCCAACAGAATCTCTGAAAATAAGAAATAAAAAATAAACAAAAAAGACAAAGAATTATAATTCAATATAGAGCCTGGAACTTTTTATTTAGATAATATTGAAATAGAGCAAATGGACTATTAATAGATGATATAGTTAATATATCAACTTATAAAAAATAAATTTTAAGATAAACTAGACTCATAAAAGGAAGAAATATTTGAAATAAGTCAGAACTTCATTGAGCATACATGTGCTAATAAAGTCTATATGATAGACCAAAGAGCTAAAGCTGGATTCTATAATCGATTGATAGGGTTAGAGAATGATATTAAATAATGTGAGAATAAGACGAGAAAAATGTAGTATAATTAGATTCAAAATTAAAATGAATAGAAGAAAATTTGCTGAAGCCTTCATTAGGAACTCCGATTGGAAGTAGAGAAACGAGAAAAGACTCTTCTTAAAGCAAGAAAAAGATACTACATTAGTAAGAGTATTTGACATTGTGACGGATGTCCACAATAGTAATAAATAATAATGAAAGAAATAAATGAAAAAATGAAATGCGCGGATAGAACATGCAGAACGAAAATTTCAGGCATTTAAAATATCAATTCAGCCGAATGGAGAATGTTATTTTAATGATTAATGATTGATTGATTTTTCAATTGAAATAAATTAAAATATAATTAAAATTAATTTAAATATTGACATAAATAAGAAAAAATATTTATTTATTTATTTTATAACATTTTTTGAAAATTATTGCTTTAGCCTTTTTTTCAGAAGCAAATGATCTTTATTTTAAAAGTTTATTTTGTGTATTTTTCAAAAGTTAAGTTTATTATTTACTATTTATTTTACTTTTTTAATTTACTTAATTTATCTATCGTTTTTTTGTGAAATTTTCACCTAATTTTGATTATTATATGTATTTTTTCAATAATTTTTCTAAGTCTTTATCAGAATTTGTAATCTAAAATATTTATCAAAATTTTATATAATAAATATAATTAATTTTTCTTAAACACTTAAAAACTCAAGCTTTATTTTTTCAATCAGGAAGATCTAGAATTCTTAATTTAACTAAATTTATATATCATCTGCAAAGTATTGATTTCAACTATTTTCTAATTATTTCACAACAAATTTAATCAAATGATATTTATCTTCAAAAACTTTCCTTTAGTTTTTGTTTTAAAATATTTACTAAAAAATAAAAAAAACTCTTTTTTTTATTTAAAATTAGTTATTAAATTTTAAATACCTCTTAATTTATTTTCGAAACTACTTAATTTTGCTTTTTTAAGTATTATTTTTCAATAAATGATGAAGGATTTATTAATTTATTTTTGTCTTAATAATGTTTATTTTAAAAGATATTTATTTTAACTTTAATTATTTTTTAATTTCTTGTTGCTTATAATTCTATATCTTAATTAAAAAAATATTATCTAAAATCAAAATTAAAATTATACATTTATTAATTTGAATTTATGCTGTCTAGTTTATTACTTTTACTTTGTATAAATCTAAGTTACAAGGTAATTTATTTCTAATGAATTTTATTTAAATTAAAACTATCAAAATTAAAAAAATGGGTTGCAAAAGCTTAGGAAGTTGTTAAAGCTCTACAACATGTGAATGAAGTAAATTCATAGTTGACCCTGAGATTATTTACGATCTTGGTTAGCAACAATGTCAAAAAATAATGCTCTGCTAATAGAAAATCTAAGGTTCAATTGTTGGGAGGCTTAATTATAAACATGCATTTCTTATTTTTCATTTTGATTAGAAATATATCAGAATAGAAGCAACTGTTTCATAAGATAATAACTAGGCAACAATTAACGCCATAGAACTAAATTAAACAGAAATTGAACAGCTAAAGCTTGAAAAAACCTTTTTTATACAAGAGTAATAATTTTCTAACGATGAAAGAGAGAAATTTAGTATTACATTTGAGCAAATAGTAAAATTTTGTTCTAATTTGCTGAAGTAGATGAAAGAAAATAAAGAAGATTATCACTGCTTTAAAAATAATTGCTACAAAATTGTGATAAAATTATTAGATCATTTAAAGCTTGAAAGTCTAAAATTTGTTGCTGAGTAATGGGATATGGAAAATAATAGTTTAATTTCTCCATCATGCACAAATTTATTTAATTGAAGAAAGAACAAATAACATTTATATTAAAAGTATAAAATAAGTGTATCTTTATTAGGAAATCAATAAAAAAATTAAATTTACATTAGAAATATTCTTAATCAAAATTAACTATTAACTTTAGAGATTAAAAAGCATTTCTAATTATTAAAGGATGCTATTTAAATATTTCTATTATAATGTATAAACATTTTTCTCTTTTATCTTTTTAACATCATATAATTTATTTTCAGCAAACCAATACCTAATGAAGCATTTTGAATCTTAAAGAAATAGGTAGGCTAAATAGGAGTTAGTTTTAATAATGCTTTTTAATTTCTTCATTAAATAAAATTTAGTGTCAGGGATGTTTTTGTTTTATAACAAACTTAAAATGAAGAAAGATTTAAAAAGCAGAAAATTTGGAAGTTTTATTCTTATTTAAACTTATACAAAAATGTTTAGAATTTAATTTTAACAATTTATTGCATCAAAACAAATTTTTAATTACTATGAATTTATTGAATTTTTGCTTTTTTTATCTCTTTCTTAATTATCCAAAAAAATGAGAATTTTTGATTTGAAAACTAAAAACGAAATTTAATAAAAAATTTAATTTTTGTAGTTAAAAATGAAAAAAACAATAATTTAATAATTAGAAGTGAGTTTGCCGTGCTTAATTATAAATTTGATTATGTGATAAGTTTTAAAGATAAATGAATCTTAGGAATTTAAATAGATTTTAATCCCTGATTACTTATCAACGAAATCAAAGACATTTTAAAATTCTCAATTTTATTATCATATAAATCTAACCACAATTTATTAGATATCAAAGCTAAATTATTACTTTAATTAAAATAGACTTTTTATAGTATCTTTTTTTATAATCTAACTACTTATAAAATTGTTTATTGTTTAGCTAAAATAGACTAAATTGAAAGCTGAATCCCAAAAATTTACTCATTCATTAAAATTCACGATTTATTCAAAATGTATACTTTCTCTAGAAATTTAAAACTTTACACTTTAAATATATTCTAATAATTTATAAGCAAAAGTATAATAATAGTAAATCAGTGTAATATCTCCTTTAATAGGATATAAATACTTACAAATAATGAGAAAAGGTATATTAAAATAGGTTAATTAGAAATAAAAAGCAAAAGGAATTTTAAATATCTTCTGTTATTAGAATAGATAGTAATAAGAAAAGAATGAACATATATATCCAACTTTAATTTAAAAGTCTAAAATCTTAATATATTTAAATAAACTATAAATGATTTAAATAAGTTGGATTTTAATCAGTTGCTATAATAATCTTTTAATAAGGAAATAATAATTAATGAAGATATCTTTCAAGAATATAAACAAATTTAGAAGAATTGCTTGAATATAATCAAATACTTTTAAATAAAATAACATGATAGCAAAAAAATAAACTAATAGGTATAGATAAAATAATAAAGAAAAGTTGAAGTTGCATCTCAAAAGCAAAAATAATAATAAATGAATTTAAGAAAATCAAAAGTTAAAAAATAAATTAGAAAACCTTAGAAGAAAGGAAATCAAGTTAATACTTCAAAAAATTCAGAAATAAAGAAAAAAAAGATAATTAATGGCTTTAAAAGAATGAACTCTATAAAAACATTTAGCTTTTAGCAAGCACTATATTTAATTTAATAAGTAAAGAAGATACCTTCCTTAATTATTATATTAATTTGCAATTAATAAACTTATCTTAAGCTTATATAGAAAATATTATATATAAAGAAACTTAAATTTTTAATTTAAAACATGATTACATTAGTATCAATCTGCTATTTATACTCTTTAGATTAATAATAAAGCACTATGTAAATAATTAAAAGACTAGAAGAATTATTGAAATAATACCATGTAACTTTAAATAAAGAACTTATCTATAAATGAATTAAAATTACCCTAAGTTAATTTAATCATGTTTAAATAAATTAGATGTAATAAGTTAATAAATTTAAATAGCCAAAGTGCCTTATATTTATTTAAGTTTATAAAATTAATTAGTGAATTGAGAAAGAAAAGGGAATTGATGGAACTTTGATTCATTATTTTAAAGTTAAGCAGTATAAAGTATAGAAAATCATATTGCTATTACATTCTGTGTGTAAAATGAAATTTTTTATTCATTTGCTCATCTGACTGGTTAAAATAGTTGCAACCCCAATCTTATTAGCATGAAAGACTAGAGTTAATAAGATTAAAGTTAGATTTATAATATTAGCAAGAAATTAATAATTTAGACTGTTCCTTATCACTAACTAAAGCTAGAATCTTTACCTTTAGATTTGATATTAGCTTATCTTATTAGACTTGGTTTTATATTTAATTAGTTAAATTCTAACTTCTATGCTATCTCTCTTTTTACTATTGCTTATAGCTTCATTCACTAGTCCTAATTTATAAGCTTTAAAATTTCCTTTTTCTAACTTTAAAGTATATTAAAGATGTTAAAGATATAAAAAAGGCAGTTAAAGTTTGAGAAAGATAGACATTAAAGGAATAAAGAGACTTAATAGAAATAAAGTGATTAAAATGATAAGCAGAATTAGAATAATGAGAGCCATTCTTTCTTTCATATAATGATTGTAAAGATGCCAAGCATTAAATTAAATAGGCTGTGTAATTAATTTCAATGAGATTTAGTTTTATTTCTCTTTTGTTTTTAAATAATAACTAAAATGTCTGCAAGTAGGAGATTGCATACATTGGAAGGACATTTGACCATTAAAGATACTAGAACCCAAAAATCTTATGAGATACCTGTATACAATAGATATGTATAAGCTAGTGATATTGCTAAAATTAAAAGCCAATAAGGAGAACCTCTACGTGTCTACGATCCCAGCTATTCATGAACTCTTAATTGCGTAAGTTTGTAATTTAGAGTACCGCAATCAGCTTTGTAGATGCTGACAGAGGAATTTTATAATATAGAGGGTATCCTGTTGAAATGTTAGCAGAGAATTGTTCTTATTTGGAAGTAGCCTTTTTGCTAGTTTATGGAGAGCTTCCTACTTTCGAAAGGCTATAAATGTGGGAGAAAAGGTAAAATTGCTTATATTAGAATAAAGGAGCACAGCACTATTTCAAACGATATAATTAATATGATTTCTACATTCAATGCTGATGCTAATCCTACTGGTATGTTTATTTCTGCTATGGCTGCTATTGGAACTTATTTCCCAGAGCAAAACCCAGCATTAGTAGGACAAGGCATTTATAAAGATCTTAAAATAGTGAATAAGCAGATCCATAGAGTCTTAGGACTAATGCCAATTATTGCCAGCCACGTTTTCTTACACAGAAAGAAATAGGTACCATATTAAGCTGGAGCCAATTTAGGATATATTGACAAATTGCTTTTCATGATGACTGGAAAAGTTCCACATCCAACCATTACAAGAATTCTAGAAATCTTATTTATTCTCAATGCAGAGCATGAAATCACATCAAACACTGCAATGATGCGTCACTTAGTTTCCAGTGGAGTTGACGTTTATTCTGCAATTGCGGGAAGTATTGCAGCCTTTGGAGGTTTATTACAAGGAGCAAGTAATATTGCAGTTTTTGATATGCTAAATGAAATAAAGAATGCAGAAGGAGTAGAAAGCTATCTAGCCAATGCCAAGAAAAACAAAAAAACATTGCCAGGATTCGGAAGTCCAATATGGAAAAATTATGATCCAAGAGCAAGAACAATTAGCAAATATCTTCAGGAAATATTTGATATTTGCGGAAAGGAAGAAATAATGGATGTTGCAAGAGAACTAGAATACCAAGTGCTTAATGACGAATACTTCGTTTCAAAGAAGATTTATCCTAATATTGTCTTTTATACAGCAATAGTATACAAGGCTATCGGACTTCCAAATGATTTCTTCCCAATTATTATGATGCTTCCAAGAGTAGCCGGCTGGCTTGCTCACTGGAAGGAATTTTTAGTCGACCCAGAAAACAAAATAGTACGTCCCAGATAAAATTACGAAGGCTATCACAATAGATAGTACATACCAATTGAACAAAGACAAGAAATAGTAAAAGATGAACTAGGCAGTGAATCTGATTGGTATTTCAAGAGATACAGAATTTCCAGCGGCAAGGAAATCTGATCAAAACACATCTATACTTAAATCCTTTCGTAAAAATTTATTTATAATTATAAAAATAAATAAGCCATATACTAGCTTCACAATGTCTAGCATACTTTATTCTCATTATTTAAATTACCTTCTATATATCTAACTTTAATTTTGCATTCCAAGTATTAAGGAATATTATTCACCATCAAACCCCCTAAAATTAAATTAGTGCCATAACCAGCATTAAGTATCAAGTAGCTTTAAATTTAAGTTAATAAGAGTTTTATTTTTAATTATATAATATATGCTTATATAGCTAGATCAGAAGAATATGCTTAAAATAGAATGATCAAAAGTAACTTTTTTATAATAAAGCTTTTTTATATAACTAAATCACTCTAAATAAGGCCTATTTATAATTGAAGGCCTTTTATTTCTAAGAGTTGAGTTAGGTATCTCCTATAATTATTTTATTTTGATTATTATTTATATTTCTTATTTAAAAGTTTATCAAAACTAAAGATATAGATTATTTCATGTTGTAGTGATAATCTTCTGTATAAATAAAAAGTCCTATCTTAATCTTTTTACCTAATTTAATATTTTTTATTCATAAGTAGATTTTCTCTTCTTCATTGCTCTTTAACTCATTGCATTTACTTATTATGTAATTTTAATATTTAAGTTTTAGGATCTACTTTGAGATGCCTTAAATATAACTATTTTAATTTTAAATACATAAGAAACTGGGGTATTTAATAAATATATAGCTATTAGAATATTATGATGAAATGTCAATGCTTGATATGAAGAAGAAATACATAAACTGAGTATAATTAATAGTACTATAATCTACTCATTTTTAAGTTATTTCTCAAAGCATCTAAGCATGTAAGCGTTATTGGTTATAATAGCTCTTATCATTTAAAAAGAATCATTCTATGGTTTACTTTGACCAATTTAAGCATTTTATATATAATTTACTTACATTAGAGTATCTTTTCTCGATAGTGGTATAAATTAAAGCTAGTACATAATTTAGTCAAACTAGACTATTATTATAAACTAAATGTAAGGTAGTTTAAATTAATTAATTAAAAAGGCTTATACATGAAAGACTGATTTGATAGTAGTAACTAAAAAGAGTTCTCAGCATTTTTTAATTAGTTTAGCTAGTTTTTATTAATCTTAATAGATTAAATCAGAGAAAAATAACTCCTTTTAAGGGCAGAAATAAGTTATTTTTATGCTTGATAATTTGAAATTTTCTTACTTTCAAGAGAGTAAGAAATCTAGCTTCTTTAAAATGCATCTCCAACTTAGTAATTTCCTTAAGATGATAATAATTTGTGAAGTTGATAGTAAAATAATGCCAAACTGATTTCATTTAACTCTTAGATTAAATTAATTTTACATAAAGATTAAAATATAGAAAGTAGGATATAAGATAATAGAGTAATGTTTGGAGTAATAAGCTCCCTCTATAAAATGAAGCTAAGTTTTAAAATGATGAGTTTATTTAATAATTAATAAGATACTTCAAGATATATGATACTAACTATATAAAAACTATTTGAGGTTAATAGATTCATTTTTATATAGTTTAGAAACAAAACTAGCAGTCAGAAAATTAAACTTCAATTTATTATTTCGAATTTTATAGTTTTTTATCTCAAACTTTATAGAAAATCTTCTTCAGAGCCGAAATACTTAAAGGCTTAACAATGTATCCATTGGCACCCGCACTTTTAGCTTTCTTTACAAAATCTAAGCCATCGTTTCCCGAGAGGATTATTATTTAAACCTTTTAATTTTATTTTGTAGCCTAATTCATTTGAGTCTCTAAAGCTCTTATCTACTTTGTAGCTTGAATTCCTGAAAAGGTACCCATTTCATTATCCATTAGTATTAAACTAATATTATTATACTAATTCTTAAAAATCTCTACAGCTTCCTTTCCATCAGAAGCTTCTATACAGGGAATATGCAATTCATCAGCAAACATCTTAAGTGCCTATAAGTTATAACTCTAATCATCAACAATAAGCATATTACTCTTACTATATTTAATGTTTATTTCCTGTAAAAGCTATAAGAATTAGTCATCATTTATAGATTTAGATATTACTCCTGTTATTTGACTATAAATCTACTTTGTTCGCTCGACTTCTAAACTATCGTTTGCCAGAAGATAAATTGGAATAATTTTATTATTATGCTACTCTAAAAGATTGACTTAAGCTATGCATTAAAGTAAGTCAAAAGGAGCAATTTTGTTGTCGATTAGTATTAAGTCAATCCCAAGGCCAGACTATTAATTTATAACTTCTATTAATGATTCAGCTTATATATTGGTATTAATG
The DNA here is from genome assembly GCA_946699065.1 of Loxodes magnus. Lineage (NCBI taxonomy): Eukaryota > Ciliophora > Karyorelictea > Loxodida > Loxodidae > Loxodes > Loxodes magnus. Next base: position 2,042,848 of record CAMPDV010000005.1, on the reverse strand, counting down.
ACTTAGTATTCCAACTCATTCAGTATTTTCTATAATTTTAAGTGCATATGTTCGTTTTATAGAGCAAGAACAATGTTCATTTTTTTTGGTAGAAGGTAGTTACTTAAATCCTAGTGCTATTGTTAAGGAATTTTTAAAGGAAGGTCTATTATAAAAATGCTTCCATTAGGATAATTGTCTTTTATTTCGATGGTTCCTTACATTTCTTTCACTATTATCTAGCTTATCCAAAGTCCTAACCCTGTACCTTAATACTTTTTACCGACATCTTTTGCTCTTTAAAATGGTCGAAAGAGTTTCTTTTTTTCTCCCTCTGGAATTCCAACACCAGTATCTTTAATAATTATTCTTAAGTCTCCTTACTTTTCATAGCCCTTTTCATACAAAACTGTCATAGTTTAACTAACAGACTAGCATAAGCTTACTTAAGGTGATTCTTCTATATTTAAATCTGGGGCTTATGATTCATATAAGAACTTTGAACTTGATTGATAGGGTTGTTTCTCATAAAATAAACTGGTGCTTGGCAACATATTTTCTATAATATTGCCATCAGTTTAAGTTTTAAAAGAAAATTACTGAGGTGATAGCGGGCTCGTTTCTCTTTATTAAGAAAGTACTTATGATTTTGTTTGCCAGTGTTATGCAGGCTGCTTTGATGCTTTCAAATTCCTTTTAAAAAGTCCCTAAGGTTTCATTTGAGGTGACAACATCTCTTTTAATTGAATTTAGCAAGTTTTAGGGGAATCTTCATTTCTTTGAAAAGATAAGTTACTAGGAATTGCTAGGAATTGATTATCTAATTACCCAGTTTATTGCAGAGAAACTTTTCTACGTGAGTTAATTACTTAATTTGATTTATTTTCGTTATCAAGCTACTTTTAAGAATTATTTTCGTTTAAAGAAATTCTTCTTTGTACGTTTTAAGTCTAAATATTAGCAGGCAGAACCACCAGTTTTAATTTTTTTCTTTCCTCTTCGAGATTAATTGCTTGATTTTTCATTTTAAAGGAAGGCGATTTTAGTTTTACTTGATTATTTTCGTCACTTGAAGTTTCTTGCTTTATTGACTATTAATTTTAAAGTGTTTAGACGGATTTTTTTATGTCTAAGTTATATTTTCTTATATTAGCACATTGCTTGTCAATAATCTTATTCTCTTCTTATTTTTTTAATTATTTTTTTTATGGAGAATTTATTTCAAACTAGCAATAATCTCCCTAAGACTACATATCTATGACAATGGCTGAGTTAGTAATCTTTTTAATTGGGGATTGGTCAATTAAATAATCTTCACTGTCTATTTAGATTTCAGTGATTGATACTGGACGAATAAGATCATAAAGTTTTTCTTATTTTTTAGCAGTTCTTTGATTTGTGAGATATTATGGTATTTCTTACTTCTTTTTATTATATATTGAATATCTAGCTAGATGAAGCATATTCTTTGGAGCGTAAAATAGCTTAGGACTTTCATCTTAATACTCAGGATCAATAGTGTTTTAATCAGGGTTTCATTCGATATTCATTGATACTCCTCCTTAATCACTATATTTTATTGCATTTCCCACTAAATTCATAAGTACTTAGATCATTCTTTATTGGTCCATATTTAAGAATTTAGGAACTTTTGGACTAACTTTCATTTTGAAGTACAGTCCCTTGCGAATAGCATTAGCTTTGTTTACCTAAACTATCTTCCAAATGAACCTTCTCACTTCAACTATTTCTGGATTAAGTTCAAACTTCCCACTCTCTATTTTAGCGGAATCAAGAATATTTGATACCATTCCCAATAAAATCTCTCCCGAATCTTAGGCGTTTTTAATTAGCGCAATCATTGATTAATCAAGCTCTCGAGAATGAAGTGCAAGAATATCTAAACTTCCAAGAACTGAAGTCAAAGGATTGCGAAGTTCATGAATAAGAGCAGCTAAGAAGCTATTTTTGTCTTACTTTTCTTTAAGAAGTTCCTAATTGTGCTAGGATAGTTAAATGCTAGTATTATGCTTCTATGATAATTGCATATTCAAGTCTTTTACTTTCTATAAGTTAATGCAAATCTAATCCTTTAGATTTTCTACCACTTCATCCTTTTCCATTATTTCTAGTTAAAATGCATTTTAGTTCTCCTCCGTTTCTTGGAGCCTTAGACTAAGTTAATTGATTTGGCTTTACTAGTTTTGAATAGTATTAGCCAAATTATCGATGTAGTTGAAGGTTATTTTGAGTATAGCAACAGAAATAGCTAAAATAATAATTTCGAACAGACATAGTAGGCTAACACTTCCTATCTTATTAAATTCAGTAGGGAATTGTCATGCATCAGTCGTTTGATTTGGAGAAATCATTTTATCCTAAATTTGGCTTATTCTTATCTTGCAACTGTATAAGAAGGTAGCTAAAGTTAAAATCCCTGATTTGGTGGTTATACTGGAAATTAGAGGAATGATAAGAAAGTACAAATCCAAAAAGTATACCAAAATTAAGCTATCGTATAGAAGAGACTTAGCTAGGATAAAAGCTGCAGCAAACATTATTATTACTTTCTTCATGCTAGAAGAAATCCTTAGAGCAATAAAACTACCTAGTGTTAGTATGACACCAATAGAAATAAGTAGTTTTTAGGCTTCTAAAGAATGAAAACTTACTTTTAGTTTATTCATATACGGCAAAGCAAAGAATTATTAGACCTAGCAAATTGTTAAAAACCAGGAAAATAACTTCACCAAGATTGTTTCGAACATACAAACTTTAGCCTTTCTGCTGGTACAGTTTTTATCTTAATTTAGAATTTATCCACATTTATTATAATTACAGTCCAATTTCAACTTAACCCTTTAAAAGTAGGATTAAGTATAAGATTTAAAGATGGTTGATTCTAACTTACTGTAGATCTAAGATTCATCAATTCCTTAAAATATCTTAGATACTTTAATATCTTCCAATTCATTTACATAATAGTTAAAGCTTATAGAAGCTTAATAAACATTCTAGTTCTACTTTTAAACTGAAAAAGCTTCTAATTTATATTAAGAGCTAATAGATACAATCGCTGAGTTTAAATAAGCAGTAAGTTCTAAAAAAGTAGACGAGTAATACTCTAAGACTTGGTATTAAAGATTAAAAAGTTAAATTAAAATAATTAAAAATAAGAAAACTTAATAAATACTCTTTGTTTAGGCATTTAATCATTATTCTAGTAGCTCTAATTATTCCTATATCTCTATATGCTAACTTTTAGAATCTAAACCTTTAAATCTTTTGAACAAATGCTTCTCTTTCTACCAGCTCAAAAAGTAAAAAATTATTAAATCTGTTTGATGCTAATTTTCTAAAACTTAATTGAGTTAAAATCCTAAATTAGCTATACTTTGGTGTTTGTATTGCATCTACTTCTATTCTCTAAGTTTAGATTTAATTGTAAATTAAATATTCATAGCAATTATATGAGGGAAATAGAGCATCAGTAAAAGTAAAAGTTATTTATAAAAGCAAATAAAGGAAAAGTAAGTGCTTAAGATGATTTATATATGCTTAAATTGGAGCTTTGCAATATCTTAAGAACTCAAAACTTTATAAAAAGTGACTTAAATAGAATAGAGTATTAGCAGCAAAACTTTAAAAGAAGCAAATATTAATAATTATCAAATTTAATACCTTTACCTCTTTTTTACTAGTTAGAAATAATGCATAGTCATACTTATGATTTGGGATATATGGCATGATTAAAATAATAATATTTTCAGACCATTTTCGCATAAATTTCAATAAAAGAAATAAATTTTATACTCAGCTAAACTATTAAAACAGAAGAATATTACAGTGAAACTTAATTTCTTTCTTTATGAGTTAATTTTACAAGCCAAACTCTTATTTTAGTAGGTAAACTCTGTAATAAAAGGAAATTTACTTAAATTTGCATTTACTAAATATAACTATAGACTATCCCTCTTAAAGCATTCAGTAATAATATAGATATATAGCTTATAAAAAATAAAGCAAATCTATTAGCCTTTTGTTTATTGTTAGTTACTAAATTAGCAGCTTTATTAAATACAAGTTGTATGACTTAGATATTTCTAAAATTTATATCTAGGAGTCGTAGTTGTATAGAGATATGAGCAAACACTATTTTTTCGCCTTTACAAGTAATTAATTCTAAGGGAAGCTAAATAAAAATAGTATTATCAGTTTATTACTAGCTGAGTACTTAGAGTAGGGTAAGGTAAATTAAAAGGTTAGTTATTAGCAACTGTGTTTATTGATTAGTTCCTTATTGGCAATATAGAGTTATAAAATTGAAATTACTAGAATTACTTTTAGATTTACTAACTAATTGTATATATACTACATTTCTTTTATAAATAGGAAATTCCAAAAGTTTTGGAACTTAAATATATATAATAGCAATAAAGACTAAGATATAAATTAGAATTATACTACCAAACAGATTAAACCTGAAAGATTTAACTAAAAGTATCAGAAAATACAAATAATTTAGAGACTCTTCCTTATTTTATCATTTTAATCCCTTTAGTATATTAATAAATCTATGATTATTGGAACATCAAGCAAAAGATATTTATATTATATAAGATAAATGATAAAGCTTATCTTAATTATATTTTTATATAAGTTGAATAGTTATATTCTAATTAATGTTTCAATTTGAAAGTGTAAAGCTTCTACTCAAATGATAATTACGCTATTAGAATATTTACTTACTAAGATTAAAATTGGCCTTTTTTTATTCTAGCTTAAGTCTGCTTCTTTGGTTTAATTAAGTTATTGTATTATGCATATTTTGACTTTCGAATAACTTAAAATGCTTTATAGATGGAAAACTTACTCAAATAAATTTTTCTAATTCTCACTCATTTATTTTCAGTTTAAAGATAAGAACAACTATAAGTTTGATTCCTGGTAAATAGTTAAGGAAGTGTGACTAAGGATGTAGAATATAAAGAGTAGCAATAGATATAAGAAATAAATAATAAATAAGGAAGATAAATTAAATAGCTATAACTATTTAAATTGGTATCTATGGAAATAGATTTAAATGATCAAGAAGAACTTGACCATTTTAAACGAATTGTAGGAGCCTTTTGTAATTATTATATTGACTCTTTGAGAGATGTTGCTCGTATGGAGAAAGATTTTTCTAAAATAAAACCTAGTCTTCTGTAGAAACTTTAGTTCGACTATAAAAAACGAATTTAGTAGCTGAAGAATAAAATACTGCTGAATTAAACTCTGCTGACTAAAGTAGTGGAAAGCCATGTGCATATTTTAGCTGAAGGCAATGGTAATTAATAAAACTTACCTTAAGAAATTTTAGTTTCTCCTAATAACATTTCAAAGATGCGAAGCACTTTGAGGTTGTTTTCCAGAGATTGAAGCGAATATGGTAAAAATGAAAGAGAAAGCTCATACAAGATATGCATTGAGGCAATTGAGAAATATTTCGAGCCTTAGAAAACTGCAAGAATATAACAAAATTAAAAGATTAGAGTTTTATGTCCTGGATGTGGCTTGGGTAGATTTCCATTCGACTTAGCATGCTTAGGATATGAATCTTAAGGTAACGAATTCAGTTATTTCATGCTTCTTTGTTCCGAATTTATATTAAACAATACTACTAAAGTAAATGAATATACAATTTATCCTTGAATCCATAACTGATAGAACTTAATAAGTGAATCTCATGCTTTCTAAGAAATAAAAATTCCTGATATTTCCATTAGGGAAGAAATTTAAAAATGCTAAAACTTAAACTCTAGTTTTGAAGGCAACTTATCTATGTGCGCTGGTGAATTTCTAGAAGTTTACTCAAAACTAGAACATTAAGAATCATGGGATTGCATTGCAACTGTATTTTTCATCGATACAGCAAACAATATATTGGAGTATATTGACTGTATAATTAGTTGTCTTAAAGTCGGAGGATTATGAGTAAATCTTGGACCTTTGCTTTACCATTATTCAGACAATCCTTTAGAAGTTTCAGTTGAATTAACTTGACAAGATATTAAAGCAGTTATTGAATCATACTCTGATGTTATTCAAATAAAGGAGGAAAAAATAGTAGAATGCACTTATTGCAATTAAGTTGAGAATATGATGAAAGTTACCTATAAAACAGTCTTTTTCACTGCAGTCAAAATAAATTCCAGCCTAATCATTGAAGCAGAAAAGCCAGAAGTAACTTCAAATATTTAAAATTAACTTTAAGGCATTTATTTTAAAATGGAATTTTATTGCCATATCTTTTTAATTATTTTTTCCGCTTTGTCTGTTGCTTCAAGTACATGTCTAATAGTAATTTGTCTTGTAAAAAGAGGAAAATTATGAAACTTCTAAAACAGATTTATTATTGGACTTTAACTTTGTGATTTAATGTTTAGTAGTATGTTTCTTATGCTGGATTTAAATAATAACCCTGTGATTTGCTAGATTTAAGCCTTTGGAATAAATTATTTTGCATTAGCAGCTTTTTGTTGGACTAATTGCATTAGTTTCAGAGCTTATTTGCAAATATGCACTACAGAAAAGTCGATAATATCTTTATATACTGTTAAAAACTTAAAATAAAAAGAGCATCATTTTTGAATTTTTTCTTTTGTAATTCCCATTTTACCGTCATTATATCCACTGTTGGCTGGAACTTATTATAAAACATAAGAAGGATGATGCTGAGTTACTTTTAAAAACGAAAATTGATTAGTTAACATTGAGCGATTTTATGTTCTATATTTACCTTACTTGATTTGTACTTCTATTAACTTTACTTTTTTCTGGAAATGTAGAAAAAACTTGCAAAATAGATGTGAAGAAATTGAAGTTTATGATAGATTTGGAACTGACCAATGAAATTAAAGAGCTGACTCCTTACTATTATATCCTGCTATTTTGGTATTAACTTGATTTCTTTTGCTTTTAGTAAGATTTGCCGAACTTTTCATAGATAGTGAAGATATTCCTTAAGAAATATCAGGTGTTGGTGTAATAATTCTGAGCGGATAAGGGCTAATAAATACTATAGTCTATGGATGAAGGGAAAAAATACTAAGATCAAGCAGCAGAAGTAGTTGGACTGAACCTTATTTATATTAATATAGAGTTAACCTTAATATCCCTTTATTTAACTATCCTCATATCATCTCTAAGTCTTTACTACTACTAGCTTTAAATAAAATAAGCATTATTAATTATATTCTTTAATACTAAGGAATGAAAGTACCAGATAGGATATCCATCACTTAATTAAAATAACAAACTATCATTATATTTAAGAATAACCTTATGAAGCTATGCCTTTTATTATTAAGTCTTACTTTAAGCATTTTAGCACAAGCAGTTTATTTTGAGTTGGATATTACTTTATTAATAGATAGAACCTTATTCAGTTTGATTAAGTTAAGTATAAGATTTTACTTTCTAAGCTTTACTAACTGATAGTGTTATGTTATTATAATGATTAGCTAATTTTCATTTTCTTTGTTTGTATATTCCAACAATATGAACTTAAAGCTTCAAATAAGCTCTAATTCACAGATAGGAAAATTAGATTCTTTATAGTATTAGATTTGGTACTTTATGGCTTTAAAGGCTAATATCTATCTAACATTGGTAGTGCTTAATTCTATTTTAATATAAGAATTAAAGAAATTAATTCTTCAAGCATGAATCATTAGTATAATGATTTCGAAAATTAGTAGCTTTTAACTTCAGAACAGAAGTCATTAGTTTTAAAAATGCAGCTAAATAAACTAGCATAAATAAGCATTCTAATTACGCTAAAGCAGAAAAATGGAGCAAGGAAAAAAGTATAAGGAAAAGGAATAAAGGGAATTGATAGTAAAGTAAATGATTAAGCTAAAGGTGAAGTAGAAAGATTTAATTCTATTTAATTAGTTAGATATTTAAAGATATGCTATAAGAATAAAAATAACTGTATTTTTTAAATTCTTAACGGATTTTTCAGTTTAAGAGCAAGTTCCTCCGAAAATTAATAAAATGTCAGCAACAGGAAAGGGTGGAAAAGGAAAGTCAGGAAGAGGAAAGCAAGTCGCAGCTGCAAAATCTACAAGATCAAGCAAAGCAGGTTTATAATTTCCAGTAGGTAGAATTGCTCGTTTTATGAAAGCAGGTAGATACTCAGAAAGAATTGGAGCAGGAGCTCCTGTCTATATGGCTGCAGTACTAGAGTATCTTGCTGCAGAAGTTTTAGAGTTAGCTGGTAATGCAGCAAGAGATAATAAGAAAACTAGAATTATTCCAAGACATATTTAGTTAGCCGTTAAAAACGATGAAGAACTTAACAAACTTATGTAGAATGCTACTATTTCTGCTGGAGGTGTCATGCCTCATATTCATCCTTCATTACTACCAAAGAAAGAAGAGAAAGAGAACGACTGATTTTAATTAATGTATCTTTGCTAATTAAATCCTTTTTCTATAAAAGCTACATACTATAAGGTATAACTCTCTTCTTATTTCATATCTTTCTTTAATCAAGTCAAAATCTATCATTTAGAAACTAAAGATTGATGATAAATAGAAGAGAGGAAAGCATAAAGAAGGAAGTTTACTTTAATTAGCCTACAAATAATTTCTAGTTTCATTGGAAATTATTTCCATTTCTATGAAACTAAATCAATAAATCATTTTATAAAACAAGTAAAGATGAAGAAAAGATAAATAGATCTTAAAAATGTAAGGGTTGGTATTACCCTTTATGAAGAAATGTTTTATTTCTGAAACTAGTTAAAAACTAAAATTGTAATAAAAGAATAATCTTCTTAGCTTTTAAATAATATATGGTCCAATACTAGCGTTTTATTCAGCTTTACTCATATCTATTGACTATTTTAAATAAGATTGCCCACTGCTGGTTGGATAATGACAGAAATGATAAACATGAAAAGGTTAAATAGAGTTTGAAAGGTTTTAAAGTCTCTTTACTCTATTAAATCAAGGTATTTCTTTAGAAATAGAAAAAGGAATTTATAAATAGCGAAGTTTACTTTAAATAGTTAAATAATCTTAATTAAATGAAACTAAATCAATAAATTAGTTTTAGAGCCTCAATCCATTCTTTGCAGTTATAAGTATTTCTGGTTATAGAGTAACGCTAATAACTAAAAGTTAAGCATATTACTTAATTACCTTAGTTTAGAAGAAATTAATCTACTGATTTAAATAAAAGAGTGATTATTCAAACTTTTAGTATTCATGTATAATTAGTAATATCTTAATAGATAAAGGTAGTAATCGAATAAACTAAAGCTCTTAAACTAGATATTAATAAGCTCTTCTTAATAACTCATTAATAACCTATATCACAACCAAATAATTTGCAAAAGTTACTTGATAATATTAATGGTAATAAGCTATATTAAGGTATAAACTATCATATTAATCTGCTTAATAGAACTATCTCCTTAAATGGTATCTATCGTTTCTAAATAATGAAGAGGAAATGAACTATAATGGTACATAGTAAATGTATGTGCATTAGAATTAAATTAAACTGTTTTTATACTTAATAAAGCTTGTAGAAACTTGCATTTATATTTTGAAAACAGGAAGAAATATTATATCCAAAGTTTGAATTCCAGAACTTCTTCATGAAATCAGGTCTTCGCATATCTATAAGTATATTTCAGCTTGATTCTATTCCACTTTAACTATTGATGATGTATTCAAACTCATTACATTCATCCACTAGTCTCTGAAATTACATATTTATTGCTTAGTCTATCATGTTAAACATCCAAGTCATAGAATCTGCTTAGTTTTAAAGAGTTGGATTCGTATTTGCTTCTAGGAACCAAAGTTTAAGATTTTAATCTAGAATAAAATCAAATGCCATTATTTAAAATCCTCCAGGATGCTTGACTAAAAAGGGATGAATCATAAATACTCAATGAGTAATTAGTAACTTAAGCTACTTGTAAAAATCTTGTTCTAGTCAATTTTTATCTTAAGTAATTCCTGTTTTATACAGATATTCATTAAGATATTGGAACGATGGGAACAAAAAATTTTTTTTGGATCTCATATCAGAGAACATCGAATTAAGTGTCTCATTCTAAAATTTTTTAGGATGACAAATTTCATTCTAAATAGTTCGATTAGATGGATTAAAAAGATCTACACACTTTCTAATAAACCCTTAGTGAAAATAGACTACTAAAGGCTCCACTTAAGAGATTAGAACAAAAGCTCTCAAATCAATTTTTCTACCATCAATCAAGATTGGATTTGGAAGAAGCTTTTGGATAATAGAATAGTTTTAATTACTGAAGCTAAGCCAATAAATTTAATTTTGTAAGTCACTAGCAAGGGAATCTTCATTCCTAGCAGAAAGCTTCATTTAATTGCAGAAATCGCTTTCCTTTAATTATTAATACATTTTCTTTAGTTTTTTCTTACTTATAATATACTTTCCACTCCCAAAATGACCTTTAATTTTTTTAGCTAAGTACTCTTATGTAAAGTTTTCCTTCTAAAGAATATCTAAAAATTCATTGCATTGTTCATAATCGAATAAGTTGAAAGTAGGTAGCATAAATTACTCAGAACTAAAGCACTATTGATCACTTCCTTATGCAGCTTCATACATACGATTGTACCATTTCATTGCAAATCTAGTAAACTCCTTTTCAATAGCAAAATGAAGGTTTGGTATTTAGTTACTCAATTGATTAAGACACATAAACTCAGTTCCTATAAGATTCTCGAAGTATATTTTTTTGAAAGTAAAGATAAAGTTAACGCTTCTATCAAGGACATTTGATAAATCTCCATTTAAAAGCGTATTAGAAACTTTTCCTCAACTATTAATATAGAATCCTATTATATATTCACTATCAGAACTGAAAGGATGATTGGACCATATTTTCCTATTATAAAATCTACCATTATATCTTGGAATTTTCTGATCAACATACTCGCAATAATGAACTTTATTGCTTAGAATGCTTTTAGAATAATTGAACTAAAGTGCTTTTTGCAATTAGGAGTCATAAAAGGCAGACTTTAGTTATAGATACATATCCCATTATTATTAACTCCTATAATCAATTTTTCATGCCTTCTTTACACATTTAGATGTTCTAAGCTACTATAACTCCTGTTTACTCTCTTAAGCTCTTCGTTTTTCATTTTATTAGAAAATCCTAGCTTAAATTTTGCTAATTTAAAGCCTATTAAAGTCCTTTTCTTCATCTAAGCTACCAATAATTTTTCAGGTTTTCAAAACAGTTTAAGATTAAGTTATTTAACTGAAATCGAAAATAAATATAAAATAGTTCAAGGAAATCAAAACAAGAATGAGGAAGCTTAAGCATTTCATAATTTTCCTGGACATCAAAAAGTGAGCCATTTACTAAAAGTAAATATAAAGACTAAATAGTCCAAAGTATAACTAACAGATACTAAAGAGATATTTAAAATAAACCTTTTTCAACTTTATTTAAATAGCTGTTAAGTAGTCAACAAGCATCTACACTAATAGATTAGTCTATTACAGTTAATAAGGATACAATGATATAAGTTACTAGTAATGGCTAAATTTAAATAAGACAGATCTTAATGAAAATGAAAATAGTTTAATTAATATAGTTGAATATAGCTAAGGATTAGGCCATTTTTATAGTTATTTAGAGATATTAAAATGCAATAATCTAAACCTTTGGACAAAAAGATGCAGTTTATTTAAAACAACGATCCTTCACCAATGCTAAAGCAAACGATGTACTAAGCATTTGATAACTTAAAGCCTATTTTGTAGTTATGTCTAACGTTAAGCGGCTCTTTTAAGTATTTGGAAGAATCATTGTAAAATCAACTAGATACTTATGCTTAAATCAACTCAGATATAGAAAAGTTCTGGAAGGTTTCACAGGATAATGAATAACGTTCTGATGGTATTTAGGTACTTTCACCAGAGTTTAAGTATGCAGTGATAAAATTTTCAACGATTATACAAAATCATGCTAAGATATAAGAAAGCTTTATGCAAAACCTTAACAAAAGCATCATTCTTGAGCTCTACAAATTGGGATAAAACCTTATTTAAAAGCTTAATTGGTGTCGTGGTAATTATAAATCAAAGAGCTAGAGTTTTAAGACAATAGTTTCCTCCTTCATTAATGACAAGCAGCAAAATAATGAAGAGAAGCTTTTAATAGTTCAATAGTCAGAAAAAAATTTCTAAGTAGCTAATTTTGACTTTTAACAAAACTTGAATGACGCTATTGGAAAGATCAATACATAGTTTGTGAACATTCTTATTAACTTCATAGGAGAGCAAATAGTAATTCATAATACAGACAATATTTGATAAGACTGCAGATTTTAATAACTAAATCAAGGAAAATATCTAATAGATTTAGACTCAAATGGAATGAAATAAAACTAAGTTCGAAGAGTACGAAAAAGTAATGCAGAAAGAGAGAGATGCTCTAGCTATGAAGTTTTGCGTATTGAAGAATAACCCTCGTCTTAATGTAAGCTATTACTTAGATTGAAAACATCCAAGGCTTTTTATGAACTTAATCTAAAAATAAAGGAAAATGGAATAAAAAGTTTTATTAGATATAAGATGGAATTCTCTGGAAGTATAGCAAAAAATGAAAGCAGATGAAGAGAATAGCAACACTTGGTTTGATTGCTATTAAGAATTAAGAAAGTTCTAAATTTGTTTTTGAAATTATATCTGCTATTGAAAAAAGAAGCTGAAAATTTTTTGCAGTTACAGAAGCTGCGAAAGAAGAATGAATTAGTAGCTTTTAATTAAATATTATGAATAACTTAAAATCTAATCTGTCAAATGATAAGGAAATTTAGAAGTGAAAAGCTGAGTTATTGAAATCTAACTGTGCTGATTGCTTGAGCTAAAAACCTTAGTGATGTTCTATAAATTTAGGTGTCCTGCTCTGTCTTAATTGTTCAGGAATTCATAGGTCTTTTGGGCCTGACTTTTCAAAAGTTAGAAGTATTGATTTGGATCATTTAGATTAGAATCAGTTGTAAATATTTAATCTACTGGATGAACTAGGAACTAATAAAATTATATGAGAAGCTCTTTGTAAAAACAGAGTGGATAGTAAAGACCCACTATTTCATTAGTTCTTACATGATAAATATGTTAGTAAGAAATACATGCCAAGACTTGACAACCCTGAAGATGTTCTCAAGTAAAGTATAGTCGCAGTAGATTACTTCGGTGTGTTTTTAGCCGTTATGAATGGAGCTAAGATAGAAAGTACAGAAGCGATATAGGATGTACTATTAAAAAATCTTTTAGAAATGCTAAATGCTAATAAAATATGACCATAGAACTCTTTTAATCTAAACTATTTATATTTACCTAACACTTATAATCTTCTCCTCATAGTCATCCATTATATAAGCCAATTCTCCACTTTACAATCAATTAATCAAGTTCTATAGAAGCTCAGTTTCAAAATAAATATTACTAGTAATACAAGATAGTTAGATAGTAGATACTAGTAACTAATCAATATATAAAGCTCAAAAAATTGCTAATTATATATAATATAAGAGAATTAAATAGTGATTAGCAAAGCTTTTCTTAGAACTTAAGAGGCAATATTAACAAATTGCAAATCATTTTTGAAGCTGTTTGCATATTTAATTCTTAAACTTAGTTTTGATTAAAATTAAAGCTAGTATTATTATGCTCAGTGTTTAGTAAATTTAAGAACATTTAAAAAGCTAAAAAGCTGCTTCGTCAACTTAAGACCAACTTGAAACTTCTACCTTGCTTTCTCAAGAAGTCAGTTCGACATTTCCGTCATTTAATGTAACTATTCCAGAATGGTTCTCAGAAAAAGCTCCTTAGTTCTTTAAAAATCCTAAAGAAAGCAATGATTTTCTAGCAAAGAAGCGCAGACTGTGAACGTCACATCAAAAGAAGATAAATCTAGAAAAGTAAGAAAAGATACAGAGTTACCTTAATAAATCCTTGCAATTAGAAAAAGCTACTAAGTTAATGAGACCTATACATAAATCTCTATCAAAAGGAATACCTTAAAAGCAATAGATAATATAGAGCTTAATGAATAAAGATCTGGAATAGCTTAAGAAAAATATTTCTTCTAAAAAGTAAACTTTTAAGGGAGAATCTAACTAACCTAATAATCTTACTTTTTCCTTTAACTTAACTCCCTCACCTTAAAGAAATGAAAACTACACGCCAAAAGATTCTCCAAATTATCAATAAAGTTCTTCTAATAAAACTCGAAGACAAGTATAAACTCCAGCTAGTCCTTACTTAAGTGCACTTGTTAGATTTTAGCAATCAAAAAGAGTGATATAAGTCAATAATCAAAAAAATTCTTCAATCAAAATATTTTGAAGTGAGCGAAATTAAAATAGTTGGAAACCTGAAGCTAGAGAAAGTGCAACTCTAACAGTTTGCTCAGATTATGCATTGCTTTTTGGAGGAGTTTCAAGGAAAATATATAATGATATTGCTAAACTTAATTTCGAAACTTGGAATTGAGAAAGAGTTAATTAAATCCAGCCACCTGAAGCAAGATATGGACATACTTCAGTTTCTTGGCAAGATAGTTTAATAATATGTTCAGGTGAATATAGGTTTGTTACAATGTCTTGAAATAGAAAGAGTCTTAACGATGTAAAAATGTTTTAACCTAATACAGGAACATGAGAAAGCTTACTTTAGAATACACTTTGTATCCCTTTGAGAAAATATCACGTTTCGTTTTTAGTAGGAAAGCACTTGATCATTCATGGAGGAGTTGGGCAAAATGGAGTAAATTTAGGAGATATATACGCTCTTAATTTGTAGAAGCAAAGCTATACAGGAATGATTACATTTGGAGATGACCCTGGTCCACTTGCATATCATGCTGGTGATGTAGTTTTGAGTTAATATACAGTTAGCCAAGCAAATTTTGGAATAAACTCTAAATACATTCTAGAAAGAACTAACATTAAAGTATAAGGAATCTATTTTTTTGGAGGGAAGAATAAGCATGGAGTTGCTACTAACTCTTTACACGTTTTAGTTACTGGCTTGAAAAAATAAAAATGGATCATTCCTGATTGCTCAGGAAAGCCTCCATTACCTAGATTTATGCATTCAGTTACATTCTTACGGTAAAGCAATGCATTAGTAATATATGGAGGAAGGAATGACTAAATGCTTTAGACTTTAAGTAACAATTTTATAAATGACATCAGTATCTTAAACTTAGAGCATTTAATATGAAACAAAATTGAATGCTATGGTAAAATCCCTCAAGCAAGATGAGCTCATTGTGCTGTTGCGTATAAAGATTGCCTTATAATATATGGTGGAGTAGAGCAGCATCAAATATCTTCTAAACTATTTATAATGGAAATAAACTAAGAAAGAGTCAATAAGTTAGTAGAGTTTGAAGCAAATTGGAATAAAAAAGAGAATAAGATACATAAGATGTTTAAGTAAATGAGGAAGTAGTTGCCTGGTAATATGCAATAATCTCTAACTTAATAAGCTTCTCAGAAAGAACAGTTTCCTTTAAATGGAAATAAAAATTAGAAGGGATCGTTTTTTTTTTCTACTTCCAATAAATCTAGTCTTCAGTCCTTAAAATAAAATATTGCTGTAAAAATGCAAAAACTATAAGAGAAGGATCATACTAACTTTGACTAAAACATCCTTAAATCTCTTATTAGAATAGCAATTAAGTAAAAAAGATTAGTGCAGGCTTATCAATTAATTCTAAATGAATTTCCTTATTTAAAGCCTGATTTAGAGAGCTTTAAAATAGAAGAAAACATATATAGGATTCTATAAAACTCAAAGAAGCTTCAGAACAATTCTTGAAACTCTTAAGAAGTAAAGTGAAATAGCTCTTTTATTAAGGAACATATTTCTAATCTTCTTTACAATACCATTGCTTAATAAGAAAAAATAGATATAGGAAGCCCTTAGAAAAAATTTCATTTCCTTAAAGAAAAACAAATACAAAGTACGAAGCAAATTACTAAAACTCAGCAAAAAGAAGAGTAAAGCAAATTTTCTCTAGAGGAAATGAATAGGAATAGAGTTTTAACTAGCAAAGATCTTTTTACTCTATATAAAAAAAATAAGGAACGAAATCTTACAGAATCTGACTTAGTTTCTAAAAGTTAAAATGAAATATCGACATGTTTTTCGCTTTAAAAAAACAACAGTAACAAAGAAGGCAACATGAGCTTAATCGAAAAGTTAAGCAAAAAGAAAATAAAACTACATAAAATAAACGATTAGAATATCTAATAAGATATCAGTATTGAGAACTAAACCAGTGAAGGTAATGTATACTAAATTTAGACTTAAGAGTCAAAAGAAGAAAACCAAATTAAAAATTATGATAATCAATTTATTAATATAAGTAGAAAACATTAACGAAACAGGACAAACTACATAGCGTAATAAAAAAACGAAACTATATAGAATTACCAAATTCCAAAGCTAAATTTAAACTAATCTTTATAATCAAGTTAATCTAATTAAAATCAATAGATTAAAAATACATAATAAGACTAAAGGCAAAACTAAGAGCAAAAGCAAGAAAAGATAATTAAAATAAAAAAGCTTGAGAAGTCTATATAAAATTCATAGTCTGTGATGCTTTCATAATCTATAGAAAAAACTGATAATATAACCAATAACTCGAGTAATATAAACTCTTATGAATTTTCATTCAAAAAATAGATTGATGCAAAGGACTTTGCGTAAAAGCATAATTAAATTATAGAGCAAAATGAATAGAGCTAATTAAATAAAAGTACAGTTGAAAGTAGCAATTAGAATTAAAAGCAGGAGTAAGATTAAGAATTTCTTGATTTTTTATACAGTGATAGGAATAAGAAAAATAAGTCTACTGATCAACTTCCTATTATTAAGCTAAATGACAAAACTTAAGAATAGCAGAGAGATAAGAAATATAACAGTAGCAACAAGAGTGAAGATAAGCATTAAAATGCATTTTGTGATTAAGTGTAATAAATAAATGGCAATATTAATCAAAAGAACCGATTTTCATAGTAGCTTACATTTAAGATAGTTTCTCCAAGATAAAAATAAAAAAATATTTGATCGTGACTTTAAAAACTTGCTTCAGGTTATATTAATACATTTTTCTTGCCTGCTTATAATCAGTTTTCTTCTTAGGTCTATTAAATAATAATAATTACATTAACTAAGTTTAAATACCTATTGATAATATCTTTTTCAGTGTTTAAATTTCAAATAATTAGAAAAAGAAAAAAAGAAACGTAAATGTGAAAAAAGGAAAAGGGTTTGATACTTAATATTTTAAAGGGTTATTCAATTCTAAATTTTGACGATCTTTTTGAAAAGATATAGCGAAAGCAAGCTAAAATGATAGTTGATGAATTAATGATTTCCAATTAAACTAGCTGAGTTATCAGAGATATAAGCTACACTGAGGTGATATTTGCTAAAGCAATGGATTTTTCCATTAAAGTTTAGTTAAATGAATTTATTGAAATAAATTTGATAAACTAATTAATAAAAATAAATGGGATAGGCTAAAGTTATTTTTTAGGTCAGCGAAACTGGTGATCATTCTGAGTTTAGAAAATTCGCTGTAGAAAAAGACATCACAAGCGTATAGCCTGAATTTTCAGAAAAGACAACTCCAAGTAAGTTTTAAAAAATAGATGAAGTTTTGCAGCAAATATGCACAGAAAAGCGTGCTCCTTAGCAAGTTCGGTCGTATACAACAGGTGGCATAAAAGTTAACATTTTTTGATTCTAAAACATCATTGATTTATTTATAAAATCTTAGATTATGCTAGCTTAGTGACTCTCTCCTTAAATAGCTTCATATTACCTTCTAAGAAAATCTTTTAAATTTTCTAACTATAAAAGCATCATAAATCTGTAAAAGCTTCTAACACTTAAATCTTTCTCAGCTTCTATAATTATCTATCTCTTTCTAAAGAAAAAGTAGTGTTTGAATTTATAAGCTCAAACGCCTAAATAATTTAAAATTTTTACTTTAATATAAAATTTACGAAAACTTAAAAATGCAAAACTGGAGCAAGCTAGAAGTAAAGCCTTAATAGAAATGAAGCTAAGAACCTAGGAAATTTGAATCCAACAAAGCATTTTAAGAACTAATTAATAGAGAGAAGTGAGTTGTACCTAAGTAACTATTCATTTTAGATGAGAAAGCTTTATGGTTAAATCTGGACTTTTTAGCCCTATCAAAAAAGATTCTTCTTTTAATAATTTTCCTTCTATCAAAACAACTAGCAATAAGCTGTCATAGAGTCAAAATAAAGATATTTAAAGAAGAAATCCTGTTCCACCACTTAAACTAAGACTTCAAATTGAAGAAGAAATGCCATAATATTCCTACAATAAGAATACTCTTTAGTTAAATACTTTGAAGCCTAGAGATATGATAAAGCTTAAACATTATTATGGCGAATTTAATTTAGACTATGACTGTGCTATCAAAAGTATTCCTAGATATAAAAGGAAAAATGAATTAAGTAAGGATTAACTTCAGATACTGTTCGCAGTATTTATCTTAAATAGCAAGAATCTATTACAAAACTGTATAACTAACAGTAAAGCAAAAAGAAAGACAAGTTAGAGACAGAAAGACCAGCTTATAACTAAAAAACAAGGCAGATTTATAAAAAGTCTAGAACTAAGAATAAATCACTTGTTTTTGACATAAAAGATTAAAATGTAATTGACACTGGAAATCTACTCAGTTAAGAGAATTCAAGGTATGAAGTTCCTATAAACCGCTTACTTAAAAAGGGTAAACTCAACCAAAAAAACTTCAAACTTCCTAAAATTAGTTAAAAGGTTATTAATCTCTATTAAATAGAATCATCATTCTTAAAATAATTAGTCTGCTACATAATATTGAAATTATACTATAATTAACTAATCACTTCACTAACCTACTTTATTCAAATTCTATTACAATCACTTAAAATACAACAGTTTAAGTATTTCATATTGATACTTAGCTATTAACTTTACTACTTTTAAGCTATGTAGTAGTAAGATCTAAGAAAAGATTAAGAGGCTTTGAAATTAAACAAGGAAGTTATATAATAGAAGGGTTTGGAATTAGATTCAAAATAAGATATTTAAGTCGTTATAGAAAGGCTTTTCAGAATATCTTTGAATGCTAGCTATTATAGCCATAGCTAAATACAAGAAGAGATAAGCAAGGCAATCACTTAAAAACATCAAAATATCGATTGCGCTAAATAACTAGAAAGGGTATGAAGTAGTTGCAAATAGATAAAAGTGCAAATTAAGTGAGTGCAGTTAATTTTAATCGATTAGGTAATTTACTAAAAATTGAATCAGAGGTATAATGACAACCTTTATAAATGATAGTCGTTAACTCCATACTTCAAAACATTTTTATAATATCAGTTACTTAATAAAATATGACAAATAGACAAACTAAGGAATAAATTCTGTCTGCTTATAAAAATTTTACTTTATCTGAAGATTTTCCTAAGGCTTTTCAAACAGAGTCAAAACCTCCTAAAGAACCTTCTTAAAATAAGCTAAATGTCAATGGAAATGGAAATTGTATGAAAGATATAACGGATGAATAGAAAAATAGCCTGCTCCTTAAAAAGGTTTTAATATCTAAGAGAAGAGCTCTAACTTAAGGGGATGAGAAGAAGATTAAAAAATATGTGTCTTTGTATGGAAAGGGAATTAAAAGCTCTAAGTAAACTGAGAGCAAGAGAGTGAATTCTATTGACTGTATTAAGAAGCCTGCTACTAGATAATCCAATACTATAAATTTAACCATTAAGGATTTAGACTTTTTCGCAAATTCGAAAAATGTAAAGCATCTAAGTCAATTTACTAGGATAGGAAATTAAAGCTATACTCCGTCAAGTAGACCTATTAGCTCTTTTGCCTAATAAAGCAGAATTACTACACCAAGCTCTTAAAGTTCTAGCACCATGCATTAAAAATAAATGAGCTGAACAAAAACTACTGATTCATTTTTTTCCAGTCCAAAAAAGTAAGAGAAAACGGAAAATGAGGATTTACGAATCATCAAGTTAAGAAATGAAAAAATAGAATTCCTAAGGGAATTATACAGCTTGGAAGACACTTACAGAAAATTACTTTGCCTTCGGTCTAAATTTTAGAAGATTGAAGATTCAGTGTAGAGTATCTACGTACAGTCAGATCCTGTTAACTAATATTTATAGTTTGAAATGTCAATGAAGTAAAAAGTAGTGAAAGAAAGCGAAGTTTTTTATAATGCAAAGCCAGTAAGAAAAAACAAATAATTGAAAACTTAATTCAAGAGTTCTCCTTTCCAAGAAGTTCAAAATTATTAAGGTGCTTCTAATTAAACTCTAGCTCTATAAACAGTTTACAACATTTCAGGAATTTAGACGAGTGTCGATATTTATGTTAATAAGCAGCTGAACAATTTTAGCTTAAATGTATAGAGTAAGTAAGATTCTTAAGCTTGACAGATATAGTTCTAGTATAATTTAAAGTCTCCTGAGGCTAGAAAAGGAAGTTACTTTTTGAAATAAGAGATAATGAAATGCGTGCTTAATAAGCTCTATTTTCAATGTGAGATAGATAATATTCGACTTCATTTTGATGAAGAATATGGATAAAGGTGATGAAGTTTCGTAATCCCCTTAAAAGGTAGTTAATAATAAAGAAATAGCATCATTTTAGAAAATTAAGGGAATTAATTTGAACTTAGTTACTAGTATTCAGGATTAAAAAAGCTGAAGCTTGCGATTCCAAAAGAGTATTTAGAATCAAGCTAAGGAATATGAACTTTATAGAATGTTAATTATAATAAGCACTTCAACATTAGTTGAGTAGCTTAAGCTATATCAGAGCATTTATTACTTAACTAGAGCAAAAATCAAGTGAATCTTGAATGAAGAAATTGGTAAGAAAATGAAGTAGATTTAGAATTTTAATAAAAGGGAAGATAATTTGGGCAAGAAATTAATTAGAAAATCTAATTTTAACCTAATTCTTAAAGAAAAACCATTAAGAAGCAAGAGCTTGAATTGAATTCAAATTAAAGCAAAATATTCCACTAACGCTGATATCTTTAAGGCTAAAATCATTTAGTAGAGTTGGGTTGCAATACAAAAATCGACAAGGCATTTGCTCAGATAAATGACGTAGAAATAGATATTGAATCAGTCTAAACTCTACAAGGTAACGCAAAATTTAAATTCAAAACAATAAGTAAATCTCTAGAAATGACATCTCTGATTTAAAATAGTATTAAGTAAATAGAAAAAAAACAAAAGAATTGTTAGTTTCAAGTGACTAAGTAAGTTGTATATTGTTATTTTATTTAACAGTTTAATTAAAAATTAATTAAAAATTATCAATTCTTTTATTAATAAAAAGTCATTATTATTCTAAATTTCCAGTATTATATAATAAAAATTCCTCGGATATTGCTTTTAACTAATTTTCATTAAATTTAAATTAATTAAAGCAAAAAGCATTTAAAAAATGTATTAAGCAGTAAGTATTTTAGTTAGATAGCTCCATATTGAATTGATTTACTTTCTTGTAAAATATAAATTACCTAATTTTTTTAAAAGGAAGTTTATTTTAAGCTTTACTTAGTGCCAACTTAGTTTTAACTTTTTACAACAATCTTTTTATCATCATCCAGTTTACTTTGAATCAGTTACTTTGCTTATATTGCTTCAACTTGTCCAAAAAGAGTTAACCATTAGGATAGAGATACTAGATAATATAGCCTTCTCTTTTTAATTTATCTAATAATAAGCATTTAAAGCTTTAACTATCTTTCGATAGTATCTACTAAATAATATCTATTAAGCTTATTTTAAATATTAAAACCATTAACTTTACTTTGTTTAACTCCTTTTTAGTTATTATATAATAGATAAATTTATTAATCTAAAAATATATATATAAGCTACCTATTTTTTGTACTATATAACTTTATCTCTTCCTTCTTTTTATTTATTTTGTATTGGCTCTTTTAAACTTTCCTATCCAACTAGTTTTTATTTAGTTCTAATAGATTAAAATGAGTTTTAACTATAGAATCTAGTTAGAAAATAGTAAAATATAAGATTGCCACTAGCTTAGACTTACTCCCTTTTAGTAGTTTCTGCAGCTTTTTATAAGAATTTAGCTTCTTAGCATTAATAACTATATAGGCATATAAAGTTATAGCCTTATCTAAGTACTTTTAATCATTCATTTCTATTAAATAAATATTACCTAGTGTCTTGTCTTTCTTTACTGCTAATAGTCAGACTTCTTCAATATAATTGAAGCAATATGCACACTACTTAATCAAGTAAAGATGAATAGTAACTAACTTATAATATTTTAATTAATACTTCAAGCATAGTAGCTAATAGACTATATAGCTTAATTATTAAAACTCTAGTTCTATTTATGTAAATTTAAGTAAAAATAGCAAAATGTCTCTAGTAAATGTTTAGAAGAGATTGATTATACAGGAATGATAATCATCCTTATTTAGCATCTAGTAACTTAATTTCAAACCTATTTCACGTTAGTTAGTGATGATTGCATTATGTAAATAGTAAAATTAGTTAATTTAGTTAAATTAAGAAAGCAATGCTTGAGGGAAATTAATAAGGTAGCATTTATCTAAGTAGATATAACTAGAACACTATAAATATAATAATGTAGAGGATAACTGTAACAGACATGCTTCTTTCTAACTAATATACTTAGTTATTAATAAAGTCAAACAATTTAATCAAAACATTACATCCATAAAATCTTTTGAGATATAAAGCTATCTGCTTTCTAATTAGAAATAACTTTCCTGCTTTAAAGTAAATAGCTTATTAGATACATTATTTAAAAGATAAAATAAATATAAAACAAATGCAAGTAATGCAAAGCTTCTATACTTTATAGGTAGAAATAGAGGTTAATAGATTTTTGGATTTAGTATTTAAAGTGATTTTGAGATTGGAATATCTTGATAAAGCATATAGTTTAAAGTAAAAATTATGTTTTATTAAGTATTTTAAATGTGCTTTACAAATAAATCAAACCTAAAAAGGATTAGTAGGAAAAATTCCATCTATTGAAGATAATTCAGCGATTTTAAATTGCTATAAAATGTCTAGTATTTCTTAGTCGCCTTCGCTTTGATATTTTTCCAGAGATTTATCAAAAAGCTACTAATCAACATTTAAGTCCTATAGCACTTTCTTCTTAAAAGAATCTTTGACTTAAGAAAAAGGACTTTAGTTAAATAAAGCATCTTAGATTTCCTCTTTGCTCATTTTGTTAATATTATCTCCCAGATGTTGCTACATCTATTGCCTCAAACTTATTAAGAGTGTAAATAATCCTTGCTTATAGTAAAAAGTAAACAACTGTTTTAAATAATTTATTAACTATTCTTTAGTCAGCGCTTCTTCCATTATAAAGCTTTCTTAAATGCCTTTATTTTATTCTATGAGAATTACTTTAAAATAAATTAGACTTAAACCTTTAAAGATAAAGGTAGTGCTAGATATATTAAAAGCCTTTAGAACTAAGCATCTTCATTTAGTTTAATAATGATATTTCCTTTTTATTTCTTAGGCTTATTTAAAGAAAGACTGCTAAATCCTATTAGTACTTCTTATTTACTTTGTATATATTAGATCTTCTTATTATCTGAGGAACCAAATTCTAGTTAATTAGGGTAGGAATTATTTTCTATGAGTATAGTAAAAAAAGTCATTTATAGTTAATACAGAAACTAGGTTTTTTCTACTCTATATATTATTAGCAGAACAGATCTCAACTTTATATAAGTCTATGAAATAAAAAAACATTCCAGAGACAATTTACTAGTTAAGGCCTTATTAGTTAAATGAATCATTATAAAGGGAACTTTACTAATCTAAGCAATAATTTTGATTGCATAGATAATATCCAAATTAAATAAGCTTGAGTTTTCTTAGCCAAATAGAGCTTTCTAAGATTGCTGTAGTTGATTATTGTAAATATCTTAAGCATTTAATTAAAGACTCTAACTATCCCTATATATGTTTTTAAAGCTTTATACTTATTATAGCTTTATAGTTACTCTTTACTATAAGGTAAGTTAGAAGTTACTGCAGATTAGGTTTTTGCTAGAACTTATTAGATAAGATAGCTTGATTATCAAAGTTGTTTCCTTGAGTGATATGAAATAAAGTAAGGGATAATAAAGAATAAGCTTCTAAAAGTCCTATTTGCTGAGATTAATTGAATATAGAAGCTTTAATCATTTAGCATTCTAATATTTTAATGCTTGTATAGAAGAAAAATCTCTTAAATTAAAATCTAAAAAGTAACTAAAAAGAATAAAAATAAAGAAAATGAGCGAGCCATAGAAATCATTAAAAGACTTGCTGAAGACTTAAAAATAGTGTCATATATGCTCCAAAAAATATTCCTTTTATAATACCAAAACTTACTGTGATAAATGTGAAATGCTTACTTGCAAATCCCATTTAATAGAAATAATTCTTGATCAATCTTTCATTGTTATATGTAATAAATGCTGAATTGAAATACATCAAAATGACATGTAACTGTTGCTTAAAAATGAAGTTGAGGAACTTAAAAATCAACTGAGACTTGCATAATAAATGTTAAAAAGAAAGGAACGTGAATCTTTTGATAAGTAGCAAACATTAAACAATTTAAGTGCTAAATGTCAAAAGATAGAGGAATCTATCAAAGTTGATAACAATCTTTACAACTTCAAGATAAATCATTCTAGAGCAGAATGTACTACCACATAATAACAGCAAGAATAGTTAAAATAAGAAATTGAAGAGTTAAAAGAGAAAGAGCAAGAACTGTAAGCTTTTATTTAGAAACCAAATTCAAAAAAAATTACAAGAAGATCTTAACGAATCTGAGACATTCTTACAATAGGATATGGATAAATTGAGAATTTTGAAGAAATAAAGGAGCAACCTATTTAATTTAAGAGATGAACTAATAGAAGTAAAATCTAAAAAGAAAACCATGGAATAATTGAGCTAAGAAGTCAAGGAATTTTACGAAAATGAATATGAATCTACAAAAGAAGACACTGTCACATGGTATTGATGGTTAATTAAGAGCCTTTATAAATATTTAGTGAAATTCTAATTATTTTAAATATAAGTAGAAATTTACCTTTCTTATATAAAGTAAAAAACTTAAGAAAGGAACACTGAATAAATAACTTCTATATTAACCATTAACTGCTTTTTAAAGATTATTTTTCTTATAACTGAGAGTAACACAAGTTGGTAAATAAAATTCTTTAATTAACAAAAAGAAATTACTTAATATATCTAGAACATAATATAATTAAAGTTTGCTTATTTAAATTTTAGGTTAGATATATTTATTATGGAAATTAAAAGAAATAAATGAACTTACTTACTAATTTTAAATTAACGCTAGACTAGATTATAAAACCTTTCTTATTTTTGCTAGTAATTTATACTTATATTTTTAGTTTTCCTTGATAAGCTTAAAATCATTCTGAATGTAGTTAGTTGTTCTTATATTAATTGAGAGCTTAATACTTTAACTTAAAGCTAATTAAATGATAAGAAGGAAAGTTTATATATTAGAACTTTAAAAATTATCTAAGTTATCTGTTAAAAACGAAAACACTACTTTCGCTCCAATAGGACTTAGCTATTTACAATTTTTTTCATTTATCTATGGTTTTACTTTTATGGGACTACTTTTTCTACTATTAAAGAGTGATTTACTTTAGGGATATCCATTGCTTAATTTAGGAAAGTTAATTTCTTCTTAATTCTTTAGTTCATTTTTTATATTTGTAATCTTCTTTAAGGAATTTTCAAGATTCCTTAGTTAATTCATTTCCTTTATGATTGATCTAGACTCTGTATTTGAAACTAATTCCATTTTCAGCATCAAATTTTGTACCTATTGATCTGGTTATAAGTAAACTTCCTAGTTTTACAAGGCATTCAATTATTCTTTTTACTCATTAACTAGCTATAAATTTACTTCCTTAGAGTTTAAGAAATAATTCTTTCTAGCTTGCAATTTCTGCTGTTTAATCTTCCTTTAATATGCCTTTTCTTGCAATTACCAGTGCTAAAGTTTAATTTACTCCTTTATATTTTCCACTTCGTTATAATTGTGATGTTGACCAAAAGGTGTTTTATTTATCTAAGCGCAAAAGGAATATAATCCGCTGTTTTAATTAATTGATTCATTGAAAAAGGAATTATTTTTTAAAGGCTGTAATAGATCATTACCACTTGTTTTTGGCTCTAGTTCAACGCTACTATATAGAAACCTCTTCTCATTTATCTAAGAAGGACTTTCCTAGCAAGACTTAATATAAGATTTTTAGTCAAATATTTGATCAATACTGTTGTTTTTATGCAGATTTAATTAAGAAATAGGATTTAAGAGATTGTTCATGCTTTAGTTTTAGCTGAAATTGTAATGCAGCAATTTGCTTTTTGAAGGCTGCAGTTTTTCAGAAACCATAAAAGACTATAACGAGGATTTATTAAAGGCCCAGTTAAGAGTTTTAGCTTTACTTTTATTCTGCTTTTTCTACAAATTGATAGGTTATAGCTACTAAGATTAGCTCTGATGTGATCTTTGGCTTTTTTTAGCAAAAAGGTTTCTTTTAGCTTTTTTCTTTTTAGGTTTAGATTCATTGAACTAGACTTTCTTAGCAAAATTAACTTCTGTATACTTGTTAAAAAAATTAACGTTAAAATCTTAGTTTCGTTTAAATACATTTTCATCCACATACTTCTAAAGCGACTTGGATGTTCTGGGAATCTTTTCATAGTCTAGCATCATTTTCTTATAAAATACAGTAATTTAATCACTTTTATACTCTAAGTTTTAAATTCAAGTAGAAAAGAATCTATTTAAACTCTACTTTAGGAATCATACAGATAAAGCTAGAAACTAAACCAGCTACCTTTCTCAATTGAAGTTAAGAAAAGCAATATAATTGTATAGAAGCATCATGCTAGTATACATGGTAAACTGACATAAGAGCTTAACATTATAAGGATATAAAAATACTGAATAAAGATACTATTTTAATACTTTTTATTTAGTCCTGATGATTAATATAATAAATGAATCTCAATAAAGTTAATAATATTCCAATAAAATAGAGTTTCTCATATCCTTATAGAAAGGATATTTAAGGTAGAACTTTATATAATAGAGATACGGTTTATTATATGAAAAGTGAGAACTAAATGGAGTTATGGAAACTTACTTTAGTTAGGTATTGAAAGATAGAAATGTAAATAAGAAATTTAATATTCAAATAAGAAAAAAAGCTTATTAGGAATAATTTTGTCTTGCTAAAAGATTAAAGTTAATACTTACATTATAAAATCCTAAATTCTAGTAATTTATTTAATTATCTATCTATTATTGAACTATACTACCTAGCTAGTCTCAATAAATATCTAAATTACTTAGCTGATTTGTAATATAAAGTGCATTCTTTCTTCTCTAAAGATTATTAGTTTTAGTTGTAAGTTTAATTTATAGCTGTTAACCTATCTTTAAATAGCGAATCTATCTCTCTTTTTGACTAGTCTTAGTAATGAATATTAGTTAATTGTTGAGATTTTATATATCTATAAGCTTCTATCTTTCATACTTCAGTCTAAAACTCAATTCTATTATAATAAGCATGAGGCCTTTAAATCTATCTACCTTATAACCTTTTTTGAATTAAGCTTAGTTTCTTCATACTAAAGTTCCATAGATGAGATATAGCTCAAAGTAATGCCTATACTCTGTTCATCATGCAAGGAAATAGTAAATAATAAGTGTAAAAGGATAATTATAGTGTATTTTTAAAGGGTATTTAAATATATGAATGTGAATAAAAGTTTCTTAATAAATTTGAATATTTACAAAAGTGACTTAGCATATGAAGGTAATTTGCTTTGTTTTCATAATTAAGATTTAAATTTGTTTAAATTATTCCCCTCCTAATAATGTAAAAAAGATCAAGAACCAGCAAAAGTTTGAGGGTAATTGGTAAGTAAAAAGTAAACCGTCAAGGATCTTAAGGGTCCTCTATTAAGAATTAGTCTTAGAATGCATGCAAGAACTTGAGAACTAAAACTTAGTTGAATAATAGTAAGTAATCATTAGATAGAGGTTCTATCTAATCAACTGCTTGTACTTGTGAGAGTGAAAAAAGTCCTGAAAGAAACTTTATTAGTATTTTTGAAAGCTCAGAAGAACTGAAAGATAGCAGTCTGAAAGAAAATTCAAGTAACCATCTTTAAGATCAAAAATTTTCACTTGAATAAAGTCCCATTTTGATTAAAAATTCCGAACTGTAAAGAATAAAATCCTAAAACAGTAATTCAAGAAATTTGCGATTTTCTAACTGAATATCTTCTGATTTAGAATCACTGGAAAACTTTAATTAGAAAGAACAAAATAGCTCTCTTAACCCATTTTATTTCGAATAAACATAGATCAAATTGAAACCTCACATGCGAATATTGCTTATGGATTGAATGTCTGAAGTCTGTCTGGATTTACATATGAAAAGAGTTACATTTCATTATGCCATTATGTATGCAGATTTATTCCTTTCCAAAGAGGAAAAAATATCTTAAGATATTTTGTAGTTGGTTGGAGCGGCCTGTCTCTTTATGGCTGCTAAAATGGAGGTAATATTTTATTTTAGGAAGTTTAGCCTCCTAGTAAATTTGAGTTTATAAGAACTACTGACTTTGGATATAATCCAAAATAGTTCAACTAAATGGAATTAAAAATACTAAAAGCTCTTAACTGATCATTAAATCCAGTTACCATTTTCGATTTTGCAAATTGGATTATAACTCAGTGGGATGACTTTCTGCTTTTCCATTTTGGGACTTATAATCAAAACATGCTGGAAAAAATATAACAACTAAAAGACTCCCATTCTAAGAATGCTAAACTGGAGTAGCTAGAAAATTAGATGATATATTTCAAGTAGGCAAACTAGCAAAGTTATAAACGATATCGTCATTACATGTAGGTAATAGATGCTATTATATTAGATAATAATTATATGCTTTTCAAAAAAAATTAACTCTGTGCTAGTCTTTTATATTTAATCGTATAAATCTACTTATAATTGACTAATTTTGCTATGTTTAGAGGTAGTTTTGATTTTTAAATTAATATCTTTGAAGTTGACTAAGACCCTTTCTTTTAAAAGCTTGATTAAATTAGTTCCGAATGCTCGTTATAATAAAAGGAGTACTTTGAAAAAGAAACTTCTGAAGTATAAGCAGAATTTTATGATCTGATGGAATCTTTTTTAAAAGCAACTCTTGGAGAAGATGCAGAATAACTGTATCAGTCAGCTTTTTATATTCATTTCTACTTAGAGGAGTTTCCAGTTAATTTTAGCATTCCTTTAGTTTCATATTGCAAACCAAAAGAGGAATTAGAGGTAAGAAATAAATTCAGCAACACTATGAGGATTATCTTAATTTCTAAACCTACAATTCAAAGGCAGCATTCTATATAAGTAAGAAGATGCTTAAATAATAACACATCATTATGGTAATTTTCAAAATATATATCTTATATCTTTACTATCAACTCTTACATGCTTAACTAAAGGAAACTAATAATAAGCTTATCTAATAGATAAGAGCCATACTACCTTGTATATCAAGCTTCTATTATATGCTACTAATAAATAACTACTATAGATAACTTCTTAGCTTATCTTCCCATCATCTTTTTTTGCTTAACAACTGTATAATTTAGGTAGCAAACTTCTAGATTAGCTTAATAATAGCTTACTTAATAGTTAGTTTTGCTTTAAAATAACTTGCATATTATACTGAAGATATTTAGCAGGATAAATAGATATACTTATATTTAATATTCATAATTAGTATATTGCTAAATCTAACTAGCTCTTAGTACTGGACATCAAATATTAATTAGATCTATCCTAATAAATTCAACAATTTTACCTATTTAGTTAATTAAGATATCATTTATAGCTTAAGCATCTATATAAAGCATTAGCAGCATCTAAATAATTATTTCTCCTTATAAGTATCTAGTATTTCCTAGTTATAGATAAGGTTAATATCTAGTAAATTATTAGTCAGATGTTCTACAAAGGATAAGTAAAAAGGATATTAAATGGACTAAGCTTTGTATGTATATATTTCACTCTCATCTTGGTACTATATTCTGCTACTTTAGCATTTAGATATCTGTATAATCATTAAGAACTAAAGCTTCTCCTAAGTTTCTAGTAGTCTATATAACTTTAAACTAGAGATAAGTATAGATAGCTTTGAAGAGTAGATTATACTTTTCGTTTAGCAATCTGATAATATGAAAGTAGTGCATGATTTAAAGATAGACAAGGTAGAAATAGAAGCTAATTAAATGAAGTATATGAAACTGAACTTTACTAAATAATCAAAAGGCTTGCATTTCTTAATATATCAAAATAAAAATGTCACAAAAAAATCCAAATTAGTCTAAAGAGAATAGCCAGAAAAGTAGAAAGCAAACTGCTAGTCCTTAGTAAGGGTAAAGATATCAAGCACCTTTACCTTCTAAAACTTAAAATGATATAGTAGTAAGTCCTAAAAATACTTAAGAACAATAGAGTAGTTAAGTTAAAGCTGCAAACGAGAGGAATTAAATGAAGAAAACAAAGAATTCGAAACTAAGCAGTTAATATACACATTAAGTTTTAAAAGTTCTAGAACCTTTTGATGATATTTTCTATGCAAATGAACTTAAGAAAAAGAATGGAAAGAAATTAACTCAACTACAGCAAAAAAATAACAAGAAAGAACTTGCTTAAAATCTAAGTGAGAGATATAGTATCGAATTTGATAACAAAGAAATTGCAAACCTTACTGAATAGCAACTAATTAAAAGAGCTTCTAATCGATACAATGAAAAAAGACGAAACATAGCAGCAACCATGATATAAATATATGCTAGAGCTTTTCTAGATAAACAAAGAAATAAAAGAGAAACTAAAATAAGAGATCGCAAGGCGCGTATTATCTAAAAGCACTGGAAACGATATAAGCAAAAAATTATAGTACCAAGAATCAATTTGAGGAAGATAGAGGAGCATGTTATTACAATATAAAAGTATTGAAGACAATATTTGTAAGCTTTAATTCAGAGCTAAGAAAATATACAAAAAGCTGAGAGAATTAGATGATATGAAAAAGACCTTTTTGTATTTTTAACAGTTGAGGCTTAATTTAGAAAAAGAAGCAGTTAATGTAATAACAAGAGCTTGAAGAAACCATAAAGTAAGATTTCATATAGCTTAACAAAAGTTTGAAAAGAATAGCCAAACTAAGCAAAAATAGATAAGCTCTTAGTGCAATTAAAATTCAAAGAGCTTGACGTATACATCATTCTAGAATAATAGCTAAAAGAACTTGGGAATAGATATATAAAAAGACTAATATAACATGCTTATAAGACTTAACCAAGAAACTTGTGCATAGAGTTAAAACAGAGCTTGAAGAGCTTAAAGGTCTTAGCAATTTTGTTAAAAAATAGGAAATAAATATTGTAAGACCATGGACTGTAAGTACCTTTATTCAGAAAACTGCTTCTAATAGACCTAATTTTGATTTATATAGAAAAATAGAAGAACATAAAAGAAGAATGAAGTAGAAGGGATTAAATCAAGACAGCTTGGGAAGATGGGAAAAATACTCTCGTCCTAGTACAACTACTAGAGGAAACCCTCATCTAAAATTGAATTTACAAAGCCTAAAGGATGATTTTTAAAATTTTAGTTCATCTACACAAAGAGAAATGATATATTACGCTATGAATTCTAGCTTAACTGGACAAAAAGAGCATTATCTTCCTGCTACAAATAGAATTGGTGAGCAGCCAAGATATTTCGACATAACTGATTCACAAGCTCTTAAATTTGTAAAAATAACGGATAAAGAAAAAAATGACTACGTAAAGAATTTTATGGAGTCTCCAAATGCAAACAAAAGAAGAACAACTATAATTCAGTATGTGAAAATGAAAAGAGCAGAGAAAGTCTTACAAAAGATTAAATTCCAAAAACAGTAAGCTACTTACACAGAAAATAATTTAATAAATGGAATCCAGATTTAAGAGAGCATGATTAAGTATAAATGCAGGACTTTGATAAATACAGCAGAACAGTAATTTTCAAGTG
This sequence comes from Loxodes magnus, assembly GCA_946699065.1. Taxonomy (NCBI): domain Eukaryota; phylum Ciliophora; class Karyorelictea; order Loxodida; family Loxodidae; genus Loxodes; species Loxodes magnus. Next base: position 2,010,554 of record CAMPDV010000005.1, on the reverse strand, counting down.
GATGGCTAGGAAATAAAATTTATAAGAAGTGATTCATAGATAATCTCCTTAATAAGGATATTCGAGCAGATTATAGTTTTCAAGGTACAAAAATAGAATCTTCGTTAAGTCTCGGTGACTTTTTAGTTATAAATTAGAGGTAAATCTTATTATTTAATTTTAAATAAAAACATAAAAGCATAATTCTAATAATTTTAGGTAAATCCTTTTTTCCTTTATTTTCTATTTATTTCTGTTTCTAAAAAAATAAGGTTTTAATGCAAAGAATTTTCTTAAAAGAATAAGAAAATTATTTAGAAGGAATTTATATTAAAATGGAGTAGATTTCTAGAACCTCTAAAATTAAGGATTACTACTTCTCTTAGAATATTAGCAACAAAATTCATGATTCACTCAAAAGTAGAACAGCACTTAAGTACTTCAGAATGTTGAGTGCTCTATATTCTATTGGCACTTAGATATATTTTTTTATGAAGACATAAGAAAAATATTTCTTTTTCATGACTTGCTGAGGAATGTTTTTCACTTCCCTTTATTTTATTTTAATTTCACTGAGTTACATTTTTGATAGTTTGTATCGTAATTGGTGGAAAGCTCTTCATCTTCATTTTGTATTTATATGATCAATTGAATTTGTGATTGTCTTAATATTTTGGAGTGTACTATTCCCAGGTGGACCTGGAAACTATATAGAGAATTCTTGTACTCATGGTAGCTTTCTCGCTTTATTACTAATTGAATATTTCTTAAATGAGATTTATTTTATTTGAAGGCATGTTTAGATAGTTGGTATTTGTTTCGGAGCATACGGAATCACTAACATTACAGGCACTCTTATAAGAGAAAAAATGGATAAAGATCCTATTTATGGTCCTCTAACTTATTAAGATATAATTAGCTTTCTCTTCATTTTATCTGCTTTAATAGTATTGATTCTTGCATTTTGGTTAGGAACATGACTAGACAAAAAATACAAAAAAAGGCAAGCTAGGAACTCCTTTATAAGTGAAAGTGAGCGTGAAGCCGAGATTAGTTTGATTATAAATTGATAAGCAATTTATTAAATATATTCCTTATTTAAAATAATAGCAAGCTTCTAAGCTAAATCTTATACAACATAAATAGGAATAGTATTACTTAAATTAGTATAGCAAAATATACTATTTGTTTATAGAATATTTACTTAACAGTAAGTAAAACAATAATATAATACAGAGAATATCTAAGCAGTCATCTAAATTATGCTTTTTATAAGTTAAATATTTAAATTTATTTTGACTATTTAGCTAAAAACGAATTGAAGGATAAAAGATTGTGTATACTATTAATTAATAAAGTATTTTGCTGGTTAAAGTTTTCCTCAGCTATATTTATAAAAACCTCTTCCAGATTTTTTGCCGAGCCATCCTGCTAAAACGTAACTTTTAAGAAGAGGGCATGGACGATATTTAGAATCTCCAAGCTGTTAATGAAGGACCTCCATAATAGACAAACATGTATCAAGTCCAATAAAATCTGCAAGAGTCAAAGGACCCATAGGAACATTGGTACCTAGTTTCATTCCCTTGTCAATTTCCTCAACAGTTGCTATTCCTTCATATAAAACAAATACTGCTTCATTGATATAAGGCATTAGCACTCTATTAATTATAAATCCTGGTACGTCACGGGATTCTACAGTTGTTTTTCCTAACGCAGTTGCTAAAGTTTTAGTTTATTCCAAAGTTTATGTTGAGGTTTATAATCCCTTTATGATCTCAATTAATGACATTACAGGAACTGGATTCATAAAATGCATTCCAATAACCTAAGAAGGTCTCTAAGTAGTTGCAGCCAATTGAGTGATGCTAATACTAGAAGTATTTGAAGCTATTATACTTTCTTTTGGCAAAACTTTATCTAACTACTAAAATATTGACTTTTTAACTTCAAAATTCTCAGTCACTGCTTCAACAGCAAAATCACTCTGATGCAAATCTTAAACTTAAACTGAAAATGAAACATTTTCTAGCAATTTTTGAGCCTTAGTTGCATCTAATTTCTACTTTTATAATTCTTTTTCTACCCATTTTTTAATGAATGTGTCAGATCTTTTGAGAGATGCTTCTGTTGAATCGATAAATTTAACTTATAATCCAGCTTTAGCAGCTACAATTCCAATACCTGTTCCCATTTATCCAGCTCCTACAATACCAAGTCTTAAGATTTATTTCATTTATAAAGATTTTAAAAATAGTCATTTTATACTAAAACCATCCTTACTTTTCTAGTTTACTTAGATACTTTTATTTCAAACTCAATTAAAAAGCTTTATTTTACACCTTCCTATCACATTACCGTAGCATAAAACCTCATTAAGGAAGAGAAATAAATAAGAGAGTTAAAGTAATTATTTAGTAGCAGTACGGTTTTAATTTATAGCCTGGTTGCTATTGATATAGAGAAATAGGATGGGAAATAAATATAATAAAGGCTTGTCTTTTAAGTATAATTAAATATATCTAAAATGTAATATTGAAGCACCTTGTTATTATTATTAGGTATATAACTTATCTATTCTAATTCCGACTTTTACAGCGTATTGCTACATGAACATAGGTTTGGACTGTTTGCTACTATTTTTAAATCAATTAAAAAAACTTATAATGTTACTCTGACCACCTAACACTCAGTTCTAGCAGTTTATAAATGACCTTGTGATAGTAATTGTAAAACTAAGCAGAAAGATTATGTGTTTAAGATGTTTGATTATGAGTGTATGGGGGATTTGGTAGAGACAACTACTTCTTTTAATGGAATAAACTATTAATAAATACCTATTGTTATTCTTAATAGTGACTACTGTACTTTTGGAACTTAAGGTACTTGAGGAATTGGATTACAAGACAACTAACTATTGCAAGCTCTTCATCTAAAAATTCCTTATATTGCTCTATATTAAAAAACCCTTTATTTAGGTGCTTTACCTTCTAATTATGATAAATTGTAGCATTCAGAGTAGGAATAATTAAGTGAAAATTGATTAGTAGATCTTAAAATTCCATAAGTGTTTAGAAAGCAGAGAGTAGAGAAGCTTTTAATAGAGCCTTCTATCTCTTATATTGCCTTATCATAAAAGAACATGGAGTTCTATTTAGGAAAGTATCCTTCCTCTACATGTTTCCTTGGCTAAAACAAGTTAATAGAAAAGAACGATACTGAACAAGTCAGCATGTATTACTGTAGTTGTGATGGTGGGTCTCCTCACAATTTACCAACAATACATCTACTTATTTAAAATACAGTTCTAGAATTTAATTCAAATCAGTACAGCTTTGACCCTCATATTGACAAAAAGACATTTAGAATCTTCTGTACATTGTAGCTTATAGGTCTAAGTTAGCCTTTATTTAATTCGAATGTAACTAAGAATGATGAAGATGATATACTATAAATACTCGGAACTCCTTTCTTTAGAAAGTATGGCATTGTTATTCACATCAAAGAGCGTTGATTCAAGATAATCGGAGGAGAACTTCTGACATAAGAAATAAACTGAACTGATTTCATAGTTCTTACTATAATTTTGATAATAAGCATAGTTTCATTAATTTGCATTGCAGCTAAATCCAAAGATAGTTAAAAGCACTAATCTCCTAAATAGAAACAAAAGAAGAAGAAGTTTGAAGATAAGGATGGTACTGAACTATCTATCCAAAGATTCTAGTTAGTGGAATAAGAAGATTATAAGATAGATAATAGCATAGAGGATTTCAAGCATGAGCAAATGCTTAATAGAAAAAGAACAGCTCTATAACTTAAATGTATTCTATATTTATTAACTAGTTGGCTATTCTCTAAATTTTAAATCTCATATCCTCTTTTCTAATATAGACTATAATAAGTATTTAATCTCTACAGAGATTAAATTAATGCTCTATAGAATTAAGAATCTTTATTTAAATTAGCAGCTTTAAATCCTTTTTATTTTAATAGGGAAATTAATTTATAAATAGCTTTAAATTTTTATTTAAAATGCAAGCTAGTTAGATATAATCAGCCTTTTCTGCTACTTTTAATTTTAAAGAAATATTTAACTAATTATGAAGCTTAAATTTACTTAAAAAGCTGGAAATTAAATCAATGCTTTTTTACCTATAATTTATAAATTAAAGCTTCTCTTTAAGTTAGCATTTCAGGGAATTTAATCATTTATTAAAATTGCTACTTGATACAAGTCTAAATCTTTCAATATTTTCCTAAGAAAAATCCTTCTGTTTTAAAAATTGTTCTAAAATCTGATATTTTCTGTATCATTCATTTGAAATTTTAAACTAATTAGCTTATTCTAAAGTAACTTTTGCTTGTTTGATATAAATTTAAGGATTTCTAACTTAAGAAAATATTCCTTAGACTATTACAAAATAAGTTAAGCTTTATTATATTATGCTAATTGCACTTCCTCTTCTAGTTTTAAACTATATGAAGATCAGTACTTTATTTGAATTAAACCTTGAAAATAATCATTTTCATTATTAAATAGCCCTTTCCTTTAATTATTCTAAAGAGAGTTTGATAATACAATTGTTAAAGCTACGCTAATCTAATGAATGGTTTAATATATACTAAAAAGTGACTGAATACTTTATCTTATAGTACTTAAGATTATTTGTTTGCTTCTATTAACTAAAGGTTATTATAAATGTCTTATTAGGAACTTGAATGCTTAATATTTACTCAATATGACTATTATAAAAAAGACTCTTGATGCTAATTCTCAAATATCTACTAATTAAATGAATTAAGATTATATATAGTATACTGAGCATATAATTAAAGCTATTATCTACATAGAACTTAGAGTCTTTCATTACATATCAGCTAAAAAAATTAAGTAAGTTTCTTATGAGAACTATTATAATATTATTTCAGATAGATCTTCACATAAAACTATAAAGCTTTTACTAAAAATCACTGCTATTCAAAATAGCTTTTAATGATGTCAGATACATTAAAATAAGCACAATCTTAAACACCTAAAGAATGAAAAAAATTAAAGTTACTATAGAAGGTTTCTAGCAATTTTATGTTAATTAAAGACACAAATTTAATCAAAATAATCTAGAAGCATAAACTTAATAAAAAAAAACGAACCAAAAAAAAGCTAGAGATATGAAAAATTTAATTAGAGTAATAATAAAAAAATATAAGATTTAGTAGATTTCTTAGAATTAAAACTATTTAGTATGTCTATTTATAAATATACCAATATCATTTTTAATAAAATTTCTACTTGCTAATATATTTTATTAGTAATTAATATATTTATCTACTTCAAAATGCTTAATTTAAGCTTAATATATCTTTATAGAGGCCTTTATTATAGAAGTATCAGAAATAGTATGATACCATTTTTTATAATAAAAGAAGGCTTAAAAAGAGAGAATTTGATTAGATGAGAATTCAGGGAAATTTTGAATATTTGAAGAGATTTTATTATATTAATAATCGAATGGTTAGCTTTTTGTTCAGATGAGTTTTATACTCTGCTCTTATTCAGTTATTTTAAATAAGAAAGCGTAATATAACATATATAGTATAGATATGATTATAATATAATTAAATCTGTATCATATTAAATAGAAAAAGAATATAAAGATATTTAATTTTAGATCTCAATAATTAAATAAGTGACTGCTAACAAAATTTAGCTTTCATTTTATAAAAAGGAAAATAAGTCTTTATCTAACTGTTTTAAGTTTAGCTATATCTTTGTTGGTGCTTTTAATCCTAGAATTATTTTTATAAATTAAGATTTTGTAATTTTATGATGTTTTTGTTTGCACAGGTTTTCTCTTTGATCCAATTTAATGTTTAAAAAATAAAGATTTTTCTTATTTGAAAATTAAATTCTTCCTTATATATAAATATGTAAAAATTTAGCTTATTAATCTATTATTTATTTATGTGATTTTTTGGCAAACTTAATCTACTAAATAAGTGTGAAAATCTTATTATTTAAATTAAAGGTTTTTAATATAATTTACAAAAGATTATTCTATTCCTAATTCAATGTATTTCCTTTCCTTTTTATAGAGTTTTAATAAAATCTTAAGTAAATATCTTATTGATGTCTCATTCTTATATGCCAAATGATTATATAATGCAAATACAAAATTAAATTTTTGACCCTTGGAGGTATTTCGACATCTTTCCCGCGACCTCTAGATTGCTCTATAGACTAAATATAAAGATTTAAATGTCTCTATAATTCTTATCCTTACTATGCATAATGTCCTTGAGGTATTCTTTCGCCAAGATAATGATTAGTATCTTTAAACTATTATACTTTTCCGAATTTGTTGCAATATAACCTTTCTCTTTTAGTTTTAGTTGTTGTTGCCTCTTCTTTTATTCTCCAACTTTATCTAGTAGTTTCAGTATTCTTATTTGAAATTTTTTAATTTCTAGCATCTTTTATAGATGAATTCGAGAGTTACAATAAAAGGATTTTTTGCTTCTCATTTTGATTTAAATCTTTAATTATTTTCTCCTTTTATTATTATTTGTCATTTCCTTATTTTTTAAGGTCCATTTAAGCTGTTTTCCTTCTCTTTTTTCTATTTTGTTGACCAGTTCTTTCTGCTTCTATTGCTAGTATTATGATTAACTGTTCTGGTCTTGTGAATATTTAAAAAGGCGTTAAAGTCTCTTTCTTTGGTCATGGTCTTAATTCTATTTCTCTATTCCCTAGGCATTTTTTCATAAATAGGAGATTCGATTTGATGGGTGACCTTTTGATATTCTTTTCCTAGTCCTAACCTCTCTTTAACTACTGCTTTAATGACCTTTAAAAATACTGATTTGATTCCTGAATATTAGTTATCTATTTATGCTGATATAAGTATAAATCTCTTTCTTATACATTTTTAAGCAATTAAAGACTTTAAGTTAGAAATTACTTTAAAACTACCAATTTTACATTCACTTCTATAATTAGCAGCTTACAATATTTATTTTCTAAAAGTAACTTTTTAATAAAAGCTACCTAATGTGAATTTTAATAAATGCCTTTTATATTTAAAATCTGAAATATTATAAAATAAAAAAGCAGAATTTCATTTAAAACTTTCCCATTTGTAAAAGTCATATTTAGATCAGAAAATCCTTAGTTTGATTTCTTATTAATTACATAAATAGATTGCTTTTAATTAAATAAGCCTTAATATTTTAGTTTCATTACTCTTTAGACTAGCGATTAGAAATACTTTCTTTCCTGGTTTAGTTAACTTCAGAATTAGAACTAGAATCTTATAAATTCTACTCTGAAGTAAAAGGTGGCCTAAAGCTTTCAGCCTCTTTAACCGTTTCTTCAGTATCCTATTCAATATAATCTATTAAAATGTCTTACCTCCTTAGCCTTTAAGCTTCACTTTTAAATAAGTATCTAAATTACTACTTTGAAGTTTTAAATTTCAGGCCTGTTTTATGGATAATAACTGAAGCATTAGTTTAATAAATACGCTAATTCAGTTTCTTACTCTATATCCTACGAAAACTAAGGTATTTATTTATCGTCATGAACATATTTCATTACTTATTCAAATGTGTTCAAATCGGGATAAGGCAGATCCTCATTAAATATTTAAATCGCTACGCAAGCAAGAGATCAAATATCGCTTTTTTAGCAAGCATTTTAGTCAAAAATTTCAGGTGCAAATCACTAAAAAGATTCTTTGGGTTCTTAATTGCTAGTAAAATAGGATTAGCTTGCTTATTTTAAATCAGCTATTTTAGGGCAATCATAGTCATCAAGTAGTACGCTCATAGAGCTAAAATTACTATGCATAAATCCTTTTTAATGAATGGCTTCGATTCCTTCAGTTATTTGATATAATAGATTTAGCTTCTTTTAAAATCTATTGTCAAAACTATATAAATAGTCTGTAAATAATTAGGCTTTTAAAATAGTGTCACATAAGTCTCCTTTAGGATATTATTAAGTATAATGACAAAGCTAAAGATCATTTTCTTAGCTATCATCAATTACTATTCCAGCTAGACTAATAACTCTCTCATGATTAATGGAAAGAAGAGCTTTGCATTCATTATAAAACTAATCTATTAAGTGGGACTTAGAATTTTTTTAGGTCATTTTCTTAAGTATATAATCAACTCCTTCTATTCTAAACTGATAGACTACTCCATTTTCACTTTGTCCTACTACTTTTAGACTTTATTAAACATCTTCCTATGATACTAAATGATTATAACTTCAAATGTTTAATTAAGAATGAGGTGCTTTAATACCAACACTTTTGTAGAAGTAGACTAATAAATCATTGATAATAGCTAAAGCATTATTGGATGTTTTTTCCTTATAATTAGTTAAGAATTGCTCAGCTATTTTAGGATAAGAATGAATCTCTATATTATAGTTTTCTATAATTTCTTAGTTTTATTTTAATTTTGAGAGAAGTATAAACTACTTATATCTTTTGGCTAGCTAAGGATTGAGTTCGTATGAACTTTTATAAAGCTAAATTGATTATTGCAGTTCACCTACTAAATATAAGGCAAATCCTTTATTAAATTAGTATTTGAAATTATTAGGACTTAAGCTACTAGCTTCTGTATAGCATTCAAGAGCTTCTTTAAAATTTTTTAACTGAAGTAAGGAATTTCCCTTGTTGCTATAGTATTTGGAAATATTTAGATTGTTCTTAATAGCTAAATTATAACATTTTACTGCCTCTTTGAAGTTACCAATTCTATAGAATACTACACCTTTATTATAATAGGTATTAGAGTTCTAAGGGAAAAGGGAGATGGCGATGTTATAATTGTCAATTGCTTCTTAAAATTACCTTAACTTGAAAAGGGTGTTGCCCTTGTTATTATAATATTTGAATACTCCAGGATTTATTTCTATAGCTTAATTAAAGCACTGCAATGCTTTTTCATATTAACCCTCTTCTTTATATCATTTACCGATGCTATTGAAATGATCAACCTTAGGATTAATCTGAGCAGCTTTATTAAAGCATTCAAGAGCTTCTTATTTTTTTTATTACTCGCATAGAATTAATCCTTTGCAAACATAAGCTTGAGAATATTAAGGATTAAGTTGAATAGTTTGATTATAGCATTCTATGGCTTCTTCATTTTTATTCTGATCTCTAAGAACTAACCCTTTGTTATAGAAAGCTAGGAAATATTTGGGATTAAGCAGAATAACTTAGTTATAGCAATCTAAAGCCTCTTACTTTTTATTTAAACTACTTAGAGTAATTCCTTTGTTATTATAAGCTTGAAAATGTTTAGGATTTAGCTAAATAGCTTAATTATAGCATTCTATAGCTGCTTATTTTCTGTTTAAGTCAAACAGCACATTGCCTTTATTGTAGTAAACCTTAGAATATTAAGGATTAAGTTAAATAGCTTAGTCATATTACATCATTGCTTCATCTTTCCTATTTAAATCATTAAGCACATTACCTTTGTTATAATACAGTTCGGATTTTTTGGGATTAAGTTTGATTGCTTTATCAAGGAATTCAATTGCTTCTTCTTTTTTATTTTAGCTTTCTAAAAGTAACCCTTTTTTATAGTAAATATATCAATTGCTTGATTCTTAGTTTCCCATTTTTAACCTTTAAATTTAAATTACAAGGAAGGATATATAAGCTTTATGATATACTAGATTCATAAATAGATAGAATTAATTCTAGTTGCTATTAGTATACATATTGCACTTCTAATTATATTTTATGCTTGTTACTTATTTAATCTATTAGTGTATTTGCTTACATATAAAGCACTAGTCTTTCCTATTTTACTCTAGCATATGCTTATTATCACTAGTCTTTCTTACTTAAAGTTATTTCCTTCTTATTGCTTATAGCCACATATTCTGAGAGTCATTTATTCTAGTAGTTTATATTTAAATTAATTTGACTGAAATTAAAATAGTTCTATTATCATTTGTATACTTATAACGGTATAAGAGGTAGATACTATATAGTGAATATAATAAAATATGAAAATCAGGTAAGTGTTATTATTATATTCTTTTAAATTAGGCTACTCCTTTATAATATATGGTAGGTTTAGAGTTCTACTCAATTTAACCTTTTATCTGCTAATTAGCCTAGAAATTTATATTAAATATACTCTGAAGAGTGTTTCTTTAGATATGCATCTAGTCAATCAGCTCTAATGTTTACTTATAAATTCTTATTTTATTGTTATATTTGAATAGCTTAATTTATGATTTCTGGATGATTTATTTCATAAGGATTCAAAAATATTAATTTATTTGATCTTAGTAAATACATTTTTAAGGATATAGTTATTTAAGCTTGATTAAAAAAAGAAAGTTGTGCTAATACTTAATTAACGCTTCCTTTTATTTTTATAAATAAGGCTTACACTGGTGATTTAAGTGTACTAGTTTGAGTAATTTTTATAAAGAATTGATTGGAATTAATAGGTACTATTATTATATTATCCTGCTTATTTAGTTGGCTTTTAATAATTACCTAGTTCTAGAATTTTGTGTAGATATAGCTAATGATGCAGTAGTAAACAGTTCAATCACATTTAAGTAAGCTATTAACTACTTTTACAGGAACTATATACTATTGAGCTTCTTATTAATGTTTATTCTTTATATACTTGCTAATACTTAATTCTATCCTATTTTAGAAGTAGCCTAGTACTGTATTCTAGTACTTAATTAGAAGGTATTAATGTATGAGTGCTAATTTAAATTTGATTGTAGTTAATTGCTTAACTCTAGTTAGCTATATTACTAATCTGCTTTTTAAATTTATTGCATCAAAAATAGAGAAAAATCTATTTCTACCATATTAAAAACTTAAATTAAGCAATAGAATGAAAAAGGAGGATTTTAGAATTGAATAAGTAATTAAAGAAGCGCTTGCTAAACTATTAGTGATCTAGTTTGCAGATCTATGCTATTTAGTTAGCTAATTAGAAATAGTAATTCATTATGTATATTAACTAGAAGTAACAAGCTTAGCTTACTAACATGCTTAATTTGAGTAAATATAAGAAGTTAGAACTTTATGGATTATAAGAGGTAAATAAATTTAGATTAATAATACCTATTAAATAGCTAGCAAGTGATATATAGAAAGTTAGGATAAGCACAGTTATTTTATATTACTTATAGCTAAAATAAGCTTAGTAAGGGTTAATAGGGTAATAATATATAGAAGTATAAAATTAAAAATATAAAAGATACTTATGACTATTATTTTTCAAACGTTAATAACCAAGAATCCAATATCTTAAATGATAAATCCAGCTTAAATTTCAAAAAGCAAAGAAGCAAACAAAGAGAGAAGCTTCGTTATATTTTAGAATATTACCCATTACAGTAATTATAATTATGCTAGGAATATTTGCTTATAAACTTAAATCAGCAAAATATTTAAATCTCGTTTCTTTTATTTCTAATCATTTAAGTTAGAAGGGATAACCTAAATCATAACTAATCAATCTTATTAAATGTAAAAACAGACAGATATTTATAATACTTTTGTTGATTTTGCCAAGCCCTTTTAGCATTAAGAGTAATTAGTTTAAGCAATATTGAAAAGTATTACACTTAATAAAGCTTATAGATAAGCGTTGTCTCTTATTAAAAGCTAATTCATTAATTTAACCAAATTGATCTTATTCCTTTTAGTTATATAACAGTGAAATTAATCTATCATGAGTAAAACTATTAAGGTTTCTTAATAATTGCATATAGATAAGCAGGATTAATTGAAAATAATAGTACTTGTTAGGTTATTTAAAAACAGAAATGTATAAATAAAATTGAAAAGCAAATTTGGATAAAAGCGAATGATATTTTCTTTTTTTATATCTTATTTATTATAAATAAATCTTAAAGAGATTATAAGTTCTACTTTTCTTGCTTTTTTGCTTTATTACTATCTTTCTTGCTTTTTTTCTTGGATATCTTTGCTTTTGAATTTTGCTGTTATTAATTTGCAATTTGATTTTTTGGACTTTAAATTCCTTAAAGTTCCTTAAGTTGGTTTAAAGCATTATTCAGCTCTACTTTGCAGTCGCTATACAATTATGACACTTATTCGAACTTATATTTATATTCATTCTTCAAATCTTTTACTTCCTCGTTTGCAATACCGTTCTGCTAGTCTTCTGAGTTATTAATTTTTTATCTTTAGGTTATAAGAGATTAAGCTTTCTCTTGAAGATCTTTCATTTTTTATCTTGTTGAGTTTAGTATTAATAACTACTAGTTTTCAGAGCTAGAATTGATTTCTTTACATCCTAGTATGTCTTTCATTTCTTAGATAAATCATTGAGGCATTTCTTATGATCTTCTTTAACTTTCCTACTGTAAGTGCTATGATAAATCTTTACTATTTTCTTTAGAGTTAAATTCATTTATCTTAAAGCTTTTTTCATTTGAAGACTTGTCTTCAATATCTTTCTATGTCAGTGGAGTTAATTCCAATGATTTCAACGCATTGTTTGAAGATATTTCTGACGAATTGTCTTATTAAGAAAACTATGGCTAATTAGAACCCAACTAAGCTTATATTTAATTGATCTGCTACTGCAGATTTTTATTTGTCTTTAATTAGCTTTCTAAATTGCCATTGGCAAGCTTGCATTGTTTATCTACTTGATTAAGTAATTCTGTCAGATATTCAACTTACTTAAGTAAGTATTTAAGAGTCCTTTAATCCTTTTCAAAATCTAATATATTAGCTTGGAATTTCTTTTCAACCATAGTAATCAAATTATCTTTTTTCTATTGGAATTTATCCTGAAATGTTTGCATTTCCTTTTGCATAAGGAGCTGAAATTCGTTTTGTTTTTCCTAATTTTTGCTAGTGAGTTCATTTAAAATTTTATTGATGTCTTCTCTTTACTTTTTTAACTACTTAGTAATAACATCTGCATTTGTTTAGATTTATGATATAGCCTCATCACTGAATTTGCTTTATTCAAAGTTAAATTTAGTATTTTTGGCATTAGGCTTTTAAATAAGGAATTCAGAGCTAGAGTCCAGTGACTCTTTGTTGAAATCTAAGAATTCCATTCCTAATTATTTTATTAATTTTACTATATTTAAAACTCCTTTAAACTAATTATCCTTAACTACTCTCTTTCATTTTCTCAAACTTCCTCTATAAAACAGCTCATTAAGAAAGAAATAAAACCTAAAAAATAATAAATTAACTTAAGTAAAAAAGACTAAAGTAAGGTAAACCAATGAAAGCTGGAAGAAATAAGGAAGGTAAAACCTTAAGTAACAATAGCCTTTATTAGCAAGTTATTAGACTTGAAGCTTTTATTTAAATACATAAAGTTAAGTTCAAATTAGTAGTAAGGAGGTGATTACAATAACCTTACTAAGGACCAAGATATTAAGTTGATAGTTGTAATATAATTCTGCTCTGAAGATTTAAAATAAGAGAAGTCTTCATTTCAGTGAAAGTAAGTTAAATTACTCTTTTTTCTAAAATATACAAATTAAAGCTTCTTTCTTCTATAATTCTGATGTTCATTATCTCTAATCTAGTCTATTGTTAAATCTAAATCTTTGATTGGTTCAGAAGAAATAATTTTCTCCTTTTAGAAGTATGAAAAGAGAGAGGTAATTAAAGAGTGAGTAATAAAGTGAAGGTAGAAGTGAGAGTATTAAGTTATATTAAAATGATGGATTTAAAGTTTAAACTTAAAAGTAAATAAATAATAAATATGTCTTCCTAAGACTTGAGTAGGTAAGTCCACCATCTTTAGTATGGAAAATGATCTGAACTAGTCTTTTGATAAAAATGAACGAGTCTAATTGTCCAAAGATTTACTTCTAGATACAAATCTTCAAAAATCTAAATAAGGAAAGAAAGCTCAATCAAGCCGATAGAAGAAAGTGATAATCACTTTAGTAAAAGTACCTGAAGGGATTTAATTTTTGGATTCAACTGTTTAAAACAAAAAATCGAAAAATAAGAAAAAGAATCCTATATGTAAGATATCACTTCAGTCAAAGGCGAGTAGCAGTAAATTCTAACTTGTTATGCACTTAATTGTGGCAAAAATTTTAGTGATCAAGCAGCATTACGCAAGCATGCTCTAACTCATAGAGAAAAGTAATATATTTGTCCTTACGAAAATTGTGGGAAAGTTTTTCTTGATAATTCGAAATTGAGAAGACATCTGCTTGTTCATACAGTAAATTTTAATTCAGGGAGAGAAACCCTTTAAATGTGAATTTTGTGCAAAGTGCTTTAGTTTAGACTTTAATTTGAGAACACATTTAAGAACACATACTGGAGAGAAACCTTATATATGTAATTTTTAGGGATGTTAGAAAAGATTTACGTAATCAAGTAACTTATCAGCTCATGAAAAAACACATTTGTAAACTAAAGATGTAAGCCAACTATTTAAGGAATAATAAGACCGAAGAAATTATGTCCGCACTTCTTCTAAGTAGATTTCATAATTTCAACTTCCTCAAAATCAATAGTAATCTATGACTTTTATGAATTAAGCACATTCTTAATCATAATCACTTTAACATGGTTAGTAAGTAGTTCCCGTCCTTTCTTTTGGAAATCCATATGAAACACCTTAGAATATTATGATGCTTTCTAACGATTTATTTTCTCTCGGTCAGGATGAATTTTCATAGGTATCCATGGCAACTCCAGGATTTCCAATCTAAAACAAAAATGAATTAAATAAAGATGATTCATTTCTTCAACGACAAGAAGATATGTCATTACCAAATTATTTGTACATGAACACAAGCGAATTTCCCTTTTAGTATGAAAATTTTTGAATAAAAAATGCAATATTATTAATGGTAATATATTAAAATGAGTTTTATACTTTATCTTTTCTTTTTCAAGCTAAATTAATCTATTCCTCAGCTTACCTTTTTACAGTTATCAAGACTTTTTCTCTTTTACTATTATTACTCTTCTATTATAGTTATAAATAAGCTTCATGATGTAATTCCCTTCTTTTATAATATTATTTCTTTATTTAGTCGTAAATAAATATTCAAAAGCAGCTTAGATAGCTTTATGTTATTAAGAATTTACTACTAAATATTGAAGAATCGAAGGAATTTAAATTTAAGCACCTTTCTTTAAAAAGATAAGCTTTATTTGTCTTTAGATCCTTTTATTGTAATATCAAACGATATTTTTCAAATAAATTAGATGAATCTAATTAAATTATTTGATTATAAGTTTAAAATATCCTAAGCATTCCTAACTAACAAAATTTGCACAAATCTTTTTTATTTTTTCTGAATATTCTATTTACAAATTTGGTTTTAATTATAAGTTCCTTAGAAGTATAAGCTTAATAAATATTTTTATCTAAATTAGGGTGTTTTTAGTTCCTAAATTTTCTTACTATTTATTAAGTTATGTTACTTTTATTGTATCCTTACGTTTTTCTGAACATTTTTATAAATTATTATATTTTTTTATTGCTTCATTTGACAATTGTTCCAAAACTTTAGCCAAAAATTTAATTATATATTAGTGAAGAGAATTAAAGTAATAGTTCAAATAATGAATAAAATTTAATTTCTCCTTTTAGTTTTTAGAGGTTGATTATAAATTGTTTTTTGTAGTAAATAGATATTATAACTCATTTTCTTTTGCAATCATTTGTACTGATATACTAAAATATTATTTTTCTAGGCTTGTGACTTTGAATCATTAATCTATTTTTAGCCTACTGTAGGAAATTAGTCTTATATTTGTGTTACCTTTCAAATAGTTTTTATATAGATTTTTAAAGATTTTTAATAAATTTATTGCTAGATTGGTTATTGAACGATATCTATGTAAAAGATTTTTAGATAAATAAATATAAAATTTAGAGTTAGATTTTAGTTAATCAAGACAATCAAGCTTTGACTGGTTCCATTTGTTTTATCTAAGATTATCCTTAATTTTGAGGCTAATTTTTCAGTTAATCTCCTTATACTTTGTTTTAATCTAAATATTTTCCTTATTCCCAGACTCCCTGTATTGTTACGCCACCTGATTTTAAGGTTCCAGACCCATGTTGTTTTCCTTTTTCCCACGTACCTTCATAAATCTCGCCTGTATTAAAAGTATACCTTTATCATTTTAATATTTTCCTTTTCCTTATTTAATTCCGTCTACATACTCACCATCGTAATATCTACCATCAGCCCAACTGAATTTTCCTTTACCATGCATTTTATTATGACTCCAATTTCCAACATATTTTCTTTTGTCATTTCACTCGTAGATTCCATATCCATGGAATTCGTCATCTTAGAAATCTCCTTCGTACCTTGAACCATCAGGTAGAATCATAATCCCTTTGCTATTTTTTTTCCCATATTTATAATTTCCATCGTATTTTGTGCCATCTGGCCTAACTTCATTACCATATCCATGCTTTAATCCTTGGAAAAATTGACCCTTAAAACTAGGACCATTTTTGATAGTAAGAGTTCCATCTCCTTAGAGTTAGTCATCGTACCAATCACCTTCATATACATCTCCATTCGCATTGAAAAAGATTCCCTTTCCAAACCTCTTGTCATGTCTCCAATAACCTTTATATACTGAACCATCTTCATAATACATTTCTCCTTATCCATGCTTAAGATCACCAGTTTAATTTCATTATCCTTTGTAACGTGAACCATTAGCGTATTCAACCTCTTCTTTTTGTACTACTTTAATATTATCTTTAATGGAATCTATATATTTGTATTCTTCTAATTTAGATAGTTAAGATCTGACAGCTGCACTCAATATTTTGTTTATATTAATAGCCACAGTTGGTTTTTAAGGCTCGACTTATCTTTTCCTTTTTCTCCTATCTACTTCAAGTAATGTTCTGGCGAATTCTATCAAGATTTTGTGATTTTCATTCAAAACTATTTTCTTGGGTTATTAGACACTAGTTCTGCCTGTAACAATTTCTCCTCCAGTACCTGCTCGTTAGGCACACATTTGAGTGCAATCTAAAGACTGTCCCATATTTTATTTGCCTAATTTGAAAATTTGTTAATTTAAGTGAAGAAGATTTAAGAAATTAAGCTTTATATTTCTTAACTGATTAATTAACTACCATTGTCTCCAAGATATCAACTAGAGTATCTAAGTAATAAGCAAAACTCATTTCTCTTATAAATCATTCTCTTAGTATCTCCCTCTACATACAGCTTACTACTCTATAGCTAGGATGCATATCATTAATACAAGTATAATACACATTTCTCATTTAAACATCCAAACAGGTAGCATCATAGAATAAAAGCTATAAGAACTACTAAAGGCAATAAGGAAGCATGCTATTTAATAAGTTGGATACAATCAATCAAAATAAGTAAATCTATATATAAAATTCTATGCTTTGTAGTATAATTCCTTTACTAAGCTACTTTATTAATCTTATGTCTTTAAATCTTAATATTAGTTAAGATGCTATATATAGTTACTGTCTATTAAGTTAGTTTATATTTTAAACTTATACCATTTTGAGAAGTTTTGAGGAGGCTAAAAGGTGATATGGCTTTAAATGGTAGAAAGTAAAGATCTAGTGTAAGCTTTATAAGCAGAATGTTTGGTTATAGTATTGTAGTATATTATTTGTTTGGCTAAAGTGCATTAAGTATTGTCTTTATATTAATAGACTTTTTATTTTTGTTGCATTCTACTTAATTGAGTTGATATTTTACTATATTTCCAATTAAAGGACTAGAGGAGCAATTATGTTTATATATATTGTATTTTCTAACTAAATGTTTAGAACTTAAACGATTATATCTAAGAACCATTAGTATTTAAATTACTAGTCTAATAGATAAAAGGGGATATATGAATAATAAGTAAACAAGCTAGAACTATCAATAAGGCAAATAGGATAGTTCCAATTAATGCTTATTACTAGATGTCTCTATTCCCATATGCTAAAATGATATCTTTGCTTAACTTGTATAAACAGCTTTAAAGATATTAATCTAAACACTTCATATCTCTTTTTATTTCATGGCTAATACCACTATAGCTAATTAAAGCTATATAAAGCTGGCTATTTGCATATAGAAAAGTAGTAAAGAAATTTAGCTAAGAATATATAAAGAGAGCATACTAATAATTAGCAGTGCTATATAGAGAAGTTACCATAACCCGTTAAATATTGCATTAGTTATTTACTTAAACTTGGCAAGCTTTAATTATCTAAATTAACCATTTATTTCTATGAATTCATTGAAGTGTAAAAATTATCTGGCTATAAATAAAGAAGCTAACTTAAGGCAGCATAAATGTAGATGCTATTATGCATTCTTTATAAAATAACTCTCTTTGAAATAAGCCTTTAAAATAAATAGTTTAAGCTAGTGATTATCGCTAAGCTTTCCAACTAGATTAATAAGATAAAGTACTTAAACTAATATTAAGTTAACTAGATAAGAATTACCCTATATTGAGCATTGATTCTTACTGTTTATCAACTATTGTTTTTTTATACGTTCAACTCAAATAAGATAATACTAGCATTTCAAGCATCTATTTTATCTCTATTTAACTGTTTAAATCGCAGATTTCAGGAATAATATCAATCATATGAGTGAAAAAGCTCTAATTTCATAGAAATTCAAGTGACGTGAAAGTATTAACGATGCATAAATCTTCAAGCTATAATAACTTAGTGATTGCTTATTATTTGAAGATTGAAACTTGATGACTATATAAAAAACCAATAAAGTTAACTATAAGTAGAACTAGATAACTTATAATATATAATAAGTAGCTTTACTTAGTAAGTTAATATTATTGGATTAGTCTCTACTTGTTTTACGTTTTTAACTCATTTAGTATAGTTATATTCCTTGCTTTATTTCTTATTATTTTTGAGGGCTTATTTTTCCATAAAGCTTAAAATATTATCTTGCTAAAAGTAAAAGTAAATGTGTTAATTTTAGCTTAAGTAACTTATAGAGAAATAATGGGCTAATAGAAATTTAAGATTTGATATAGGAAGGAGTTTTGGAGTATTTGTAAGAGAGATATTTGGCTACTTACTAGTTAAGTATTTATCTTTAACTTAATCTATAGAGTTTAATAAATTTTGTATCTTGGGGTAAGCTTAAAGATTGGAGCAAAAAAAGACTCCAGTGTATTTTGTGTGGGACTTTATTTCCTAGGAAAAAGATAAAATAAGGCAAACATACGAAGAAGAACATAAGATATAAGATGAAGATTTTGTATAATTAGTTTCTTTATTTAATAATTAAAGAAAATACTATCTTACATAATTTTAAGTAGAGCAAAGAAGATAGTAATTACACTGAATGTATAGAGAGTATTTAAAGATAATAAAAGAGACTGATTTTTTTTCAATAAAATTAGATCTACTAATGTCTTTATCAGAATTTTAATCCTAATTTTATTAACAAGCCTTGAACTACACTTTTCTATCCTCCAAAAATAAGCAAGTTAGTGCAGTCTCCAAGAGCTTCTCCTGCCTATTCCCAATCTCCCTTCATGATTGAAGAAGTTGCATGCGCAACATCTTTAATTATGTCAAATCCATGACTTACTCCATTCTTTTTAATTAGTTCTAGTAGCTCTTCTGGATTTTCAGCAATCTACATCAACTATTCGATATGAGCTTTGATTTATTAGGCTATATCTTAGTGAGTAGATAAGCAACTTTCAATTGCTGGAGGTAATATTTCAAAAATAGTGAGAATTTCTTTAACTCCAGCCCTAAAGCCTTCAATATTGTGCTAAATGAAATCAGATAAAGCAGCTTGCAAATGCTAGTTTACTTCTTCAATATCTAAGCAGCTATAAACTTCTCCTGCCACATCTTTTTTAAACACACCTATTAGCCAACCTTTAACAAAGGCTTCCATTTAGTCTTGAGACATCTTTAGTTTGTTTTCTCCTCCAAATAGAAGAAGTTCAACAGCTTCACCTAAGTATGTTCCAGCTTCTTGCCAATTTTTAGCTAAGATATCAGCTCCTGCGCCTGCAATGTCCTTAATGATAGTGAAAGCATGAGCTAAGAAGTTTGTTTTCAAAATACTCAAAAGCTGAGAAGGATCCTAAATAATAGTTTCAATTTATGCAATTTTTGCCTTCATTTTGGCTGCAACGTCTTAATGCTAAGACATGCATTAATCAATTCCAGCTGGTAAAAGCTTTACTACTATTAAGATTTCTACAAATCCTTATTCAAATCCTTCAATTGTTAGTTTCTTAAAGTCAGCAAGAGCAGCCTATAAATGTTAATTAACCTCTTCAAGATTCAAGCATTCAACTACTTCTCCTGCGACATCTTCCTTAAATACTCCAATGATCCATCCTTTGACAAAGGCTTTAATATCATCCTAAGATATCTTCAGTTAATTCTATCCTGCAAACAGTAAATAGTTAACAGATTCACCTAAATCTTTTCCAGCTTCTAAGTAATCTCCTGATTTTAAGGCATATAAACAAGCCAAAATATCTTTAGTAATAGTGTAAGGATGATACATGAAATTAGCCTCAATTGTAGGAAGAATTTGAGAAGGATCTTCAATGAAGACTTCAACTTTCTAAATCTTAGCTTTCATCTTTTATGCGACATCTTAATAATCAGCCAAGCATTTATCAATAGCAGGATTTAGCATTTCATAAATTTGCAAAAGCTCTAGAATTCCGTCTTTAAATCCATCTAGAGAAAGTTTCTCAAAATCATCCAAAGCTGTTTGAATATGTTGATATACTTCATCTAGTTTTAGGCATTGAACTACCTCTCCAGCAATATCTTCCTAGAAAATTCCGATTAAGAATCCTTAAACTAGCTTAGTAATTTGATCTTGATCTATTTTTAGATTGTTTCCAAAAAGAAGAAGGTTAATAAGATCACCCATATCATGTCCAGCTTAATACCATTGCTTATTTTTAACAGCCCATTGTGCATCTCTAAGATCAGCAAGAATAGCAGTTCCATAATTTTAGACGTTAGCCATGATGATTTTTTCTAACTATTTAGGATCATTTATTATCTAAGTCATTATCTTTATTTTATTTTGGACTGATGCTTCTATTTCTGGATAATCCTTTAAGCATTCGGCTGCTGCAGTAGATGTTTCTTAATATAGTAATAAGAGCTCTTTTAGTCCATCTTCAAAAGCTTATAAGTTAAATTCAGAGAAATATTTGAAGGCATTTTCTAAATGTTGCTCTACAGAATCTAAATCCATACAATCGGTAACTTTAGCTACAATATCATCTCTGAAAATTCCAACTAGCAATCCCTAAGTAAAAGCATTAATATCTTCAATAGCTCCAATCTTTCTCTAAAGTTTATTTAGTCCAAATAGAATAATATCAATCACTTCTCCAAAGTCTTATCCTGCTTAATGCCACTATCCTGCTTATATGTTTTTTAGTGCCTCATTTATATCAAGTACTATCTTTAAGCCATGAGCTTTAATGTTAGCCATAATTATTTATTCTAACTGAGAGGGATCTTAAATCATTTTTTCAACTGTCTCAATTTTATTCGTGATTTGAGCTACAAGATCAGGATGATCAGCAATGCACGTTTGAACTCCAGCCTTCATGGAATTATAAACGAATAATAATTCCTTAAATCCCTCAAGGAATCCTTAAAGGTTTAACTATTTGAAATCGTCGATAGCGGTACTTACGTGTATTTCTAAGCTTTAGATGTCAATGCATTCAGTTATTTCTTAAGCTACATCTTCATGGAAGAAACCATGCAAGAATCCTTTTAGGAAATCAGTCATTGATTATGATGTAGCACCTAGTTGTCCAAATAAGGATAAATCAATTGCATCACCAAAGTCAGTACCAGCAAGTCTCCAATTCTAAGCTTTCATTTATATGTATGCATCTTCAACATCTTTGACAATAGTAAGTCCATAGAGCAAAAAGTTCTTAGAAACTATCTATTTAAGTTGAGATGGATTTTAGATATAGCTTATGATTGCTGATACGTGATTTTTCATATCAACAGCAACATCACCATGTTAGTATAAGCAAACATCAATAGCTCCTGGTAATGCCATAAATACATCTAAAAGTTCAACTAATCCTTCTTCAATACCAGCTGCAGTTCCTTTCTTAAAGTCATTGAATGCATTATCAATGTGAACTATTAAATCTTATAAGTTAAGACATTCAGTCGCTTCAGCTGCTACATCTTGATTGAAAACTCCAATCAACCATCCTCTCATGAATTCTTGGGCGTTAGTTAAGTCTTATGATTGAGCTAAAACTCCAAAAAGGGCCATATCTAAAGCATTTCCAAAGTCAGTTCCAGCTTCTTAATAGTTACCTTGCTAAATAGCTGATACACCATTTTCAATATCGTGGAATATAGTGATTCCATGCTTAAAGACATTTCCTAATACAACTTTTCCAAGTAAAATTGGATCTTCAATATATGTTATTATTGCCTTAACTCTTGCAGCCATTCCCATAGCAACATCTGGATGTTAGGTCAAGCAAGAAGTAATAGCACCTGGAAGAGCTTTGAATACTTCGAATAATTCCAAAATTCCATTCTTTATTCCCTAGACTGTTTTCTCTTCAAAATCTTCAATTGCCTTTTAGATATGATCTTCCAATGATGCAATATCTAAGCATTCTACTACTTCACCTGCTATGTCCTGATTAAAGACACCAATAAGCCATCCTTTTAAGAATGCTTTTACATCATCTACAGATCTAAGTCCAGTGTTTCCAAATAGAGCCAAATCTAATGCGTCTCCAAAATCAGTTCCTGCCTATTGCCAATTTCCTTTGTTTATAGCAGAAATTCCATCACTTATGTCTCCAAATAGAGTGAATCCATGCTTTATTGAGTTCTTTAATACTGCTGCAGCCATGGAAGCTGGATCAGATAAATATGCTAAAATGGCAGAGACTTTCTACTACATTTATTAAGCTACATCTTATTGCTATGAAAGGCAAGTATTTATAGCAGCTGGAAGAGCTTAGCAAAGTCCAAATAATTCTTTAATTCCGTTTACTATTCCATCTACGTTTTTCTAAGCAAAGTCTGCTATCATTCTGTCAATGCTGCCTTTAAGTGATGCAATATCTAAGCATTCTACAACATTTCCAGCTACATCAGTATTGAAGACTCCGATTAACCAACCTCTTAAGAAATTAGTAATGTCATCTTCAGTAGATTTTAAGTTTGATCTTGACCCGAATAGAGCTAAATCTACTGCATCTCCGAAATTTTTTCCAACTTCGTACCAATTCTTCTAGTTAATAGCATCAATTCCATTTTGAATATCTTCAAAGATAGTAAAGCCATGAGTTATTGTATTTTTGGCTATTTCCTTCCATAATTCATCAGGGTTATTGATTAGATTTATAATAGCAGCAGTTTTAGCTTTCATAGAAGCTATTACATCAGCATGATCAGCCAGGCACTAATCAACTGCTTATGGAAGTGCTACGAAGAACTCGAAGAGCTCAACCACGCCATCTTTAATTCCTTCTGGTGTTTTTTATTTGAAGTCATTAATAGCATTTTGTATATGTCCTTCCAATGTTTACAGATCTAAACACTCAGCTGCTTCACCAGCTACATCTTGATTGAAAACTCCC
This sequence comes from Loxodes magnus, assembly GCA_946699065.1. NCBI lineage: Eukaryota > Ciliophora > Karyorelictea > Loxodida > Loxodidae > Loxodes > Loxodes magnus. Next base: position 1,986,912 of record CAMPDV010000005.1, on the reverse strand, counting down.
ACTAGCCAGCCTTTGGTAAACTACTTAATATCAGAAAGTGTATCCTTTGCACCATAGGTACTCGCGAGAATCGTTAATATTAAAACAAAAAATTGCTTATACATTATTTTAATATCAATAGCCAGCTTAAATACCTCAGAAGTTTAGCTTTTAAACTCTTAAACGCTAACTCACTTGCGTTAATTAATTTAAACTGGCTTTTACTGAACTTTCTATTTAAATTCAGCTCTTTAATAACTAACGTGGAATAGAAGTAATTCTGGTAAATCCATTATAAGCTTATTTTATTTCTAGAAGTAACCAGCTAATTCAATTAACTGTCTAAGGCATCCATTTATTTACTGATGGCTTAAAAAGCTAAAAGTTTAGTAAAGTTTTGCTTAATTTGGTATTTATTTGATTTAACAGATTTTAAAAGTAAAAATTCAAATAAGTAGCTGAGTTTCGTAATAGTAGCAATAAATGCTAGCATTTTAGTATAATGGAAAGCAAGGAATTGTAGAGAAGGGGATAAAGCTTTCATTTAGAGTAAAGCTTTTTTAATTATTACCATTATTTAAATTAAGCTTCATTAAAGAGAGCGATCATAGCCTTTTGCTATTTTATTAATCTAATCTACGAGACTATAATTCTAGCTTTTTCTTACTAAGGTTAATTTTTCTCAGTTATATGAATAAAGAGCTTAGAAAAGATAATATATAAATACTAAACTAAATTAAAGCTTTAATTAATGGTCTATTCTACAACTAAGATAATACTAAAGCTGAAGCTAAAATAGCTATTAAGTGTACCTTTAAATTTAAATGGAATATAAGAGGAAGAATTAAAGTGGCGTAGATAAGCAATAAATAAAAGGAGAATATAGAAAGTAATGAAGTTGAAAGATTAGAAAGTAAATAGACTGATACAAATGAAATTAGTTGAAGCTAGGAATTTAAATGAATTATATTTAATAGTTTAAAGAAATTCAACTACCATTTAAATATATGCAAAGGGATTAATAGTTCTAAAGATTAAAGGAGCAATTTGATGTTTTAGTTATAGGCGGAGGAATAACAGGCCTTGGTGTTGCTTTAGAAGCTTAGTCTCGGGGTTTGAAAACTGCTTTGATAGAATATGGAGATTTCGCTGGTGAAACGTCATGCAAATCAACGAAATTGATTCATGGAGGGTTGAGGTATTTGTAATAAGCGTTTTCTAAGCTCTCATTTAATAATTTCTATGAAAATATAAATTTAGTGAAAGAGGCTTTATTGGAAAGAGCCTTTCTTGTGCAGTCAACACCATAGCTTACGAAATCTATCCCTTTTATTTACACTACATAGTCTTTATTTGAGTCTCTTTATGTTTATTCTGGAAATATGCTCTACTATTACATTGCTAAGTTTTAAATGTGAAAGCATGGCTTCAACGGTTAACTATGGCCCATGCCTACTGTGTATTCTAAAAGCTAAATAGAAGAGATATTCCCCTCTTTGAAGGGAGGCCCCTATAAATATGGAGTGAGTTTGTAAGATGGACAGATGGACGATGCTAGATAAGCATTAATAGTAGCTAAGAAAGCAAATTAGTATGGAGCTCTTACTATTAACTATTGTAAATTATAGAGATTTAAGCACAATTCAAGTGGTAAGGTAATAGGAGCAGTAGTTTCAGATATACTGACTGGAAAAGATTATTAGGTAAATAGTAAAGTAGTGATTAACTGTACTGGCCCTTTTTCAGATAAAATTAGATTCTTAGCATAGAATAATGTCAATCCTAAAATCAAAGTAGCTTAGGGAACTCATTTAGCACTAAATGGAAATTTAGTTGAGCGAGCTGCTTTATTTGGCTCTTCAGATGGAAGATTAATGTTTGTTATTCCTTGGCTTGGAAGTTGCATTCTAGGAGCTACTGATATTCCAGCTGTACTTGGTCATAGTCCATCACCATAATATTAAGAAGTAGATTTCATAATTAAAGAAATGTCAGTAGCTTTAAATATAAGTACTCATATTCTATATGAGAAACTACAAGCTAAATTTGCAGGATAAAGGCCTTTGGTTATGCCTGACCCAAATATGAACACAAAAGATATTCCTAGAGTACATGTAATCGAGTAATTATAGCCATCAGGATTAATTTCTGTTATGGGTGGAAAATGGACAATTTTCAGACAAATGGCTGAAGATACTGTAGATAAGATTGGATATTAATTCCCTAACTTGAAGATATCCAAAACAATTCACTTAAAATTGCAAGAACCAATTAAAAGTGAGTATTATAGATATGGATAAAATAATATTTAGCAAATGATGGAACAAAACCCCTAGCTTAAAGAGGAGATCATACCAGGAGTTACTAAAGCTGAAGTTTTGTTTTCAATGAATAATGAATGGACATACAGAGCTGCGGATTTCTTAATAAGAAGAACTAGAATTGGACACACTAACCAAAATATCTTAAATGAGAAAAACATAAGAGAATTGATAAGTTTTATGGGTCACCATTATAATTGGGATTCATAGAGAAAAGAATTTGAGTTTTGTAACGTGGTCCATTAGTTAGGACAGTTTTGATACTCAAAAATAGTTTAAAATAAATAAATTACTATTTAATCTAAAAACAATCTTAGTCACCTTACCTTATGATTAAAACTAACTTTTATAGTACTAAGAGGTTATTAAGTAGCAAAAATCTATAGTAAAGTAATAATAATTTTAGTTAATGCATTTAATAGGAAATTTCTATTCAGTATGATATTAAGTATTTGAAAATAACTGTAACTGAAAGTGGTGATAAGTATCGTTAAATATGAAATCCTTTCCTATCTATTTAACAGTTAATAATCATCATTAAATACTTATAAGATATTACTTTTTATTACCTTAAACTAATACTCTCATATGGCAATTTCTTTTTATTATACTAATCTATTATCTTCTTAATATGAAATAAGTATGTTATTATAGAAAACTAAATGAATTGATAGCCTATAGAAATAAGCAATATTAATGAAAATAATATTCAGTTTAGCTTATTTTCTAAATAGCATTAATAGTAGTTAATAGACCAAACTATACTAGGGAAATAGTTTAAAAAATTATTATTTTGCTCATTATTTTAATTGTCAGAAATCTAAGCTTATACTGTTATTAAGGAATAGCTTTTTTATCTTATTCCTCAATCATTTTTACTTTGGGTAAAAATTTAGATCGCATAAAGAAGGAGAAGTTGATTTGATAGAAATGGAAAAGGATAATAGGGTTAAATAAAAGAGGAATTAAAATGTTTATTTAGAATCAGTTATTGTTCTACTACTATTCAATAATTGTATTTACAACTGTTCCAATTCCTTTAGTACGTCCTTCTCTAAAAAGTATTTTATTACCAGGATAAAGTAGCTCTGGATTATACATAAATTTAAAGCTAATTATTCCTTTGTCGCCTGTTCTCATTAAGTCCTTCTCCATTTTCTTTACTTATGCTGACTATCTTATAACACCGCAATGTATCATAGCTTGATACCCCTCTTTTATAGTAGTTGCATGATGCAAAACAAGAACTTCTGCATCAAATTCCCATGTAGGATTTGGCATCAGAGATTTATCAACAAGCTGCATTCCTTTCCTGAAGTTATTTCTTTTTAATTGATCTTTCTTAGCTAAACTTCTTAGACTAAAGCAAGCTGCCATTCCACATTCTACCTATTCTACTAAAGTTCGCTTTACATGAATACTTTTTACCTAAACAGGCTTGAATTATCCTAATTTATCAGGTCCAAGTTAAAGTTATTAATTAACCTTTACAGTTCCAGCCAAAAGTGTACCTGCAGTAACAATTCCAACTCCGGTTACTTAATAAACTCCATCAATTAAGAATTCAACTGGATCATTTGGAGTCTTAAATAAGCCAGAGACATCTGCTCGAGACTTCAGAAAGCTTAAAAATGTTTTCAATTCATTTATTCCTTCCCCTGAAACATTTGAAACTGAAAAAATAGGACAAATTTTAGTTTCCATTAATCCCGCTAATTCTTCTAAGTTATCTCCTGCTTTAACTTATACAGGCATTCTTCCAGCACCTGGACTTCTTAAAATTTTTTTCAGTAACTCAACAGTTGCTTCGTAAATATTAGTAGGGCATAAATCAATCTTTGTTAATACAATGAAAACAGGAATCTTAAGAGCTAACGCTATTCCCAAATGTTCTTTAGTCATGCGGGATATTCCCATATTAGTTCCAATAACTATTAAAGCATAATCTGGCAAGCATCCGACCATTCCAAAAATTGTAGTCTTCAGATATTTTTCATGACCACATAAATCCAAGAAAGTAATTGTATGCTCAGCTTATTAAGTGATCACTGATCAAGATTTGTTCTTTGTTTCGTTATGCTAGGGAATTTCTATCTATTCCAACCCTTTAAATCCCATTAACTCCTAAGCTATACTTGAGGTTCTTCCATTTGCTACTTCATGAGCATAATTAAAAACTTTAGTTCTAGCAAGTCCTCTTCCATCATCTAAAAGCTATTTCGTCAATACTCCGACTAGCGTAGATTTGCCACTATCAACATTTCCAATCATCGCTATTCTGACATCATATTACTTCAACTCTCCTTTTTCATTCAATCAAATATTGTTCTGCTTTTTATATTCCTCACTCTCTTCCATTATTATTTAATTCTTGTCTTTGATATTTTATATCTCTTTTTGTTCAAATCTTATAAATACTTCAAACCTATACCTTATTACTACCCCTTCATACTATACAATATACTCCATGCAATCCAAAGTTTAAACATCATCTCTTAAATAAAGAAGAGTAGCTTAGTTTCTAAGCACTTAAGCGCAAGGCACTAAGAAGAGAATAATTGACTAATAGGAATAGAATAAGGAAAGATAGCTTTAATTTGTTAGATAATAAGGGTAAATAGCTGGTTTATATATTTAAATACTTCATTTTTTAAACTAAAGATTAACGAAATGGACTCTTCAAGCACCTAAGAATCTGAAATATAAAAGAGTGCTAGTAACCAACTTTCTCCGATTGTTAAGCCCCTTAGCTACTATAATAATACCTTCAGATTTAGTAAAAATAAAGAAATAAATAGTTGTGTCAGCTCTTTTAAGGCACATGAAGGAACTATTAAGCTACTAACTCTAATTAATAAGAACATTTTGCTATCTGCATCGTATGATGGCTATTTGCATTTTTGGAGATATCAAAATTTTACCTTTAATCTTATGCTTAAAATAAAAGGAAATTTGGATGGAATTGACGCTCTTTGTAAAACGGAAAACTTTGTAATTAATGCTGCACAAAGTACGAGTGGTAACAATATTCATATTTGGTCTATTGATCGAATCTTCAAATTCATAGAAGAGAATTATGAAGACGAAGCCTTAGAACCAAATTACAAAACGTTCCTATATTCATTTTTCGTTAACTGCCATAACAATATAATTAGCGCTATTACTGCTATAAAAGGATAGAAATTAAACACCTTTGCTAGTGCAAGCAAATCAATCAAAATATGGCATGTAAACTCTAAATTAATAAAAGAGTTCCAAGGCAGACATTAGAAGCCTATTTAACAGCTTAAGCAGCTTTAGTCTGAAAATTACTTGGTTTCTTCAGGCCTAGACAAAAGGATAAAAATATGAGACATAGAAAAAGGAATTTGCATATAGAAGATAAAATTAGATAGTCCAATTCTTTCTACTTTATAAATATTCGATGAATAAAAGGAAATGCTGTTATCCACATGCTTGAAAGGGGATATTATGATTTTCCAAGGAACACATTGCATAGATTCAGTCCGTATTAATTAAGATTAGCCACTCTGTTCTCTTTAATTATCAGACGGTACACTAATGATAGGCTGTACAAATTCAAACATTCATTTAGGGAAAATAGTTGATAATAAGTTAGTATTTTAGCGAATACTAAAAGGACATTAAGGAAATGTGTAATGTCTTTTGGAATGAAAAGATAATTTAATAATAAGTGGTGGATCTGATGGAAATATTCTCGTATGGGGAAATAATTAACGATACTAAAGTGGAATAAGCTACCAAAAATGCAAAAAAATGTGCGAAGCTTGTATAGTTTTTTAAACGAAAATTGTTAATCATTGTTTAAAAATAAATAATGGATGTCGTCTTTTATCTTAGGCTATAGGCTTTAAGACTATAAGAGAAAAGATTTTCTGTTTTTAGATCTTAAAACACCTAAGTAAAACAGCTTTCATAATCTTGAAGACATAAAGCGTATTTTACTAAGTAATCTACATACTAGTAAACTACTAAAAATAGAATGCTTCAAATATAAAAAATTCTTATATAATTATTTAAGTGAGTGTCATTACTTTACAGAGTAAATAGACCAAGATAAATAAGATAATTAGAGAATCTTCTTTCTTTAGTTAAATAAAATTACTTTAAAAATTACTCAAAAGCAAATATCTTAGCTTAGTTAAGCTAAACAATCATATATAAAGCATTTTATTTTTTTGGATGATATAAAAAATTTAACTTATAATAGCTTCGCTGGATACTGTTATATTATAAAGAATTAAATGAATCTATCATTTTAGCTAGTAATATCAAACTAATTATTAGGCTAAATAAATATAAGCTTCTGCTATTTTAGTAGGAGCTAGAGGAGAAAGAAGCTGAAATTGAATTAAATATAAAAGCAAGACAAAAAGCTCCATAAAAAAGAAATTCATTTTACTTAGTAGATAGCTTTTGATTAAGAAATATTGGTTGAACTATTTTAATTTAAGATCAAAATAACGTCAAAATTATATAGTGGTACTATATAAGTTTAAATATCCCTCAAAAATAGATAAAGATTGCAGTGTAATTTTCAACAATTTAATAGTTAAAAATAAATATAAATATTTAGTATGCTATGGTTATTTTTTCTATTATTTAAATAAAGTTAACCTAATTACTATCTTGTTCTCATAACTGAGTTACTAACCTTATTAATAAAAAATACCCAACAAATGTTCTTAACTCAATCAGAAAAATAAAAAGCCTTCTATTTGCTTTCAAGTATATTAACCTTAAAAAACTCAGGATATCATTCACGAGTCATTTCACAAGCAAATATTCCAATGCAAACCAAATTTTTAATTCTTTAACACTTCCAAAAAACGCTAAATAAACCACATTTTCTTACTCTTGATTTTGCTAAACTTCTTATATGTGTATATAAATAAGATACTTGGCTTCTTGTTAAGCTCTAAGTAAATTAGTAAAGAATTAGTTATAGATAAGTTTAGGAGCTTTATAGTAATATATAGTAACTAAAGCTAAGAATGAGTACTAAATTTAGAAAGCTGCATATAAAAGCATTATCTATAGTTGCTTATATTATATTACAGTTAAATGGATGATAAAAAAACTAATCTTAGCTCTTTATAAAACTAGGATTCTATCAGTGATGCTGTCTCTTTAAATGATTCCAGGCCTAGTACTAATAGCAAGTCTTTTGATTTACAAAGAAGGGCTATGTTTTAAAAAAGAGGGTAAAGCTGCTTTTTGACAGAAGTTATGTTTCAGCCCAGAAACTAAAAATAAGGAAAAGACCAGGAGATAGAAGTTCTAGCTACAGAACCTTCGATAGACTAGGAGACGTTAGAGAAAACGTAAGCAGAAGAGGAATATAAAAAGAGAAAAAGGTTTCTCTCTTTTCAGTCTCTATGCAAGAAGTTGTTCTCTAACAACAAAAGTCTATCATTAGATATGTCTAAAAATAAGAAAAGAGAGTTTAAAGCAGACTAGTTTCTAAAGGCAATTTGCATGATAGCCATAAGAAAAACTCTCAACGAAGAAGCAATCGCTAATCTAAAAAACCAGAATAAAACTAAAGAAATTATGAAATCTTCAACTACCGAGTTTATGTAAATACTATCACTTAATTCTCAAATACTTAAAAAGGAGCCAGATTAAAAGTTTGTTAGATTGTAAAATTGAATATTAAGGGATAGTAAGTAGAAAGAAATTTCAAAACTTTCACATCACTAAAAGCATCCAAAAGAAGTAATGTAAAGTAGAGAGCTTCAGTTGTATGTAATTAAATAAGAGATATAGATATTATGCTCTAAGGCTAAACTTCTTCTTCAAGAAATGTATGATAAAGGTACGATTTATTTTGAGTAGAGTAGATTTTGAAATCAGTCAGAATTTAATAAAAAATTGGAGGAAACTATCTTATTAATCTAGGAAGTATAAGAGTTCTTTTTTAGCCATGGGCCTTAGGCTCTTTATTGCGAAACCGAGAGATCTGAATCTAGATACATAAAAAATGAAAAGAATGTATTTTAAGAGAATGTTGGTCTTCTTAGAATCGCTATAGATAAACTGAAAAAAGCATTTTTCTAATATACCTACTAGAACACTTTTTAGCATAAGTAGAAAAGACTTATAAGCTTTGAAGAAAATAAACGTCTTTTAAACCTTATTACTAGAGCTAGATATAATATTATTATCCTTCTTGAGTTATTTGAATTTCAAGAAAAAATAGCTAAAGAAAAACAAGTTTGACTGAAGAGAGTTTCACTCATGCAAAGTATGAAAGAGACATTTCATAACATACTTTCTGAAAGTCCTTGCGATGAAGTAAAGCAAATAAGCATAAAAATAAAAGAGTAGTAAAGGAATTATTTACTTAAGTAAAACGTTGATAAATAAACAAATGCTTAATTCATATTAAGCAAGCTGCAAAGGTTTAAGTAAATTTACAAAAATCGAAGAATTTACACTTAGAGTACTTAATTAGATTCCCAGTTTCTAACGGTTGATGAAGACACTAATAGAATTTAGGAGATAAAATCTCCTTCAAGTGGAAGTAAATATCGCTATAATAGCATATCTAGCCCTTTATAGTAGCAAAACGTTCAGGAAACTAATCAAAAATAGTTCGTTCATAAGTAGAGAAAATTATAGTAACCTAATTAGTAAAAAATATCTCTAAGAAATCTAAAATATAAAGAAGTTTAAAGAGCTTATAAAATCGGACTTGGAATTTGCTCTAAACCTGTTTAGCAAGCTATAGTAGAATCTTTTAAAGACTAAACTTCTAAATAAAATTGACTATAAAACATATTGGAGGATTAAGTTAATTGATTATCTATACTAATCATTAAATATTACCTACACTAATTAAACGCTTTTATTTTCTTACTCCTTCTTAATTTTGTCTTTTAACGCTTAATATAAGTATAAGTATTTAATTAATCACTCTATCTTAATCTTATTCTTAATTCTTCTTTTTCATTCGTTTCTTTCTTTTTACTACTATATCTTGTGAGAACTTATAAAATATTGATGTTATATGCTGCTATTAAACCTTAAAAATAAGATTTTTATAAGCATATTTTATTACTTTCCATAGCTAACATTGTCCATTTCAAAGATAGACTCATTAATTGTATTGTTATCAAGATCCATAAGTATATTTCTTAGTATTTTATTTACAAATTACTACAGACAGAAATTATACACTTATGAGTTGAAATTTAAGAGTGAAGGATATATATCGAATAAGTAAAATAGAGAGTACAAGTTAATATATTTGTATCCAATATTTTAAATACTTTTACTTATTTTACATTTCACTTTCTAGTCTTTACACTATGTAATCAATCTAAATACTTAAATTTAAGATTTCTCTACTAATTACACTCTCTATAGAATTAGCATGATAATAGAAATTAAATTCGAAGCATAAAAAGGTTAATTTGTATTAGATTTCGATTAAGCATATGTCTTATATTATCGCTTAATCTTATCTAATTTAGCTATTAGTGGTTATGTCTATCTCTAGTCTGTTTTTGCTTCTTTATTAAAGTGCAACTGATTTAGTAACTACTTAGTTCTTTGCTCTTTATTAAAAACTTTCCTGGATCTTTTCTAGTTTTTATTTTAAAAGAGATTAGGATTACTCATGAAAATCAGCTTATCAAGCATAAGTCAACTTTAGAAGCTTTTGAAAGCATTTAAGCATAAAATTTGGTTTTGATGTAGTGATATCAATAAACAAGAGCACTATAGAAAAGCACCCTAGTTTTAAATTTTTCTAGCAGACTAAATTTCCAGAGAAAGAAGAGAAGAGGTAGAGTTAGTAAAGCCACCCATTTTTAGAGTGATTTGAAGAAATTTATTTTTCCATATTTTAAAAGTAAATAAGAAGAAAATGCCGAGCTAAAAGCTTCGACTTTAAGACTTTGAATTGATGTAAACTGTAGGAACAGGTTCATTTGGCCGTGTAAGAATCGCAAAAAACAAAAACACTGGAGAATATGTAGCTATGAAAATTCTAAAGAAAGCTGAAATTCTACGTTTGAAATAAGTAGATCACATAATATCTGAGCACACTATATTGAGTAATATTTAGCATCCATTTCTTGTAAATCTCTATGGATTTTCTTAAGATGAAAGATATTTATATTTCTGCTTAGAGTATGTAGGTGGTGGAGAACTTTTCACTTACTTAAGATCTGTAGGAAAACTAGATAGCTTGCATGCTAGGTGCTATGGAGCTTAAGTAACACTAATGTTCGAATATTTGCATTCGAAAAATATAATTTATCGTGATTTGAAACCCGAAAATCTTCTAATTGATGGAACAGGTTTTCTTAAACTCACAGATTTCGGTTTTGCCAAAGTGGTTGAATCTAGAACTTATACTCTTTGCGGAACACCAGAATACTTAGCTCCTGAAATTTTACTTAACAAAGGACATGGAAAACCTGTAGATTGGTGGACTTTGGGAATTCTCATTTATGAGATGCTTGCAGGTATTGATCCTTTTACGGATGAAGACCCAATGGCAATTTATTAGAAAATTTTGAAAGGGAAAGTTCGTTTCCCTAGAAATTTTGAAAAAAATGCAAAATCGTTAGTGAAGCATTTGCTAGTTGCAGATTTATCCAAGCGTTATGGAAATCTTAAAAATGGTGTAAATGATATAAAGAATCATCGTTGGTTTGCAGGATTAGATTGGACAAAACTTGTTTCCAAATAAATTGAGGCGCCATACAAGCCAATTATTAAAAGCCCTTCTGATACTTCTAATTTCTCTTAGTACCCTGATAGTGACACATTATCTCCCGCCATTCGTCCAGCTGATGATCCTTTCATTGAATGGTGAAAATTTGAACTTAAATTATATTCTTTTAGATTAAATCTCATTGCCTTAGTTCCCAAAATTCTAATAGCAATCAAAACTTTAATTATAAATACATGCTTACTATTTAACTAGTAAGCTCCATCTCTTTATATTGCTAGTCCAACTAAACGCATTTTATATAAGTTTAGTCTTATCTAATAACCTACAACTTTAAAACATAGCCTTTTAAAATTTAAATTCATTTAAGATGAATAATTTAGATAATTTTATACTCTTGCGTCGTCTCTGCTTACCAAGTCTAAATTATAAAATCCAATCAACATTTTCCTTTGCAACTGCGCAAATAAGGTAGCACCTGATTAATTTTTAACTATAATAAATTAAGGTTAGTTTAAAATATTTTTACTCTGACTCCACTATGAAGGAAATTTTATCTTGCAGATGAATTAATAATTATTTATAACTCAAGAACTCATTTGACTAAAAATTTTAATTCTAATTAATAAAAGATAAATTAATCTGCTTCTAATATTTTCTTTCTGGATTTCTCCTTTAACCATCTATTACTTCATCAAAATATTAATTATATAACTAAAAACAGCTTTTTCTATGTTTTTCTCTCTTTTACTTTAAAGCCACATTATCTTATGCTCCATTATATTTTATAGTGTTCTTACTTTCTAATTGATATCTTTATATCTCCATTATTATTGTAGATCACAGTTCAAATTCAAAATTCCTTTCATTTCTTATTAAACATTATCACAATTTGCCTTCCTTCTTATATTGAGATAGCGTATTACTTCCTTATTCAATATTCTAGTTTTAACTATTTTTTTATCTGACTTATATACATTTATCAATTCAGCTTTTCTTTTAAAATGGCTAATTATCTTTTATAAGCCTCTCTTTAGAACATATTTCTTCCTTAAAGATAGCTATTCCTTCCCTATGAATCTTTTCTCATAGATTGTAAATCTTATTAGTTTTGTATCATATTTCATTTTTATCTAAAAGGTCTCTCTTATATTATAAAGCTAAAACATTCTGTCTCCTTCATTGAACATAAGAATAAGAATGGTAAAGGCTAGATTTAAGGATAAGGTGGAGTTTAGAACGTAGTCTAAAACGATGATAATTTTAGGTATAGAAATTAGTTTTATTAAAGAGTTTTGAAACGATTATATAAACTATGTATGATCAATAAGAAAATTCTATCTTCATAAAGCAGCTTCCTATTCAAGAAAGCCAATAATACTTTTCCTAACTTGGAATCAATCTTGTTACTTCGCTGCTCTTTGCTGTTGAATTTGGTTAGTTTTTATTTTAGGCTTTGCTTTAGAAATTACCTACATTACTCCCTTTTTCGTCAAGTTGGAGACGCCAGCTCTGTTAGATAGTTTAGTGTGGCTTATTCCAGTTTTGCTACTTCTAGCAATAAATCCTATTTTCAAGTATTGGACACAAGGTTAATTCTAAAAGAATAAATACTTAATGATTTCAATGGCAACTATGACTGTTGTAGGAATGCTTTTCCTTGCTTATGCAGATAAGTTTGGAGAATGGTGGTATGAAGATTAAGAAATACAAGATATTCATAAAATAAGGAGAATAGCTTTGGTATTAGGATTAGCAGGATTTCTTCTCAGTGATTTAGGTTTTGAGGTATTGAATGAAATTTCATTAGATTTCTTAGGCAGATATGTCCCTGAGGAAAACTCCGCAAGTGCAATGAATGCTGCATTTTGGTGGGGAAATTGTGGAAAAATTCTTGGCTTTACATTTGGAGCTTTGCCTGTATTTGGTTTCTAGTTAAAGTGGCAACATTTACATGACAATATGTCTTTCAGTTATATTGTAGGCATCTGCTTTTATGTATTTATTTTGGCATCCATAGTTCCACTTATCAAGTTAAATTAAGAGGAGAGGAACATTCAAGCAATTTCCAGGAATGATGCTGATGATATAGATCCAAATGAATCAATGAGCCTAAGAAAATAGAACAGAAAACTTAAAAATTAGTCTATCTAAGATCATTAAGAAAAGCAGCTCAATCTAAACTCATTTTTCCCAGAGGTTGGCAATCTATAAATATTTCCTCTTGAGGTAAAGATTTTATTATGTGCACACTTTTTTTGTATGGCTTCTTATATAATGGTACTTATTTATGCTACAAGTTGGGTTGGAATTAGTGTACTTGATGGAATTCCTGATGCAAGTAAATTCAGCCTTAGAAGGAAAATTTTCGACTCAGGAGTTTCTTGGGGTGCTTTCGCCCTGTTAAGTGCAACATGTTTAAGTATAATTTTCTTACTAAGCTCAGGCTTTCTTAAGAAATATTTCTCAGCAAGTTAATTACTTGGATTCACTCACATTATAAGCTCATTAGCACTTTTAAGTACTTTACGGTTGGATGAACTTAGTTCAGTTTTTATAATCATTCCATTATGTGGCTTCAGTTTCGCCTCTATTAACACAATGCCAAATTTGATTGCCGAGTAACTTGAACAAAAATTAGTGATGGAGTGTAACAAATAAAAAGCTCCTCATTGCGCTAAAAATTGTGTATACTCCGAATTACCAGAGAATTAGGAAGCAACACTACATATGCCTGTAGGCTATGAAAAAGGAGCGTTTACAAGAATAATGTCCCTTAGCAATTTAATGGCCTAGGTATTCATGCTCAGTGTAGTTCCAAGTTTGTTCCTAATTTTTCCTTACATGGATGATAATATATGGGGACTAGCAACGGCAGGAATATCAGGAGCGGTTGGAGCATTCTTTTGCTTCTTGCTTTGAAAGATCTTAATTATAAATATTACAGTCTATTTTTGGAAGCATTCTTACTAATTCTAATTATAACTCCCTCTAATCTAATCAATCATTCTTCCTCTTTACAAGCTTCACTTTATCTATAAAATTATTGCTTTATTTCTAAGTAAAATAGGTAAATAACTTGTATGGTGCTATTATACTGAAAAGTATCTAAAGTCAATTAATCTTTAAATTTAGATTCCTTAATCTTATTATACTACTTTACTAAATGAGTAATTAGCTACTATTTAATGAAAAGGAAGTTGATCACTAAGTTCTAATTACTATATTCAGTGTTATTTTGTTTAAATTGATATATCTCTTTATACGTGGAGATTGTACATTTATTAAAGCGATTTTTCTTGCTTGGAGGTTTCTAAATTTAAAGCTAAATATTTGATATCCAAAGCTTAAAAAATAAATAATTGAATAGCTTTAGTATAGAATTCATTTCTTCTATTTAATGGTCAGAAAATAAAGCTACACTAGTAATTTAATTCCTTTTCAAATGCTAATAAAGGATAATATTTTTAAATTTTATTATGCTAGCAAGAATGAAGCAGTAAAGACAATAAAGGGATTCAAGTAAATACAATAGCTATATAGGTATCATTCAATTAAACAATATGGAGATATAGGAGTAGAAAGGTATTTTAACATATAAATAGCATAGCAAATTATTTTAAAATTTTAATGCTTTCAAAGAAAAGTCAAACAGCAAAGCTGTAAAGACCTTGAACTTGTAATTTAACTTTAGATAATGTTGAATTAGAAAATAAAGATAAAGCTTTAGAATCAACAATATTCAATAATATTTCTAACTAAAAGAGGGGAAAGAGAAAAGTTATATATTTTGCAAAGGCCTAGTATTCATTCGCTTTTCTTCAAAAACCATGATAAAGAAAAAATTTAAAAGTTTAAGATAATTTCTTGATTTTAAAGCAAAATTATTTATCTAAACTAAGTTAAAAAATGTTGTCTGAAGATAAAAATATCATAGTAATCAAAAATAAAAAAGAGAGAAGTTGAAAGTTAGATAGCTATAGCTAGAGATTTGTTATGTATGATAGATTAAGAAGATTAAGGATAATTCAAATTCAAATTAATTATTTGAAATTATTGATGCTAGAGTTAGACTTTCCAAGAAAATTCTAAATACTCTTATTCTTGATAATTGTACTTAATGGAATCATATTGAGCATTGTTTTCCCTCTCCAAACCTAAAATTAAATCTTACTTTTTTGCTTAAGTTATTAATAAAAGGTCTTCATAGCAGGATGTAAAGTATTGCTACTGATATCATGAAAGAAATGAAAATAATTTGCTTAATTTCTTCTAAATTATCAAATCGATCTTTGATTCCTTGCTTTATATCATTTCTGAGAGACGTCAGAGCTTCATCATTATAAGTATCTTACATATCAACTACTTCTTGTAGCTGCCAGCTATTCAAGAGTTAATTTAATGCAGTTCTGTTTTCAGTTATTTTTGAATATTAACTAAGTAGGACTCTCTATGTTTCAAAAAACCTCCCAAAACCTACCAGTAATCCATTTA
This sequence comes from Loxodes magnus, assembly GCA_946699065.1. Taxonomy (NCBI): domain Eukaryota; phylum Ciliophora; class Karyorelictea; order Loxodida; family Loxodidae; genus Loxodes; species Loxodes magnus. The sequence goes on along the minus strand of CAMPDV010000005.1, from coordinate 1,971,411 downwards.
CTAGAACACCATCAGCAAAGGTTTAGCATTCTTACATAGTGCTGTTGATACTTTCTAAGTCAATTTACAAGCAAACATCCTCATGCATAATAGCATCAAACTGATCCATATATTTAGAAGTATGAATATCTCTATTAGTAAGATGCTCTTCTAAAAGGTCATTATTAAGTCTATAGTTGTCAAGTATATTGTAACTTGTGGCATCAAACGCATTTGAATTGAGTAAGGGAATATTTCCATCAGTTGAAATAGTTTCTCTTAATAAATTGACAGACAAAAAATAGTTGGATTCAGATAGAGAAGTGAGCTAGAATTCATTAGCTAAGTCTTTTACTTATTAAAAAATTTATATGCTTGTTACGTAATTTTAAATGAAGTAACTTTAGATACTCAAGATTACGATTAAGCATTCTAGATAAACTTTCTTCTCACTTAGTAAATTTCCTTTTAGCTAATTTCCCTTCCTTTTTCTGCTGCCATCTAATCCATCCTAAATCTGTTCTATGCTTTTTGAATCTTCATCATTATGTGAAGTCAGATCAGAATCAGTAGTGCAGTTATCTCAATCTTCCTATAGTAAAGTAAGCATTTTTTAGCATTTGCTCTATATCTGCTTCACAATTTTCTTAGGTATTTCAGAAAACAAGAAAGATACTTCCTATCTTAGGTTATAGACTTTTCATATAACGTAAAATATAAAAATAACGCTAATAAATGAGACTAAAATTGTTATTACCAAAATTATATTCAAAGTATTATCTTTTTCCTTTGCTCTTCTGATAATATCATCCATGTAGTAATCAGCAGATTCATTGCATATTTTATAAAAGTCATTATAAGTGTTTCTTAAGATAAATCAAACAGAAGGATTATTATAATCTAATAGTTCTAACTAAGAAATGTAGATATTATATGCTTAAGAAGCATATGTTTCTATAGCGTTCCTCATTGTGTAATATTGACTTGATACTGTGTTTGACTAATTATAATATAGAGGAATTACAGTTCCCTATAATAGCTTTTCATGCTCATCATTTTGTTTTATGTTACTTTCAGAGAGTTAATCTTGTTGGTATTTAAGTTAAATTATACTTTCAGATAACTTTGTTTTAGCTTCGTTCAAATCAGATTTCGTAAAAGGAATTATGCTTTGGGCATATAGTAAAAGGTTTCTAACTTACATTCCGATATGCTGTATCTCTATCAATCTTTCATAGGATCCATCAAGTAAATCCAAATTTTCTTTTATGTCAGTGAATTGCTTTTGTGTAATGAGGAATTCAGTTACTGCAAGTGCTTAAAAGCATATAAAGAAAATTAAGGCAATCTTTCTTAGACTCCTTATACTTGTAGGTTCTTTAGAATCATTTATGGACTCTTTCAATGCTTTTTTAAACCTATTATTTTCAACAATTCTATGCTTTGATAATATTTGAGTTTCCTACTCCTCCTGTTCACGCAATTTTTGTTCTATCGATATAGCTCTTTATTTTTTCATCTCTTCTGATGTACAATCTTTAGTGATTATAAATTGTCCAAATTAAAATCTTTTTGTAATAATAGTCTAAGCAAAGTCTCTTCTTTCCCAGTTATCGTTTGCTTAATCCTTATCAGAATTCATCTATTTTGTTTATTGAAATACATTTTTTGACTTCTACTTCTTTAATTATTCATTTGAGTCTTCATCTTCTTTACTCATATCTGACTCTTGCTTTTCAGATTCTTCATTTGAATTTTCGCTATTTGAAGATTACTAAAAACTGCTATACTATGAATCGCTCATATTTGAATCCTCCTTATTTGATTCCTTCTACGAAGTTTGCAAATTACTTTAAGAATTATTTTAATTAATAATTGGTTCATTTTAGATCTGTAAGGTAACTATCTCATAATTATTTTTCTAGGTTTCTATCTAAAAAACTTTTTAACTTTGATCGTTTTACTTTCCATATAACGAATAATCTTCATCGTAATGAAACATAAACGATTTATCGTAAACCTACGAACTTACTCGAACTTTTTTATTAACTTCTTCTTTTTTCTCTACCAGATCCAAATGCAAAAAATACCCTTATAGTTGCTTGAAGTAATGAATCTCCTGCATATTGCACTTGAAGTTTATTTCCTCTTCTATAAATTCGATTTTTCCTTCGCTTTTTGTTGGCTTTAAATTATCTTCAGACTCTTTATTCTATAAATCTGAAAAAGGTTTGGAAAATTTCAAGATTCCTCCTTTGAAGTTTTTTCATTCGCTTTGCTTCTAAGTATCTTCGATTTCTTGGCAGAATTTACTAAAGCTAATCTTCTTTCTAACAACTCCTTAATTAAGATTTAAAAGGGAAATCGCTCCCGCTGAGATAGCTTCTATTTTAAATTGCTTATCTAGTATAACATAACAGCTGTTCTTTTATAGTTATCCAGAACGAATTGTTGCTAAAAATTAATGCCCTTATGCAGTTTAGGGAAGCTGCTTCACGTATATTCAAATAGGGATTATATAGCCAGATTTGTGCAAACCAAATGTTAAGAGTTCTCTTCCTACGATTTAAGCTTCTCCAGACTTAATATAATTCATAACAAACTAGTCGTGGTTTCTATTGAAAGGTGGAGGCATCAACATGCATATATTTTTTCCTATTAATTGATCTTCATTATGACCAAAAAGTTTACTAACTCCTAAAGTAGCTTTAGTGATTTTACCATAGTTTTCATGGTCTATAATTATCTAAATCATGGTAGCACTGTTATCTTATATGGAACTGATGATGCCTTCTAAAAGTTCATCTTAGTTTGCAAGAATTGCTCTATCTAAATTAGATTACTCAATAAGCTTCGCTTTTTCAATGTATTCTTTTCCTTATTCGCTGTTTAAAACATCATTTAAATAAATTCCATAAAGGTTAAGAAGCTTAACATCATTAGAGTTTATTTACTATATTTAAGTTCATTACTCTTGCAAAATATCATTATTGCCTCTTATTTTGTTCCCTAAGTCTAGAATTTGAAAATTATCTGGTTGGGATTAAACTAGGATGCTTCAGAATTCGACATGTAATTGAATTCCAATCTCAATGTTATATAAAAACTTTTTCTTAATATCATTGTAAACTAGCACATTTACAACCTCCAACTTCTCCATGCTATTTAAATTCGCAGATACTTCGTCCTCTATAATCTTTCTATATTTGTAAATGTTGAAAAACTCATCTAATAAAGGTTACTTTTCCTAAGCTAATTTTAATTATTCAAGTGCTGCGTGTTTTGACTATAAGTACTCTAAAATAAAGAAGGCATAGGAAATTCTGAGTGTAGCAGAATTATAGAATTTCCCTAAGCCTTCTTTATACTGTCTGTTAATATACTCCACTAATGCAGAATAATCCTACTCTTAGCTAGATATTTTCTTCTTCCTTTTAGAGTAAACTTTATCTTTATCGTTACATTCCTTGTATATTATACAACAATTAGGAATCACACAAGTCTCTGCATGGTACTGTAAATATCCTCTTAATAGCAAATCTTAGTTCTTTTCGTATTCCTCTTTTGTCTTCATTAATATCAAGAAATATCTTAATCGTTCGTCTATTAAATTAGGCTTCTTTGATTCTGATATTTGAAATACTAGCAAATCGCTTCTTGAATCATCTAAAAGAAGAAGCAAAGAACCAAATACTGGAATTCCAATACTCCATATAAAGATACCTCCTCTAAAGGATGTGCTTTCAAGGACTTTACAAAGAAGTAATGCCACATTAGTTCAGAATAGTAATCCCGTTATAGTAATTCAAGTAACTTAAGCTTTTCTCTTATAATAATGATTAGATTGGTAGTACTTCTTGAATACGATGAAGCTTCCCACTATGTAATATATTATTAAGACTCATTAGCTTCCTTAATCATCTAAGACCTCATTCAAAATCACCACTATTGTTGCATTTAATTGATATAACAACTCTGGCCTTGAATTCACTCTAGCCATGTAGTTTATCTTAAGCTTATCGTAAAAAGAAAGAATCACTACAAAAGAAATAACCAAAAATACTAAAGTAGCTAGAACTGCTACAATCGAGTGAATAATGTATATTCCACCAGAGCAAGTTAGATCCTCGGCTAAGGAGTGTTTTCCATCTTTGCAATTGAAGATGGAAAAAAAAAGTTCGACAAAAGGTATAAAGAAAACAGTAACACTCAGACTTAAGAATATCCTCATTATAAGAATTGGTAAGGCAAAAGTAACCTTCTTCTTAGTAAAAGCATAAGCATATATAAAGGAAGTTAGTAGTATAATCACTATAAATACTCCAAAATAAAAGATAATATAGTAAATTACGCGATTTAGCTGCTCTAGCAAAAAAGTTATGTGGAATACTCATAGAATCTTACCTATTATTTCAGAATCCTTTTCACTCTTTCAAGGGTAATTTAAATCCTAATTAAAAGGGTAATAAAGTAATTACAGGAATTAAATCACAGAGCATAAATAGAAATAATAGATATTTGAAGGAGTTTCACTGCTAAGTGTTAGCAAAGCATCAAATATTATCAGCTGAAACTTCCTCAATTTACTTTAGTTAGCTTTCTATTCTAACTCCTCGCCTCACATATTTTTCAAATTTTCCATAATGATTTTATAGCTTAATAAAAATGAAGACTTTTACTATGATTAATTTCATTAAACCTTCAATATGCATTTATTGTATCAGCTTTTACTTGAAAAAAGTCATAAATAATTACATAGTCGTAGGTAGAAATGTACTTAATTAAACTATATTAGCCTAGTTCTTAAAATTTGAAAGTATTTTCTATTTCTTAGCTATTCTTAACTTGGTTTCTTACATTCTCAGTTCGCAAATTCCAATTTGCTTTTTTTATTTTAACCTAAGCATATATCTAGAAAAAATTTCAAGTCTAACGATGTTTGCATCATCAAATTGTGTTGATTTATTTGCTTGAGACTCGTTATTTCAATTAGAAGCGTGATTTTGATAAATAAGTTAAAAAAAATCTTAGAGTTAATGAATTGAAAAATTGGTGATTTATACTTTCTTCTATGTAAGTTAAAAATACAACTAATAAATAAATTCAGCATATATAAATATATCTTAGATGATTAATATAAGTTGGGTATGCTAAAAGAAAGAGAAAGTTTCAACTAAACATATATCTAACTGATAATTATGAATTTCATCTATTAAACCTTTTTTATTTCCCTTCTCTAGTTACTGTTTTTCTTTTCATCTGTTTTCTCTTATTTTCTCCTTCTTTTTCCCTATCTAGAGATATATTTTTTATAGGCTCTTAATTTTATACTAAAATCTTCTCATGTTCTCATAATTTTGTAGCAAAGTATAATTACAAACTATAAGAGATGATTTTAGGATTTAAGAGCTATATTAAAATTATTAAATAAATCCTTAAGATATATATGCTACACAAAAAAGGGATTATGATATCTTATTTCTATTACATTTATTTCAATGCTTCTTCATAACTTTAATCAACTTTAAGGACATTTCAAAAACCTTTACTTTCTAAATAAATGAGTTAATCATATAACTTCCTAACATTTGATACAAGATATATAAAGCCAAATTAAAGCTTATTTAAAAGATTATAGTTGTTTGGTACTTGTAATGAAGTATTCTCTTTGAATCCTTATACTTGCATATTATTTCATAATAGAGCTTTTAACTTATTTATAGATGAGTTAAATCAAATCTTTATCTTATTCCATTAACTTATCCCCTCCAGTTTTAGAATTGGAAAAGTATATTGCTTAAACATTAATGATAAATGGTATGTGTAATATATATCAGGCATGGATCATAGTTGATAGTTATGAATATATGAATTAATTTAAGTTTAAAAAGCTTATGTAAAGTAAATAATGTCTTAACACTCATCTCATCCTACTAATGATGTCGTTCTTCTCCATGTTTCTTGAGTAGATAAAATCACTAATTTTCTACTATAAATTAGTTAAACTTTGAGCAAAGTTGGTGTAAAAATGAACTCCCTAATTGAAGTTTCTATTAGTTTCATTGAATAATCTTACTGCAGTTTCTAACTATTGAATCAATTAGTTTTACTGCTAACCTCCGCTTCCTTTGGTAGATCTAATAGTAGCACAAAGAGTTTAAATATTTTATATTAAGCTTGCTTGTTCAGCAAGAGTCTTGTCAATGACTTCTTAAAATGGAGTATATTTAGAGAGTTCTTCCTGGAAACATTACTCTTTGGTAACTTCTTTTCTAAACACTCTTAATAGACTGGCCGAAATATGGTCATTAGAACTCTAATTTAAAAGGTCATTTAAAGCGACTTGTCTTGCTTTTGCATTTTCCTGGATTTTATTTAATGTCTCGTTTAGCTGACCTTATTCTGGAGTTTATTGCTATTCCTACTATGGAGCCACTTATTAATTTAATTATTCCTTACTTTAACTTAGAATCTCCATCTAAGGTTTCGAGGTTTCAAATTTCTGAATAACAAACTAATCACTTTGTGTGGCTTAAGAAATTGCCTATTTGAATCTTTAAAGATCTGCCCATAATTGAGGAGTAATACTCTTTGAAGGATGTCTAGTCCATCTCTATTAATATTGTTGTCTTAACTAGTCATCTTCGTTTTATTCCTTCATTAAATCATTTTCCAAGGTTTAAATTACTTAAGAGGAGTTTTAAGATAAGTAAGTCAAACTTCTGTTCTACTATTCCAGTGATTGTATTCCACCTTTTGCTTAAGCTTCAGCTACTTAGTTCCAGATGTAATCAGGAATGATTCCTATATAAAATTAAAATAATAATACCGCTTTGTCCTCCTATTAATTGATGAACTTGACACTGGTTTATTAATTAACTTGATTGCTACTCTGCCTTATTTATCCTTTCGGTGGATTGCGTAACTATCTCTTAAACCTTTAATTTATATTCGCCCCATAATGGTTAGACTTCTTTAGGGATCATATGGTCTAAAACTAAAGCTTCTGGGTGAGAAGTAATTGCGAATTCCGGGATTTTTAGTGCATTCATATCTTAAACTTGTTCTAACTAAGCTGGTACAGGTTCCATGTATACACTCTTATTATCGTGTTCCGCTTATGCTAGATCAGCAGCGATTTAAATGAAAATAGGTTTAAATGAGGCTTTATACTCTGTAGGGACAGCGTTGAAGCTCTTCTAATTTTCAAGGCATTATACAAGTTCCTAAGCTTTCCTAAGGAATAAAATTCTCATGCCATGACCTTTAGCTGTTCTATTTACTTATTCTTTATAATGCTACTACATGTGATTGTATGTCAAGCATGAGTATAAAGCAGCCTAAAACCACAAGAATTGTATTTTGTTTTAAGGAAAAGCTTCATCTCTTATATTCTTAGGAACGCTGCAAGCAGAATTATAGAAATTTCTTATTTTATTGGTGATTTTAGCTAAATTTAAAGGAACCATTGCTTATTTATCCGCTTTATCATAAACCATTACTAAAGCCTATGCTTATGCAATTTGAAGATAAGTATTTAGAACTTCAATAATGAAGTGCGAGCTGTAATTTAGCTACAATTCCTTAAAATAACTAGCTGCCTAAAGGAAGCATTGGCTAGCTTGCTTATGGTCTTTTGTATTATAGAAGTGTTCAATTCCCTAGTTGTTGTATAAAGCTCCAATGTTAAACATAATGCAACCTTTTTCAAATGTAAAGGATTATTTCTTCACAAACCTTTGCTTATTTTTTTCGCTTGAATACCAGATAAATTCTAAATTAGCAGCACTAGCCGTTTTTCCTATTGGGACTCTTTTCTCACATGCTTCCAAAAATTGCAAATAAGTTTGTAGAGAGGGAATCATTCCGAATTATTTAGACGCAGCAGGTTCTTTCATTTAAGCGACTGAATTCCTCATTTCGCTCATTCCTGTAAAGAATCCCACTAATTTAGCCCAAACGTCGTTTCCATAATTCTTCTAAACGAAGGTTTATATTTTTTGTTTTAGATCAATAGTTTCAGTCACCTTGCAGTCAATTTAAAACATTTTTGATTTATAAGCAAAAAGAGACTAATAATTTAAGTTATATAGACTTCCTTTTAGAAAATAAAGTTCCTTTATTTTACTATTTATTACTGTTATCATATCCCTTTTAAACTCCTCTCTGCTTTTATTTTAAACATCCTTCTTCTAACTATTTCTGTTAATTCTCTTGCTGAAGTTACTGAAGCATTGCTTTATTTGCTTCTGCTTATTAATAAATCAGTCCCTTTTAACCTTCCACTTAATTTAATGTGTAGTTATGTCCTCAATATCATTCCATCTTCATACATTCTCAGTGATATGAAGACAATAAGTACATAATTGATAAATACCTTCTAAATAAGGTTTCTATACATTAAACAGACTAAGAGACAATTCTTATAAGGAAATGATAAGAAGTATAGTCATAGAGGTAATTTCCTAAAATTGTAGAGATTATACAAGCATTGTGATATAGTAATTGGATAGTATTCTATTATAATATTCTTATAGAGTAGATTAAAGCTTCTCATATCAATAGTTTGAAATTGCTGAAACTAATTATTTATTATATCAATACATTATTTTCCTTTGCTGGGAACATTTTATTATTAAATTAGTCATAAAAGAGAAGCATCACTTTTCATTATAGATTTATATGTCCTGAAATATAATTCATTTATATCGCGTTTAAAAGAGGAAATTATAAATTGATATACGGATTTGAAGAATTAGGTATAAAAGTGATTTAAATGAGTAATTATATTTAGTCGTTAAAATTACTGAACTATACCTTATTTATAACTATTGAAGCGACTTTTATAATCAGTAAGTATAATAGATATCATAAAGTGTTTTAATGAACTGCCAGATTAGAAATATCATTAGGTATTTATATAAGTTTATATATTAAAGGGAGAATAATTATTTTATTCTTTAAGTATATGAGTACTAAGCTTATGCCTTAATACCATATCGCTATTTTATAAATACTTCCTTCAAATTAATTCAATAACTACCATTATTATCTTCGCCTTGATTAATTAACTACATTATAACAGTTTCCTTTTAGTGAAGCATTAAATAATCAACAATTTTATGCAGGAAGAGTATGAAATTTCTTCTTAACTATTCTAATAAAGTAGAAAGTAGCGATGCTGATGTAAAAGAGATTAATTAAAGCATATCTTCAATTTTTTGATTGAATGGATTAATCGAAATCGCTGAAATATTCCTCAGTAGCTATATCTAATCTCATATGAGCTCTTTTTCTTTCATATTGATAACTTTCTGTCTCATCCATTATCTAATTTTAGGGTCTTTTCTTTTTACCTCTAGTGTTCATAAACATCAAATTGTCATCTTTATCTTGTTTACATAAGAAATATTTATTTTCATTTTCTTTCTCCATTAAGTTTTAACTCTTTTCTCCATGTGTTACACTTAAACAGGAAGATGTAAAATCTTATTGAAGATCCTTAAGAGATGTTTTTATAGGTCAAGACTATTATAAAATATTATATTATTACTACATAGCCTAAGCTTGCTAGCATCTTTTCTTTTATATTTCTTTGACTCTGGATGCTAACAAGTCCATTTTTGATGAAATGTTATGCAATGTTCCATAGTCACTACAACTAGATTAAAGATTCTTTTCTATTAGTTCTTAAGCTTTCTCTTTTGTAATTTTTTGCTTTGGGCATAAATTAAATAATTTTCCAACCTCTTAATGATTATTTTTTCTAATCGAAGGTTTACTAACTAATCTAAGTTAATTTGGCTTTGGAAGAATATTATAATTGTACTATTAATACTAGATTCGATCTTTCGTTTGATGCTATTTATTTTTAACTTCTCTTTTTTTCTCATTTCATTTTATAAATTATTCAATTATATTAGACTCCATATTAGAGTAATTATAAAAGTCTTTTCCTATATCTAGCTTATCTTTTATTTTCTAGTATATTAAGGGTTATTTGTTTAGTTATGCCTTTAGTCTTGGCGTTATTTTTCTTTTGAACAACTTCTCTCATACAACGAACTTTTTTACTTGATTCCATTTGAATTATATTTATGATTGATTCTATAAATTACTAAAACTGAGATTTTGGTTTTACTATCCCGAAATTTCCTTTTTTTTAAAGTAGATTTAATAGTTTTTTTTACTGAATGACTGTACATCAGGAAAATATTGATTCTTCTAGCATTATGCATCTCATTATATACTCATATCTGCTTATTTCAAGATCTTTGATTTATTTATTTTTGCAAAAGTTTGCATCTTAGAATTTAAAAGCTATTTTTCACTTTTAGACTTAGAAAATGACTTTTGTTATGATTCATCTAGAGTCTGGGAAAATTATTCTTACTAAGCAGATTCTTATTCTTTTTCGTTTTCAAACAACAGAAAGTGCTTACTATGTTTACTCTATGGAGTTTAGAACTGAAAGATTGAATTATCCTAAACTAATTTTTTATTTTCCTGGTCTTTATAGATCTTAAAGCAAATATAGCAGACTGGTACACGTTCATAGACGCCTATGAGATAGTTTTTATCATTTTTAGACTGAGACTTATTATCACTAGCCTTTTAATTAACATAGTTTTTTATCCTTTTAATATCAAAATTCTCTCAGTAAGCTTCAATCTACTTCATTCCATTTGCATCTATTTTCTTAAGCTTTGAATAGAATTAATCATTATTCTTCCTATCCTCTAATATCGTTTTCCTCATTATTTTGTATTGAAATTTATCATCAATAGGAGTTTCATCAAGTATGGTTCCATTAGCAACTTGATTCAACATACCATTGACATTATTAGCTCACTTTTCCTTCTCATTGATAAGCTGTACTAAAGATTGCTTTATATTGTTATCGAAGTTAAGAATAATCTGAGACTTTATATCATGTACATCATTCATACTTTCTAGAATATTACAGTAATCACCAAAGCAATTTATATTTCTCTCTACTTGAGCAATTGGTTGGCCTTTTTTATTTCCAGACTATGAGTAACTTTGATTAGTTTCTACTAATAAATCAATGGGTTCATATTTTATCACTTTGATATTAATCAATCACCATTAAGACTTATTGTCTTACAAAAAATCACATACAAGCTTTGTTAACTTAAGGTTCTTCTTCTTAAGCAAAAGTGTGTTTATGAGTCTCTATAAAATCTGTATTTAATGCTTTAGTTCATTGTACTACTCTTCATTTCGTATCTTAAATATAATTGAGTTTTCAAAATCCTAGCAAGTGGTAACGAAAGAGTTTCTGTATTCATTTCTTAACTTTTAGCATATTTAGTTACTTTAGGAAATTTCTCTTTGCTGTACTGAATTTCTTCTCTATATGTTCTAGAAATAAGAAATATTCTAGTTTATTGCTATGTCTTATAGAGACATATTAGTTAAATATGTACTAAGCAATATTGATTTCTTAGATTATAGCTCAGAGTTTTATTACTAGCCTTTTAACATTTTAAACAGACAAAATTAAAGTTAATCTTCATTTTTCTAAAAAAATCCAGTGATTTTGCTGTTATTCTGAGTAGAAGATTTCTTATTAGAACAGAGCTTTAGATTTTGAAAATAAGAAAGTCTTTGTTTATTATCACCAATCTTGGTATTTTATGTTGGTTGCTCTTCTATAGTAGTCTTATTCAGTTATTTAATACTCTTTTTTCTGGCTCTTGACTTATTTATTTCGCTTTCTTATTGATTTTAAATGATTTCTTCATTGTCTCTTTAATCAATATCATTCAATTTTAATCTATCTTTAGAATTTTTTGCTTGCTATGGCGTATTTTGACTTTATAGCGATTGATTTTTTGAAGGAGATTTAACTTAGATATTTTGATAGTCCGATAACTGTGTAGTTGTATCCAAATTGCTATCCATTAAAAAAGATTTCGATTCTTTCTCAATTAATTATCTGCCTTTTGCATTTTTAGCGTATTCATTTTAAACTCTCTCAAATATAACACTTGTAAAGGGTTTTTTCTTCTTTTAGTTATTTTCATTTTTCTAGCGTAGCTAAGAATAGTCATTATCTTTAGAATATTTCTTTATATCTACACATTTCAGAAAATCGTATTCCTGCTTTTCTTTTACCTCCATGTTTTGCTTACTAGTTATCATGTAAAACTTTCAAGGATTTTTCTACTGTTAATCTCATACAACGCGCAGCTTGCTGGCTTTTTTACCCTTTGGATAGGTAAATTTCTATAGAACAATATTAGTAACTTAAGGGTATTCTTAGATAGCCTGATTGAATATTATTCAGGAGTCGTCTGGATTCTAAAATATATCTGAATTTTTAGTTAATAGCATTTCATACTTATAATCCTATGTTTATTTACCTGTCTAAAAGGCAGCTTGTCTCTTTATTATAGTGGTTGGAATAATCCAGTTCAAGTTTTCAAAATGAGGTATTTCTTTGTTTATTATGTACTACTGAAACTAATCTATAACGTCATCCGTGTTTAGATCTTCTTAGAACTGAGTTTTCCCTTTTTTATCCGTATATAGCAAGGTTGGTGTCTTAAAATTATATCCAAATATCAAACTATTAGGAATTTTAACAGGTAGAACATATCCTTGCTTATTCAGTTTCTTAATCAATCTAAATATAGTGTGCAGATAAAACTAGCCACTGCCTAGCTCTCCGAATACTTATTCATGATAAAATAAGGTATCATATGTCCAAAAAACAGTAGTTTCGTAACCAGTTAATTTCTTTAATTTAACAAACTCTTTATCCTATAAACTCGCTAGAGATTTATTCGTCTATTAAGTTTAATTAGAGTTCTTGCCTAACCTTCTCTACTCTTGTCTGTGAATTTCCAGTAGAAAATATTTTATCCAATTTTCGAATTGCTCGATTTTAGTCTCTTGATGTTGAACATATTGCAAATATTTTATTTTAAGTTATTGAATTTGTTTGTCATTTAAGATTCAGTCTCTAATTTCAATATCACAATACTATTCAAAAGTTTCATCATGAATAAAGACTTTATTAACATTTTACAGTACTTCAAACTCCTTTATCTTCTCTTCATATAATTACTACGCAAAGCTTTTCATTTAATTAAAGTTCTATTTAACTTGCATTCATTTTTAGAAAGATTTCTTATCTTTACTTTCGTTAATCATATCTCCTTTAAGCTATTACTAACTTATAGTCGAAGTATTATGAGGTTATTATTCTTAAGAAATGCTTTATGTCTATTATTGGCTTTAGTTCTTAACCAACTTTAAGCTCTCATTTTAGGTTTATATTTCCAATTCGCTAAATTTTATTTAGTAATTATGTTTTTGCCTTTCGACATCCATTTTTATATTAATAATTAAGAATTTAAGCAAAGCTTACAGTAACCTTATTTAGTTAGCTTAAATATAATAGTTTTCAAAATGCATGACTATTAGTTTTATTGCTTATTTCTATTAGTTGAACTAAGCTATTCTTCTTTTATCTTAATAATGGGTAATACTTTCAATTAAGATTTGCTTACTAACATTTTGCATTTTGAGAGTTTTACTCTATCTAACATTATTATTACATAACCTAGCTAACATTTAAATCTTTCAACTAATCTTTAGTTTATAGAGTTCTTACCAATTTTAATATCTTTTTTAAAGCTAGAATACGTTTTAAGATATCTCTAATACACTATTATCTTTAATATTTTTTTGAATTTCTCCCAGTGTAGTTAGATTGAAAAAATGATGCAAGAAGTTAGAAATAATATATGTTTACCTAAGTAAAAGTACTACAATTCTAGTTAGTTTACTCTTTATTTAATTTCTACTTTGCTGGATTTATTCTCATCTTATCTGAAATCAATAGTATATAATATACTCTAAATTCACTTATTGATTGGTTAAATTTGCTTTTTGTAATTTTAAGTATTGACTATTATATAAAATGCTCCCTCTTATTAATTTCCTTACTAATAGATTAAAATCTTACTAAATGATATTTTAGGATGCTTTTAAACTTTAGTTTAGTAGTTTTATAGTTAGATTGATTATATATTATGTTGAATATGGTATTTGTAAATAGGATTTGTAGTTTGAGCTACTTAATTTCGTATCAATTAATAAATTAAATAAACTGTTAAAGATAATCTGGCCCACGCTCGCTTGCTGATTCGCAGAAAAATTCGCTCCTAAAATTAAAACTTACAAAAGAGAGGAGTCCCATCTTTTTTCTGTCTACATCTTGTAAATTAAATTTTTTATTTGCTTCTTTTTTAGCTGCTCTTGAGTGTTCATTTCTTTTCTCTCCCTTTAAATTCTTTTCTTTCAATCAATAAACTAAATAGCTTTACTGCTTTTAGCTTAAAGCTTTTCCTATAGTTTATTTAATTTGTACTCTTCTTAGTTTAAAATTATATTTCTACTTTCTTATTTTCAAACTTCCTTTAAGTTTAGCAATTTCTTCTTATAATCTTGCTCCATCAAAAACTACTACTTTGCTAGTTACACTTTTCTATTTGCTGATTTATTCTTCATCTCCATTTCTTTCTTCTTTTCAAGTATACTTTAAAATGTCTACTCTTTAATTCTTTGTAGTTTAAGCTACTTATTCTCACCCAGTCTTTTAAAAAATTCCTTTTAGTCTTTTTTTCTAGCTTAGACTACTTATAATTTCTAGTTTTAGATTAAATATCTGTTGAGAAGTAAATCCTTTCTTTTAATTTCGCTTTATTAGATTTGATGTAATACTTATTTTCTTATTTTCTCGCTTAAATCCTTTTTTTCTCAGATTTTCTTTAGTTTATCTTATTTCTTTTTTTCTTACTATATCTTTCATTCTTTTTCTATCTAATCTTGGTGATTAATCTTATCCATTAGATATTTTTATTACTCCATCTTCATTTTTTCTGTTTCTTATTAGTGTTTAAGAGTAGCTTCGTTTATCTCTTTTTGCTTTTGCTTTATTTTTTTCATTTATTCTTATTATCTTGCTTGGAGTACCATTCTTTCAATAGCATCTTTTCTTTGTAACTCAATCGCTTTCTTTTAAGCTTGGTGTTTTTCATCTTCTTTCTTCTTTCTCTTCATTATTTAGAGACTCATTCTTTTCTAGTTGATTCTTTTCTCTAGTTCTTTCTTTCTACGTTTCTGCTCTTCTTCTCTCAACTTATCCGCTTACTCTTATAGAAATAATTCTTTCTGCTTCATAGCTGCTTGCTCCTCTGCTTTAAGCAAGTTCTGCAAATTTTTTCTGTAGTTTAGCTATGCTTTTTACAAAATACCAGTATCATAGGATTTTATAGAGAAGGATCTGGTAGGAATTGGCTTTAGGTTATTTTTAACAGGAGTTCATGTTGCTCTGTTTGAAGGAGATGCAAGTTCACGTTTATTTCTAGGTGTAAAGGTTAGATTATTCATAGCCTCTAACTTCTTAGTTGAACTATTGAATTTTCTCTCAATCTTCAATTTCTGCTTACTAGCTTTAACTTTCTTAATTAATCCTATATATTTGACATATTACCTCTCCTCTTTGCTTCGTGGAAATTAAAGTGCATCTTCTATAAATACTCATCATCACTTATTCTCTCAAATTTTTCAAGTGGCAGGTACAGAAGATCCTCAGGTTCACAACCTGCTGCTCTGCACGCTTCTAAACTCAAGGGAGTATTTGGTGCCTTAAACTGCTCATTAAATAAAAAATCCTCAATAGATAATTAATAATTGTCCTCAATAACCTGTTTCTTTATTTACTTTATCTATTCTAGTTGCAATTGCAAGTCAGAAATATCAACAGTTAGCTATTTAGAAGACCTAGTTGTTTTAGACATTGGTAGTGTATTAATTATTTAGCTAAAAGAATTAAATATAATGTTTACTTTCTAATCAATTTCTCTATTTAAATTACATATTTATTAGAGCTTTATTCATTTCTCCTTTACTTAACCTACTCAAATTATTTATTACTTATCTACCACTTCCGAATTTTTATGTAGAGTACATATAATCTACTTGTTGAACTACCTCTTAAGGTTAATTAAAGAGCAGCGATTTTAGAGTGATTAAGGATTTTAGTTTAATGAATAGTTACTATTTACTGAATCATTTTCAATCAATTTTGATTTACTTAATATTAAATTATCCTTAATATCAACTAACAAAGCTACTCTATCCCACACTATCTCTAGTTCCTCATTCTCATCACTCTATATTCCTACTCCTTGTTTCTATTACTTTTTGAATAGCTCTTTTGAACACTTACAGTAAATGAGACGCAAATGTAGAAAGTTTAATTTACTAAAGAATAGGAATTATTAAAGTTAATAAAAGTATTTAGATAGAAAAATAAGAATCTTATAAGTATCAAAAATAGGAAGATTCACTATATCTAAATGATATACCATTCTATCTCTCTTATAAACGAGCATATCACTAACTCTGTTAAATATGCTTCATGTTTTAAAACTTTTAGATGCTTTTAAAGAACTATACTCAATGGAATTATATAGTAGAGAAAGAGTTTTAGCATTAGAAGAAAGAAACAAATATTATTAGAAGCTTAATTAATTAAAAATTATATTAATAAGTATTTGCATTAGGCATAATACTAAAAGTATAGCGATTAATGAACACTTAGTATACTATTTTTAAGTGTACAACAGAAGATATAAGTTAACTAATAAGTTAAGAAAATATTAAGTAATTCAAGGTCTGTTTAGATACTTTCAATTGCTAGTTGATAAAGAACTCTTCATTTATAAGTATCTTCTAGATTAAATTATTAAATTATCTAAATTATTCTTTGAACTTTAACTCAAAGCTCATATAAAGTTAATGTTAGACTTATTAAATTAAAAATACTATTAGCCATTTCATTGATTCTTATATTAAGCAAAATTAACTGGATGCATTATAAAATCCAGACTATGATTTAAAGGCTGAAAAAATAAAGAAGGTAATTTTGAGGTTTAAAGTCTTCTGCAAGTCACTTAAATAATTCTTAATTAAAGCTATTATTAAACATAATATCTTAAATATATAAGAAGCATTTAATAAATTAGACTATAGTCTAAAGTAAACTAAGGTATTAATATTTCTTTATTTAAAAATGGATCGAGCTTCCATATGTTTCATAAACTGAATTTAAATCATATTCACTAATTATCATTTCTAAGTCATTTTAATATTCAGTTCAGCTTAAAAGTTACTAAGCATTTATATTTATTCATGCACTTAAGATTACAACAAGCTTAAATACCTCAAATGCTTTATTTTTTAGCTTTAAAATTTAAATTTTATATTTTAATTTGAAATTGACTAGTTAAATTTTTATTTATCATCACATAAACCTTGAAAACCTAACTATAAAGGAAAAAAGGGTTTAAATCATAAGAAGATACTCTGCTAATAAAGCAAATTAGAGTAAATATAATATCTTTATTTTAATTTACCTTATCGAAATAAAACTGAAAGGGAATCTTTTGAAGCTGTTCAATTTTTATTTTCTATAAATCAAAAATTGTATAATGAGGATTTAAATATTTAAGCCTAGCATTTGATATATATATCTATTTACTTTCTAATTATGTTATTTGCAAAAAGAAATTGTTTATGTTAGAGAATGCTTCTAACTAAATTAGTATTTATTAATTAGTATAAGGAAATAATATTTTCCTAGTTGCTAAATTTAAATTAAACTAATGAGTTAACTTGCATAAAGGTTAAATTACAACTATCTATTTGATTTGTTAGATATAGTTATCAAGATAGTTTACATAGCTTCATTTTTGTATCTTATGTTAATAATATCTACTTAAAGTGATTACCTAATCAAGTGTTAGAGTTTATTTCCAAAATCTTATTAAAGCATCCCATTCTACTATTATATTTTTCCTTTCTTTTAGCTATTCTAATATGAGAGTTCAATATACTTATTTATTTTAGCATATCTAATCAATATAAATATGCTATATATTAAAGATTATATGCTAGTTATAAAAAAGAGATATAAATACTAAGTATGATATTTAATTTAAGACTAAATCATTCTATTAGTCCTATCAAGTTTATTAAGCTTATTTGCATTCAATTATCTCATCATAAGTACTACTAGAATCTGCTTATTAGATGAGAGTAATGGAAGTTATATCTTTAGAGAAAAACTTAAATATTCAGCTATTAAAGTGCTGGTTTTATTTTTTTTGGCTTAAGAAGCTGATTTTAATAATTATTTGAATGATTTTTTGTTAAGAGTATATTTCCTACTTTAACTTTATCTAAAAGTAATACTCAGTATTTAGCTATTATATAGCATAATTTAACTATCCTTCTAAAATACTATTTAACCTTTTTACTAATAAGCTAATTATTAAATACAGCTTTATTATTGCTTCAACATAAGATAGATTTAGTTAACTAGCATATATAAGATTGTTAAGCAATTTTATATATTCAGGCTTTTCTTTTTTGCTAATTCTCTTAATTAAAGATAACTTATTATTATATATGGTAATGCTATACAGATCTTAAGGTTTAATTTCTTTAAGCAAACAGATTTTATATAACTATCACTATAAAAAAGCTTTATTCTTTTTAAATAAGGAGATTAATTTCCTTTAGTCATACTTATCTCTATATCTAAATTTGATAGTTTCAGACTTAAAGCATTACCCTATATAATAAAGGAGACTAATCTAATGGAAAACTTAAAGTATGCATAATTGATAAAAGGTGGTGCTGAGTATCCATAATTAATAAAGGAATCATAAGCCTAAAAAGAATAACTACAAACTACTATATTTGCATGGCTACTTAACAAATACATACTTGCTTTTAAGACTTCTTCTACTTTTATCATATTACTCTTATTTCTTCTATTTTATGTAAAGTGGAAACATTAATTAAAGAGTAAGAAATAAAAACTTCAATAGTTTCAGTAAGATTTTGAATATTTGATTTCACAAGCTTAAGCTATAGCATGTATGTAAATACATTAGATAAATGCTTATTTGATAAAAATTCTTTCTAGTATCTGTGACAAGTATCACAACTTATCATAGTACAATGATTTATGTTTACTATATAAACTCATATTATTAAGAAAAGGTTTTACAAGCATTAGTATATAAGAAACATAATAACAGAAATACAAAAAAAGGGAAGTTTAGCTTAGTTTACATTTCATATATACTAATGTTAGGGAAAATACAGTATATATATCTATTTAAATTTCCAGTTTAGTAGATATTAGAAATTCTAGATTTTAAGTTAAATCACTTAGAAAATGAGTATCCATATGTGATAGCTTAAGATGCAAGTTTTTCTTGAATTAAAACCGAAACTTCAGTTTGAGGAGAAAACTTAAGGAACTATAAGTTATGTTAAAAATATTATTTAAATGCTGCTATTTATATTATCACTTCATCTAATCAATCATCATTTGCACTACCTAAAAAGGAAATAAAATCCTTTAATTCTTGACCTTTATTTCCTACTTAATTAGCAAATTGTTTAAACTTGTTGCATAGAGTCATTTCAGCTTAACTAATACTTCCATGAGGTCCTAAAGTTCAAAGAAACTCCTCAAAGTTAGGCAAAGCTTCTTATGAGGATTTTTAAATTTTCTTCTCAACTCTTTGTTCTAGATTGTTTAAATAATCCTCGTTCAGTTCTTCCTCTTCCTCTTCATCTTCTTTTTTCTCTTCTTTTATGTTATTCCTCTGATTTTTTATCTTTTCTTTCTTCCTTTGTATTTTAGGATATTCTTCTTATCTACTCAAGACTATTTACTTCATTTTATCTCATCATGGAATTTCAATTTTTCGATATTTTAATTATGCGTTTTATGAAAATACCTAAAAAACGTATCGTGAAGTTATATTCATAAAACCCCCAGTTCCTTGTTCTAGCTTATTACTTACTTTAGCTAAACCTTCAAATAAGCAAAATAAGTAAATTTTAATATTTACTTATATTTCTATAATTATCTCCTATCTTACCTATGATAAATTTGCTGCTCTGTCTATGCTTTTTGCAAATTAATCATATTAGATAAGAGAAAAGCATTTTAACACTAGTTTAACTTAAATATCCAAGTTTAAAGAAAGAAGGATATTAAATGATAGCCAATCATATAGTAGCTATCAACTTAGTCTAAAGTTATTGAATATATTTGCAGTATATGTTTAGACTTATAAGCTAATTGCTATGTAACCCAAGAAAAAGATTCAGTTTGTGCTTAATTTAATTAATACAAGCTCTTCCATTAGGTACATCTTATATCCAAAATTCTTTAAAAGGAGCTAGAGAAGAATGTTTACTATAAATTATCTTTTTTGCTAACAATTATCAATAAGCTTCTGCCATTTTTATATATACCATACATGAAAGAAAAATAGAAAAGTAGATAAAAGTGAGATAAAGCACATAAAAGAATAGCCTTCTGCTCTTTAACTATACTAAATCATTATACTATTTCTCTTTTAATTCTTTATAATCTAATCAGTAAGAGTTAAGATGTATTAAGCTTCAATTAAGCAACTAGAAAAAAGATTGATACTTAAATGTTTGATATAGAAATGCTATGAAATATACTGTTTAATAGGTAGCTAATTTAAATTTCATTGCTGTCTAAGGATTAAATTTAAATTTGTATTAGTATATTTGTTTTAGCCTTCTAAATTATATTCTAGCTTTAGCTGTTGGACTATTATTATTAGAACCTTTTTCCTTTTTCAGTGCAAATAAATAGTTATTCTTTTACTTTTTATAGCTTTTTCGTATAATAATAACCATGATATGGTAGCTAATGGCTTTTTATTTTGAGATATATATAAGCAAGCAGAAATAAATATAGCAAATTAGTTTGGAGTTATCTCCTGTAAGGAGAAGTAAATAAGTATAGTAGGGATAAATGAGAAGCATTGGTAGGGAATAAAAGGTTTATTTAGGTATGAATTCATTTATAATTAGAGAATTCCCTATTTACTCTATATTAATAAAATGTGGAAATCTTTAACCAGATAATTTTCCTATGACTTAACTATTGTAGGAGGAGGACCTGGAGGATATGTTGCAGCAATCAAAGCAGGCTAATTAGGATTTAAAGTCGCTTGTGTTGAGAAGAGAGGAACACTTGGTGGAACCTGCTTAAATGTAGGTTGTATTCCAAGCAAAGCTTTGCTCAATGCTAGTCACAAGTATCATGAAGCAAAGCATGAATTCTCTAAATTTGGAATTAAGACAACAGGTTTAAGTTATGACTGGAAGTAAATGTAGGGTTCTAAAGACAAAGCAGTAGGTGGTTTGACAAAAGGTATTGAGACATTATTCAAGAAGAATAAAGTTGAATATATTAAAGGTTATGCTACCTTTAAAGATAAAAACACTTTATTAGTTGACAACTAAGAGGTAAGAAGCAAAAACATTGTAATTGCAACTGGTAGTGAAGTTTCTACTTTGCCTAGCTTGCCCTTAGATGAAAAGAGAATTATTTCTTCTACTGGAGCACTAGCTCTCCAAGAAGTTCCCAGTAAAATGTTGGTTGTTGGAGCTGGCTTCATTGGACTTGAATTGGGTTCTGTTTATGCAAGACTTGGTGCTTAAGTTACAGTAGTCGAATTTTTGGATAGAATTGTTCCTTCTATGGATGTTGAGGTATCAAAGGCATTATAAAAAGAATTAGTTAAATAAGGCATGAAAATTAACTTATAGACATCTGTCACTAAAGTAGATGTTGGAACATCTGGTGTTAAAGTACACTTCAGCAAAGGAGATCCCGTTGATGTTGATGTTGTGTTAGTAGCTACAGGAAGAAGACCCTACACAGATAAATTAGGTTTAGATAAAGTTGGCGTAAAGGTTAATCCTAAAGGATTCATTCCAAGTGATCAACACTTCAAAACCAATGTTGATAATATCTTCGCTATTGGAGATGTTAGAGAATAAGGACCAATGTTAGCACATAAAGCTGAAGAGGAAGGTGTTGCTTTGGTTGAGTAACTAAAAGGATTAGCTGGACATGTTAACTATAACGCAATTCCAGGAGTTATTTACACACATCCAGAAGCAGCATCAGTCGGATTGACTGAAGAACAAGTAAAAGCTCAAAATATTCCTTACAATAAAGGAGTTTTTCCATTCATGGCTAATTCAAGAGCAAGAACTAATGATGACGCAGCAGGATTTGTAAAAGTATTAAGTCATAAAGAAACAGATAAAATATTAGGTTTCCATATTATAGGATCTGATGCAGGTGAAATGATCCATGAAGCAGTGTTAGCTATTGAATATGGAGCTGCAAGTGAAGATATCGCAAGAACTTGTCACGCCCATCCAACTCTGAGTGAAGCTATTAAAGAAGCCTGCCTAGCCACTTTCAGCAAGCCCATTCATTTTTGATAACTTACTTTTTTCTAATCTATTAACTATTCAAAAATAATATAACTAAAATATATTTATAAGCATCTTTCTTTAAAATATTACAAATATTATGAATTAAATTCAACGTTTTTTTGGAATATTCATCTTTCTTAAACTTGCCCTCAAAGAGTTGTTTCTCATAATGATCATCCTTTTAGGTCTTCCATTAGTCTGATTCTTATCGATCTTGGAAAATATATCAAGTACTCTACTTGTATTTATTGAGTTCCGTTACTTATTAAACTCCAAATTTTTAATTTTTAATTTTTATTCATCTTTAAATTTTCCAGGAGTCAGTTAAGATGGAACATAGTTTAACCTTATAGGTGATGAATAAGTAGTCTAAAATTTTTAAACTATTCCAAAATCATTTTTTTACATGTTTTTGTTTATTCTTATTTTTAGAGAAGGTTTATCATGCTTACAGTATATTTCTTTTTTCTATACATTTTTCATCGTGCTATTCGGTCCTTTGAAAGCCTTGCTTTTCGTAATTTCTGGATAAATTTCGCTAATTAATTTACGATATTGCTAGTTATATCTTCTTGGATCTGATTAAGAAAATTTGCTAAGAAATGAATCCAAATTATGATTGATCTGATTCTTGATTCCATCAGGATTAACCAAGTATTCTTTATATTCAGGTTCTATCTTTTAATTTCTATTTAAGAAGGCTAAAAATCCTAGAATTTAAATAACAGACTAGAATTTTAGTTAGGTTTAATATATTCTAAAAGATTCTACTGGTGACTTTGGTATTGTTAACTTCTTTCTCTATATTCATGGATGTAGTAAAGCGTCGTGCGATGTATATCTCTCTAGAGGATCTAATTCTACCAATTTTAGAAAAAGCTACTTTGCTTCTCTTGGAAAGTGAGAAGGAAAATTTCATTGAGGATTATTAAGCTTATTAATGTAGATGTTTGGTGTATCACCCTTAATGAATAAAGGATGATACCCTGCTAATAGAATGAACATAATAATGCCTAAAGAAAAAATGTCGACTGCTTTAGAATATGATTTATTTTGATCGACTTATTCTGGTGCCATATAAATAAGTGTTCCCGCACCTTAGTTCAAAATCTAGGCTCCAGTTTTGAAGGAAACTGCAAGACCTAAATCACTGATTTTAATAGACTGTATATCATTTTTGCTTTTCATTAAAATATTGTCTAAATGAAAGCTTACCAGGTTTAATATCTCTGTGCACAATGTTCTAGCTATGTAAGTAATATATAGCTTCGAATAAAATTTTCATTATTTTAGAGATTTCTTACTCGTCGAAAGGTGTGTTTTTGCTTTTTCTTTATCTAATTAAATCACTTAATGTACCTCCTCTCATTAGCTCCATACAAAGGAGTATATAATCTTCCGTTTCTTTAATTCCTTTATATTTAACAATATTAGGGTGATTGAGACTATACAATATATTTCCTTCCTTGAACACTTTCGATATGTTATTATCTTTTTCAATAATCTAACCATCAAAACTTACCTTCACAGCAATATACTCTTTGTTAAGGATATCATAAGCTTGCACAACCTTCCCGTAAGCTCCTTTTCCGATGTACTTAATAAAATTGAAATGCTAATTAACGCTTAATTTTTCTTCATTACTTATTAACTCCATTTATATCAGCAAATAAACATAACTGTATTATGCTTATTATCTACGTTCTATTATTTTCAATGTTAAAACTTTAAATAAGATACCATTTCAAGCTATCATTATTGTTATTAAAAAGTTCCACTTTATGCACTTTTTTTGCTCCTCATGATGATAGCTTTTTAGCATGGTATTTTCAATTTGATGTATCTAATTTGTAGCTTGTTTGGGAAAAATTTGAGAGCAGACTATATAGAAAAAGAGTATGAAAGAAATAAAAAAATTATTAAAAAATTGTATTTCTATTCCTTCTTTCTTGCTTCAGTAAGAAATTCTTTGGCTACTTTGATAATTATCTATAACTATGCTTATTTCATTTAAAAAGGTAACAAATGAGACAGACACTAAAGTTCTTAATTTTTAGTAATTATAACTCTGCATTTTATTTACTTAAACTGATTTATCTTTAGCTGTACGCTCTATTTTTGTCTATGAAAGTACTTAATTGAATATATGGAGGTTATACTTTAGATCTATTAAATTTGCTATTTTTGCTCTTAAAATTTATATTTTTTAGTATTTTTAAATAAATTACTTCTCTGACTTTGCTGCATTCACTTCAGTAGACTCTGTTGCTGGCAGATTTATTTATGAAGAGCTATAAATTTTATGTTCTATTTATAAACTAAAGCTTGATAAAAAATGAAGCCTATGAGTATACTAATGATAGAACATCTAACAGAGATTATTGAAATATCATAGTTTTAAATCTTAAGAAATTTAGTAAATATCAGGTGTAAGAAACTAAGTATCAGTCTAGGTTTGACTAATGATTACTATCTTGTAGAATTTAGATAAAAAGTATGTCAATATTAATTTTAATATGTATAGTAATTGTTAGAATTATATTAAACTATTAGATATCAATGTTGAGATATAGATATACTACTTAGACTTAAAAATGCAAGGAGATAGGAGATAGTATTTTTTAGAAAACTTGTATTTCTATTATTAAAGTATAAAGTGATTGCAAATTCTTCTTACTTGTATTATTTAAAATATTATGTCGCTCAAAAGAGAAGATCGAAAGAACCTCCTTATATTTCTTTTAGAGATATATTAAAGTTGAAAAATGGTTTAGTTATTTTTGATATAATTGGTATTTGTAAAGTTTTGAGACTAATAAGAATTAAAAATTTTAGTTTTTATCGCCTTTAATATGTTGCTATCAGACTTCCTGATCGAATTCGTACTTGTTTTTTTTAATTGAATTTTGCTCATAATAGATTTTACTTAACTTCAAAACATCAAGATTTTTGTGAATACTTTCTTTTGAAATTTCTGCTTTTAGTAGCTAGATTATACTTCCAATATCTGGTCTGCTGTTTGGTTAGAATAAAAAACATTATTCTAATAACCTCCTCAACTTTCCTTTTACAGCTATTGGGATAGTAGGTTGCTTTTATTGTAATAGAAGGTTAATAATTTCGTATGAGTTATATCCATTTCAAGGTCTTTCATTTGATATGAGCTCGTTTAAAATACATCCAAAGGCCCAAATGTCAACAGCCATACCAATACCAAAAGATCTGAAGTATTCAGGAGCCATGTAGTTACTCGTTCCCATTGTTTGACTTGTGAAATAAGCGCTATTTTGATGTTCTCCTATAAATCGAGACATTCCGAAATCGCATATTTTGATGTTTAATTATCTATCTAATAAAATATTTTCCGGCTTCAGATCTCTATGAATTATTTTATGCTCATGTAAGTATTAAATTCCCTCTGCTAGCTGTAAAGCAACTTCAAGCTTTTTATGATAGCTCATTGGATCATTTTATTTATCGTATAGCAAATCAAATAGAGACTAACGCATTAAGTCTGTAATAATACAAAAAGGCGCATTAGGATTTAAACAAATTCCTAACAGTTTCAAGAATCTATCCGATTTGATTTCCGATATAATGCTTAGTTCCTTTAAGAAGTTCTTTAGGTTATTGGTATCATGCACGTTTTGCTTTATTATTTTGATTGCTACATTTTATCCTTTTATTTTTCCTCTATAAACAGATCCAAACGATCCTGAGCCAATTTTCTTCTTAGTCGATTATTTGACTTCTTCATAACTAAGTATTCAAATTCCTTTAGACCTCAAGTCCTCTAGTATCTAATTGATTTTATTTCTATTTAGCTCATAATTATTAATTTCATTTTCTTACTCTAAAAGCTAAGATCTTTTGGTTATAAACTTCTTTTTTATTTTCTTATAGTAAACTAGAAAGATAACGATAATGATTATTAAGGTCAAACCAACTGCTAATATTATAATCAGCAAAGTTTCTTCAGTCTTTTCTTTCTTTTTTATTTCAAATGTCTATCCAACTATCTATTGCTAGTCTATATCGTTTCACATAATCATGAACTTATTATCAGAAAGGTAAATTATTGACGAGTCTTGCTTTTTGAGGTTCTTCTATCCAATTTCACTTTTCCATTTGATTTTGTTCATATTTAGTATTTGAGCTTCCATGTAATTTTCTGTAAAGTTTTCTAGTATAACAGCAATATAGTTTTTTCCAAGTCTTGCAATATTAAACTCGTAGATAGGTTGTTCAGTGTTGATAAGGTATTACAGTGAAGGAATTAGAGATGTTTTCCTTATGTCAAAGAAAGCGAACTATACTAATATTTAGGTTTTATCTGCAGTCAACACATGCTCATCATAAAAGAAAGCTATATTCTATTTATCAATAGGAATCATTTCATTGTCAGAAACAGGTAAATTAAGAGGACTAAGGATGTAAACATAATCTCCTGTAAACTCTCCATTCTCATAAACGATTCCCCAATAGCCATTTAAATCTTTCTATTACAGCTTGAAGGAAATAAACACTTTATTGTCTTAGATCTATTGAATTGCAGGCCCAAAAGGAACACTTTAAGTCTTAAGATTCTGGTATTAGATTTAGGTTTGTTCAATTATTGTTATATTTCCAAAGCAATTATCAGGGCTGCATTTGATTAAACTATATACTATGAAGTACTCTTTTAAATTCTCTGTATGCTAGTTTTGAACATACATGACAGAAGTTTCATTATACCATGCTATAGATGGCTATTTAAACTCCTCACTATCTTGCTTTATTTCCACGAAACTTCCAAAAGGTTTAAAATTCCTGAAACTTTATCAATAGGTTATATTCTGATTCATCTCATCTAAATGAGATCAGATAAGCACAAAACCTCCATTTCAGAAAGGAATCTAAATAATTTCATAAAAGTTTAGATACTGAATTTTGAAAGGGACATCATATTAAGAATCAAGAATAAGAAGATTATCTAGAACACCAAATACCTTAAATAAAAACGAGGATTTATTTTAACTATTTTCAAATATCATAACAAGGTAATATCAGGGTATGTTCTACTAAGAGATATTAATTACTATAGCTTTAGGTCTAACTTCTGTATTTGTATTCTTATAAATACTTCAAAAATCACTTTGATGGATATTTAAATCTAGATCTTATTTTAAATCCTCATGATCAGCCAAGAAGAATCCTGATTTGGTAGCCTGAATATTAATTAGAAGATATAATATTGCAAGAATGTTTTTTTCCATTTTTAGTTATAAATCAATTAAATTAGTATAGGTTTAGTCTTCACTAATAGTGCTTAATTAAATAATTGAAAGTATTCTCTACGTTTAGACTGTGCTGGTTATAAGTCGGCACATATGTGCTCGTTAGTTTTGTTATCTAAGCTAGAACGTTTTAGTCCTATACTTTCATGAATCCTGTATTAATATATTACCGAGTACTTTTAGTAACTAAGAGCTAACATTTTATATTTTCTCGTCTAAAAACTAATTGATGAAGAAGTATTCATCAGGTCTTATTTGATTACTATCATATGCCATCGCAATGTCATAGAGGTAGGCTTTACTAGCACATATTACTTAGTAGATATCTGAGATGCTTTCTTTGTCCTGTATGCTAAAACTTTAAGTGGTTAATTTCATCTTTTGTATTTGCTCCAAAATCGTTTTGTAGAATCTGCAAAGTATACCTACTTTAGCTGCTGCTGTTTGCAATTCATTAAGTGAAATACAAGATGTGTAAAGATGTTGAGATAAATCTTTGCTAGTTAAGGCATTTTCTTCTGGAACTTCTACATTTTCTAAATGGAAAGTTATTTCTTTAAACTCATTAATCTCAGGATTCAATAATGCTTTCTACATTCCAGGGAAGTTTTTTTCTATTAGAAAAGCGGTTGTATATTGCTATTCATTTGTTGATTTATTTGTGTTAGCGTATAACAGAAAAACATCTGCATAATTGTTGTTAGTATAAGGAACTGCTGGCCCTGAGATTATATATCTATCAGTTTTTTTAACTGCTTGCACCTATAAAGTTAGATCTTTATTCCTTAAAGGCTGTAAATCAGCTCCCATTAAGATTCCAGAAGATAGATTTTAAAGGTATTTATCAATCAGCCTTATATTTTAAGAAATAATTAAAGGATACATAACAAATGATGTATGCTCAACAAAGCATCTCCCTATAGTATAATCTATGCTGTTTAGCATTTCAGTACAATAACTATGAGCAAAGAAACCCTAACTTCTACCTCCAAAATTAATGGGAGCGTTAATTCCAAGAATGCCGATTTCACCTAATTCCTTTCACACAGACTTCAGCTCTTATTCAGGGTCGTTTTCTATTCTACCTAGATTGGGTTTAATCTTTTCGGCAAAGAGCTATAGTTAGTTAGCATACATTTAGAAAGCTCTATCATTAAGAGAAGAGAAACGTCTTATCAATATTTTAAACATCTTTATTCCTTTTAATCTTTACTTAAATTCAATCAAAACTACCTATTATTCCCTCTTATCCTTCTATATTCATTAATAGATTAAGCTACGCAAGGCTTAATTTACTCTTTTTTTTGTAAAGAGCAGCCTTGGAAATGAAAGCTTAGAGAATGTGAAGGAGATTAGTAAAGCAAGTTAACTGAAGATCTGAGAGATTTAAAGAATCATTATTCTAAGAGTTATATTAATTAGACTATAAGCTCTCCTTATTAATACCTATTTCCTTTATTATGAGATAATGCATAACAAGCTTTCATTGCTTTCCTTATAATCTTTCATATCAAATTTTTTATAGGATAGGAAATGGAAATAAAAATTAAAATAGTTTGATACTATTTTAATAAAAATGGCCCAAGCAGTAAACATAATAGTGTGTAAAAAATTGAATATAATAAGACTAGGGATTAGTATACTCCTATCAAACAATATTAGATAGAGTTATTATTACATTATCTAAAGAATGGGTATTTAAACCATGATAATGAAAGAAAACTATAAAGTACCTTTAATAAGCCAAATATTAAATTTAAAGGTAAGAAATTAAATTTGAAATAGATTTTAATTAAGTTCTAGAAGGATAAAATAGCTTATAAATAGCAAGATAATAGATGAAGCCTTCTTAAAATATAAAAGTTGCTTTATAAATAATAAATTATTATAATTGTTCAATTGTTATTATATCATTAATAAGAGAATATCTGGTAAATTCTAAAAGCAAAACATCAGTTTAATTTTATCATTTACATCTTTTTTATTGAATATTATAAGAATAAAAATTATTATTTAATAAGAGAGATATGATGAGATATTGATCTTCAATATCATTTTAGAAAGTATTACTTTCTTATCTAGGCTTTTATTCGATATACTATAGAAATTTGAATAGACTACGTCATTTTGTTTTTTATATTTAGTCCAAACAAATTTTTATTAAATCAGACACCAGCTAACTAAGATCCTGCTAGATATATATAACTATAAGTTTATTTCTACCTATTATATTTTTATTTATCCTTCTCAATAATCTAAGAAGATGAATCTCCTTATAATTTTCTTAAATCCTGAAGTTTAATAATTTAAAGACACATTTGATTGAGTATAGCTATATTAAATATACTATCTCTACATATTTGATTAAAAGGGTTTTTATTAGATTCTTGAAGATATAAATTTAGATATTAGTAATTTTGGATATTCCTCGCATATATCGAAGAAAATTACTATGGCCAAAGTTTAGTAATATAAATAAATCTGCTCTTTAAAAAATCATACTCATTGAAATAAGAGGAAAACTATATTTCCAATACAAAACTTATATCTTTAATAGAAAAAAGAAATAAATCATTCTATGTTTTCTCTAGCCAAAGATTATGTTTAATGTTTTATATTAATTAAATTCTGTTACACCTTCGATCCACATTTAATATAAGTATTGATAAAGAGATTTCTTCTTGACAGAAAATTTAAAAAGAGATTCAGCTTTGCTTTGCTTATAATTTTCTTAATAAGAAAAAATTTTATCGAACTATTCTTATCTTTTTGTGTATGCTCTATTTTATCAAATTACTGGTATAATTGAACCTTAAACTGTAAGTATTTAAAAATTTATTAAGATGATATGCAGATCTATAGACTAGAAGTAAAGTATATGTTATCCTTAAAATGCTTAATGCGTAAGTCTTTTTACTTTTGGCAATCCTTTTTGTGTTGATATTATCATTTAATATAACATATTAATTTAAAAAGCCTCTTAAGTTATATAATCCTCTTAAATAAATGAAGATACACAAACTAATTTCGAAAATTAGACTAAAACTTCTGAGTATGATAATTAAAATAAATCTTGTTATATTCCAAGAAAATAGATATAAAAGAGTAGGTGAGTAGAGCAATACGACAAATTACCTCTAGAATGTTTTTATAATATAAACTAATAAAATATTTTTGATCGATAAATGATAGTAAAATCTACCTTCACTTTGTAGGATTATCTAGCTTTATAATTTATCTCATCTTTCTTGTTTTGAATCAACATTCCATCATCATCTAATAAAATTCAATATCATCTATTAAAAGCAAATCAAAACCTACTATATAACTTTAAAAATCAAAATGAAAAGCAGGAAGTTTATAACTTTCTCAGATACATTGTATAATGATTAAGAAGAAGCAGGAACAACTTGGTAAAAATTATGTTAACTAAGAAAAAGATGAATATGCTCCTAATTAATATAATTCATATTTTAAGATTTTATTACTATTTTTAATTATTAGATAATTAACCAGCTAGTCCTAGTACCTTAAGTTATCTTATACATTGTAATAAATTAAATTTGGTTAACATGATAATCTCAATATCTATTTGCTAATCACCCAGTTTATAAGGAATCTAAACTATAAATAGTGTATTTGGCAGAGTATCATTGTAATTCTCACATTTAAATTTGTCTTTACAAATATAAATTTTAAATAAAATGTTAAAAGTATCCAAAGAATAATTTTTCGATTATTAATAAAAGTTTTTATTTATGAATGGATAAGCAGAAAAGCAAAATATCACTTCGAAGTGCTATAGAGGAATACATATGAAGACTAATATTCAAGCTGAGTGGAAGATGATCTATATTATGTCTTATAATTTTCATAGTAATGACAAAAAATCTAAAGATAATAATGATTCTAAATTTAGAATTCTAAATGTAGCAAATTATATAAGCTAACTCATTTTAAAATTAAGTTTCAACTAAATAGTTCCTTAAGTTATGCAGCTACATTCTTTAAAAACTCAAGTTAAGCAATCTTTTGGAAAATACTAAGAGAAAACTCCACATAACAAAAATTCCAACCCTATAGTTTAATTCTTAAGAATGATAGAAAAGAGATTTTGGATTTTAATTGACAGAAGTTAGAATTTCAATTAAATTTACTTTGATTAAAATAAAGTCACAAAAATAAATATAAAAAAGGAAATTTTGAAGGCTCTTTAGATAATTTTGGTCTACTTTTTAAAGATTTCATAATCTCTATTCGAAAATACAAAATGTAATGGTGATTCTATAAACCGAAAAGGAAAAGGAATCAATTTAATATTCAATTTATAAGCTTATACATAGAGTAGCCTTATTTAGATAAAAAGCTTTTTAAAACACTATTTCATTCTAATTCTTAAAAATTTCTTAAATAAATGCAATTAAAACTCCTTACTTAATTAAAACTCTTTAGTTAATGAATGATCCTATGCAAAAAAGAAGTAAACATTCCAAAATCCTTTTAGTTGATACTTTACTCCATTTTTTTATTGCAGTAAAAGTCTGTGATGAAATAAATAGTTTAAGTCTTTTACGTTTATATAATTAAGGAAATAAAATAACTTTTATGCATTCTTCAGCATTTTTATATTAATATACTAAATATTATAGCTTTTTAGGTATTTTATATACTATTTTAAAACCAAATTTCACTAATAAGGCTTATAAGTCAAGTTAGAATATTTATAGATATTAACTTGATAAAACAGATTAAATGATTATGGTTGGATGTAAAAAGGTATAAAGTATTTAATTGAGTATCCATAAAAGTAATTAGTAAAATTATTGAAGTAATATTTTCATTTTCTAGGGTATAATTTGCTTAATTTATTATGGAAGTCGTCTGTTTAAGCTTTTACTCCTAAGATTAAGAAAGCTTAGTATGTTATTATGCAAATTAGAAGGAATTGAAGAATGAAATTGATTCCTCTATTAAAGACACTTAGTTTTAAAAAGATTGTGCCTTATAAGAAAACAATAAGGAAGACAAGGTAAAAAATATGAATCTGATCTCATAATTTTTTGCTTCACAAGAGTTAAAAATGAACATTAGTACAAAAAGAAACAAATAGCTTAGAAATAAAGCTAGATAGAACAATTTAAATAGATAAAGAAAATACTCTTCATGATAAATAAAATTAGATTGATTTAATTATTTAGAAAATCAATCTAAAGAGTCAAACTCAAAATAATTACATTAAAAATTAGCATTCACTTTCCAATTTTCTTATTACCTACTCTATAGATATATCGGACAACTCATTTTTTAAGCATATAGAAAAGTCAGGCAATCCATAATTATAAAGAAGCAAAGAAAATTATACAACAAAAAAAGGTAAAAAATCGACAAAAAGCAATATAATTAACTTAGAAATTTATCATTTTCATTTTAATCTAGATATGAGCTACAAAATAGCTATAAGGATAGTTTTTTGACAAGATATAAATAAAAGGGATAGTAAGATAACGCGAAAAACTCAATATTGATAAATTCCTTAATGAAATATCCCTAAATTTACATGCATAAAGTGGAAAATAAAATAAAGTTTTAGATTTTCCATTACTAAAGATGAAAATACATAGAAAGAAAAATTAAAAGAATAAAAAGGTTACATTTTAGGATTTAGCATGAGAAAAAAGAAAATTCAGAAAGTAAAAAAATTTGTAAATTTAAATGAAAAAAACTTATCATCAAAAATTAAAAAAAATTAACAAATCCTAAATCAGCAAAATTATGAGGAAAGTTTGCAAAATTAGAAATAATTTTAGTTAATAGCAATTTTAAAATAAATAAGAAAATAATGCGTTAAATTAATCCAGAGATAAAGAAATCACTCCATGAAAAAGATCTTTTTAATCAAGCTAAATTAAAGTATGGTATAACATTAATAACTTTAAGATAATGAAAATGAATTTAATAAGGATATTATCAAACATATTTAGAGGACAAGAGATCTCAGAAAAAATCTTTAATAGATCTAAGTTGCAAAAGGAGCAAATAGTAGAACGGTAAAATTAAAATTTTGAAGTAAAACAATACAAAATCACTGAAGTTTAAGATTCAAAAATTTAACCTTAAAATATAAGCATGATGACGTAAATAAATAACTCCTTGAAAGCAAAAGTTGAAAATTCAACTGTATAGGTATGAAAAGCAATGATGCAATTTAAATAAGTAAAGTAATAGTATTATCTCTTAGGAAAATAAATAAATTGCAAATGAATAAAAGAAATAAACTAGAGCAGTTATTAATACAGAAAATTTGTAAAAATGGAGTAAAGAATAAAAACGCAACCAACATTGACATTATTGTGATTGAATTCCTGAAGAAAGTATTTCTCTGATTGAAGTTTTCCATTTTAACTAAAACTAAGATATAGAATGAAATAGAATGCTGATGTTTAATGCTTTGCTTATTTATTGAGTGATTAAAAAGTTCATTTTGAGATGTTTCTCTATGTTAATATTTTGACCAAAAGTGTAGAAGAATTTAAGTGTTATTTTCCCTTTTTTAGACGATGCTGGAAGAGAAAGGAGATTTAATAGAAAATATCGAATGACCTAACCTAATTTTACCCAACCAGGAATGGAGAAATTTATAAGAAGAAAGCAAGCTATGTGAAGAGACAACCATTCCGAAAACTTGACAGTGAAGGGAGGAGAAGACCACCTAGAGATCAAGTTCCTATTGGTTGGATAGAGAAGTAGGAAGCTTTTAAGTAGACGATCCTTCTTTAACACTTTAATTTAATTTAATTTTCCCTTTTTTATAAATATTGTAATCTTATAACCAGTAGAATCTAGAAATGATTAATACCTTTCGCAAAAAGAGAGAGTATTTCTTCATTTAATTATACTATAAACAAAGCATTTCTTTATGATTTTTCACTCTTTTAGAAAAGAGTTCTTAGGTAGTTAGCAATAAATTAAGTTAATTTATCATTTTAGAGACATAAATTATTTAAAGTCAATATGCTAATTTATTCATGCTTCACGGTAATTCATTTAAAAGCTAATTTTACAGCTTGAAAAATGCAAGATTTCGCTTAAGTTGATAATCATTGAAGGTAGAATTTAAAGGTATTTGCTATCATTTATAATAAAAGGATAAATTGATTACTTTAAGAATTAAACGAATTGGAAGAAACCTGAATAAACCAATAGGAATATTTTCAATAGACATAAGTAACTCCTTAATTATCTGTATTAACGAAGTTAATTCTTATGAACTCGATAGATATACTAAAGTCATAAAGTTAAATAAGAGTTAGCTCAAAATTATTTTTGCAACAAATCTAAAGAAGAATTTCCTAAGCTGAATTTTTTATAAGAATTAAGAAATAAAACCTCTAACTCTCAACTTAATGAAGAACTGGAAAAAACGGAGTTTAAATTAAAGTAAAATAATAGGTAAAATAATTAGTAATAACTTATTAACCTTCATAATGATCCTATGATTGCGGAATATCAGAATTTCAAATTTTTTTCTCTAATTGTAAAAAATTTTTGAAATGTAAAAAATGTTGAAAATAAGGATACGACACAAAAAAACTGCAATTCAAGCTGTTTCTACTGTTTTAAAATAGGAAATTTATATAAAAACTGCAGAAAATTCCAATTTTATTTAAAAATTAGAAAATTAGAAAATTAGAAAATTTGGAACAAAATGACTAAATTTTACTGCACTGAAAATGGAAAAATATTTAGAAGAAAATTTTACAATGGGGACCAGCTTCTGAAGGACATTGCTAATGCATAGGAGAGAATAACTAGACTAATATTCGGCAAAGACTGAGAATGGAACAAGATTCTAATAGTAAAGAAGAGCTAGGTCGCCACCGGAAGGTACTTAATAGAAGAAATTGATCTTGACAAAGAAATTCAAGAATATGGGGATAAATGCCAATAATTTTTTAATCAACCGTGATCAGCTTATTGAAGGAAGTTATCACGTTAATTGACTTATCTTATAGGAGATTTAAAAACTATAGAATTTGCAAATCTGAAAAGTCATAGCTAAGTTATTATGATCCAATTGTAGTAAAATATAGCCTCTAACATAAATTATTTCCTATCAAAGAGCAATAAATTTTGATATTGCAAATGCAAATGGTATAAAATACACAAAAAATACAAAATTTAATAAAAATAAAATTATAGAATCATAATGAAAAAATATGTTCAAAATCTAATCATGCAAGAATATAAGATATGCAGGAAGAAAATAATTTAAATAACAAAAAAACTCACTATTTTCAAAAAGCTGTTAATGAGTTCAACAAGAAATGATTGGATTGAAATGTAAGAAAGATCAAGAAAAACAATTAAAAAATTATCAATATTTATGAAAGAAAAGTTTCAAATAAGTTTGAGGGAATATTAATTTTAGCATTTAACTTTTTAATATGTAGCCAACAAAGTAAAGTTTGGACCACAATAATAAATTATATAATATTATAAGTATTAACATTTCATAAATTAAGCTATGTAAATGTAAATTAAGTGTAAGGAAGGGACTGTTATCTTAATAGATGCCTACCTGATGTGTGTTAAGTGCACATCAACACTAATTTTTTCTTCTTGTATATGTCTTTTTGGGCTTTCCTATCGTCTCGCCTGGACCCATTTCTCGGCTTTATAGGCGAATATCGCCATCCAGTCCGTCTTCAACTGGCAGAAACCGCCGATCTGCCTAGGTAGCTCCTAAGAGGTGGAGAGATCACTCCAAGGCGGCACCTCGATCTGAGTTAGTAGGAGGTGTAATTGAGTCTCTTAGTTGGGAAGTCCAAGGATGAATGCACCACAGAGTGCACAATAAATTAAACTATAGTAAATATATTTTCTTTCAATATAAACTAAATAAATGAGAAATCAATTTATTACAATAACTATATTTCAACTTTTTTTCCATATAATATCTATTTAGCTCTTATAATTTATCTAATTTATATAAATACTATAGTAGTTAATTATAATAGTCACCATTAACTTTAAACTAAAGCTAAATAAAAAGAGATTTAATCTTAATATAGTCTATTCTGATTTTATAGCTTTATATATCTAATTAGTTACATCAAATAACTAACTTTATATTTAATAGTACTAATATTATTGCTTCAGATATTAGTTTTAGTTAGTATGGTATATAGAATTCTAGCTGTTTAATAGAGTAAGAAATTCCAGAACAAATTTTCATCTTCTTTAGTTTAATAGTTTCTACGAATTAAGATCCTCCTCTAAAGTTTGCTAGATTGAGATAAAAGCCATTTATCCAACTTAATAGTAAAGAGACAATGATGAGATTAACTTAAAGATAACAGGGAAATAGTTTCCTAAATTTGAGTTTGATAGTAGGAAGTGTAAGTAAGAGGGAGAGTATTAGTACTAAGAAATGTATAGCAATAATTATATGGAAAATAAGAAAGATGAAGAATTTAAGTTTCTGTAAAGTAATAAAACCTATGATTAAAGACAAACCTTTGCATATAATTTTGAAAACTTAATACAATGAAATAATAAAGTTGGAAATAGGAAACTTAATCAGAATAAAAAGTTCCTTTGCTGAATATACTTACAAGTGCTTGTTTAGTAAACAATTAAATCTAGTATTAAACAAAAGCAGATATAATAGGACCAAATCTTTGTCTTTTGAAATTAATTTCTTGTTACTTAGTGAGCATAGAAATATAGTTGATAAGGAGTGAAGTATAATAAAAGGGAACTAACAAAATTTAAATTAAAGAACATTAAAATCATAGAAATAAATTTGATAAAGATGATACATAAAAGTAGACTAAATTAAACTAGAACTTCAGAGATAGAAATATCTAACATATTTCGTTAAGCAATAGTAAGTTACTTATGTAATAACTAAAATAAAAAGAAGGAAAAAAGACTTCAAGAAATAGTTTTAGGAAATGAAATATGGTATTAGATAAAATTTATTTTTAAGCTATTATCAATTTAAAATAAAAATGTATTCTCATAACGCATCTCGAGGCCCTTCAAGTATAGCTTCAAATGATCAATAAAATATTTGTCTATTTTGTAGAGAACCTTACGATAGATATGATCGATTACCTAAAATATTAAAATGTGGACATACATTCTGCTCATAGTGCATAACTGAATTTTTAAATGAAGAAAATGGAATTAAGTGTAGTATTGATCAAACTCTAGATATTACACCTATCCATTTACTTAAAACTAATGAGAATGAATTACAAAATGTTTAAGTAAAAGGAATATAAGAATCAGATTTATTTATAGGAAGTTTACCTTCTTAAGTTACTGCTTAAGAAATTAAATTACACTTTTAGAAATTTGGTATCAATATTCTAGATGTTAAGCAACTATAACTCAATCCAAAGTCTAATTAATGCTGATGCTTCGCTACAGTTAAAAAAAACGAATTATCTACTGCGGAAAAGTTAGATGGAAGTGAGCTTGGAGGTAATGTCATTAAAGTAAATAGCTAGAAAATAAAGAAAATCTAAATTGATAAAGTTCCAGTGTCGCTTTCTAAGTAGCAGATAGAAGAAAAATTGAATTAATATGGATCTTGTAAAGTAACCTATTTAAATGATAAATCTATCAATTATTGAACAGCCTTAGTTTTAGCAGATACTAGATAGGATGAAATAGAGATAATGAGAAACTTGAAGCACTGGCAAAGCATAGCTCCTGAAATTTTAGTTAGTTATTCAAATCACACCAGAAAACAATAAAATTATAATATGATGGACTTAAGCAAAATTACCAAAGATCTTTGTCAACTATTTGAATACCAGAATACTCTTAAATAAGAAATTGCACAAGACTAAGAGGATATCAAAAATTTAGATGCTCAATTATAATATAGAAGATAGGAAGTAGCTCGCTTACTGCAGGAGAATTAAATAATCTTTAAGGACATAGCACTAGTGTTAAACAATCAGTAGGATATACCAATTAAAAATTCTAATTTTAATTAAAACGAAGAAAATACATGGGACGAAGATGTTTACGGAGGACCTAAGATAGTATATTGTACATTTTGCAATAAGCAAGGACATCACACGAAAGATTGTAGAAATTTAAATAGATTTACAAG
The DNA here is from genome assembly GCA_946699065.1 of Loxodes magnus. NCBI lineage: Eukaryota > Ciliophora > Karyorelictea > Loxodida > Loxodidae > Loxodes > Loxodes magnus. The sequence goes on along the minus strand of CAMPDV010000005.1, from coordinate 1,932,627 downwards.
AAGAAGGCCATATAGAGGGAATCAATACTTTTAAGTTTAATGATTCTTATTGAATCACTTTTAGTAAATCTAAAGTCTCTTAACATTCTTTTTACTTAGTTCATATCATTAGTTTTCTTAAACCATTTTTTAAAAGATCAACTCGATAAACTAGCATCACCATGAAATGAGTATGAAATAATATTAAACCTAATTTGATTATGACTAATCAGTTAAATTATAATCAGGAAATTAAGGTAAAATAAATAGAAAATACCAACCGAAAAGTTTTTATTGAAGCAAATGAAGGTGAAGCATGTAGCCATTAACGAAGAACTGGTTCTTAAATTAATACATTAGTATTAGTGAACTTCTCTTTCATTTATAATCGAATTTAATTTAAGTATGCTTTAAAATTTTAGTTAATTTAGGATTAAATAATTATTAAATAATGCATTAGTCTTTGTATTAGAAAAATAAGTGATAAGGATAATTCTAAGAGTACCATTTATTTAATTTAGCGCTTTCTGGATTATGCTGAACTCTTATTTATATGGTATTTAGAGGAGGATAGTTAAACGAAAATCTTATAATGATAACTGCCTTTATTTTAGCCTATTTTACGTATATTATGGAATGTCTTCATAATATTATTGTGAAATATCTCGATAACATTAAAGGAGACATTGGAATAAATTAATATTTCTTAGACATACTAGAAGAAAAGCCTTAGCTAAACTGAAATATAAAGGTAATATACTAAGATGATACACAGAAGCCTATTCTAAAGACTATGAAAACTTAGTTCTGAATACAGAAGTTTGAAAATGTGTATAGTTAAATTAACTTTTGCGATAAATATCAATTAGCTAGAATTAACATTAAAAAGCAGCTTTAGTTCACTGATGTTATAACTAAGAATGTCCATAAGCATGTGAAAATGCAGATTCAAAAACAGGTAAAAGAAATATATTAAGCGAAGGAAGTTTCAGTTAAAGAGGAATTCGATTTAAGTATGTTTTAGCCTCCTAATTCTAATTGAAATAGAAAGCTTGTGATTAAGGAAAAGAAATGATGATTGAGCAGATCAGTTTATATGGGTTTTTCTTTGCTTCTTCTTTCTTGGATCTACAGAATGTATCTTAATCATAAAAGTGAGTATAAAGAAGTTACTATTATAAAAAAAATGTAAAGACATTTTTTAGAAGTTCCGAATGTCACACAAAGCTTTAAAAGCATTACAGATAATCCGGCTTTTGTATGAGTTAATTTATACTTTCCTTTAATTATATTTTCCTTCAAATAGTACATATTAAGCACAATTTATAGTAGCAATAATTAATTAAATATAACTTAACTTAATAAATTTAAAGCAATAATGTATTTACATGCGGAATAGCTAAGAATACAATAAGTATATGCATAACTCATAGACTATAAGCTTTTATATGCAGTTAAAGGATAAAAATATAATTAAATTAAAAAAGAATTAATTATAGCGTCTAATTAATTATGCTAAGAATTGAGTTTGTAATTTCTTAGTTAAAAAAAGAAATTAGCATTTATATGAATAATATACTAGTACTGCTAAATTATCGATTAGTGATATTTTCCAGGGTTTTCTGGTGATTTTACTAAAGAGAGTTGGTTTTTAGTTTTTTAATAAGATAGTAGGAAATATCTTAGCTTTTGTAGCTAAACAATATAAAACAAAGAGTTCAGACTGGATATAAAACTTATTTCTATCATGAATCTTTAATATTCCATTAAAATGAATTAAGATAAGCTTCGCTTTTTTAAGCCGCTAATTTTATCTAAAAATTAGATTTAAATTTTACAAAAAAACAAGTTAAAAATCTTTATCCCTACAGCATCATAAAAATTTATTTTTCTTAGTAAAATAAATACTAAATTTTTAGCAAGAAAGTAGCTAACTCTTTCTAACTATTGAATAAAAGAAACGAGAAAAAGATGAATAAGCTTTAAAGTAAAAACTGAAAGCTATTGCGATTTAAAATTTAATTTCTATTTTTAAGTTAATTTTGAACTTTTTCAAAATCTGCTTAGATATGGATTTAATAGTTGCATACTTCTTAGATCTTATTTAATATCTCTATAACTTTTTGCAATTTTTAACGTGTTTATATAGAAGAACATTTATATTCTTATTATAAGCAAATTAAGTACTGGATTAGAGAAGAAAGAATATTTTTGTAAGTTTGAAGTATAATTAGTCTAAAGCTTAAATGATAAATAATGTAAAATAAATGATCCTAAGTATCATGATCCATATTAACTTAGAATGGCATTACTCTTAAAAAAGCCTATAAATCATAGTATGCTTTAATATGCATGCTTCATTTGATAATATATAAATAGCTAGGATTTATTGTTAAGTTGATTTATAGTAATAAAAAAGTACAATATTAAGTAATTTCCCATAGTTTGTATTTTTATTCTATTTTAACTTTAACCTTTCTTAAAGATCTACTCATTTTGAAGTGATTCTAACTTAAACTTATGCAAAATAAATTTTTAGGTTTACAATATATAGCAAAATTTTTAGTCTCTTATATAGAACTCAAAGATGAATTGAGAAGTATGATAATATTGTGCTTATTAAATATTAATACTATCTCTTTAGATAAAATCACTATTCAAACTTTTTTATTCACATTTTTCTTATTCAATTTTTTATTTACTATATTGATTTTTTTCTTCTATGTATTTCCAGCTATTTTGCTTTCTTTAATTTTTTCAGAAGTAATTTAAACTATCTTTCTTATAGTTAGTATCAGAACTTCCTTTTTATTTTAGATATAATATGTATTCTTTGAGAATGCTACAGATAGTCCCTTCTTCTCTACTTACTTTAAATAATTAATTTTTCTACAAGGAAATATATTTCCTTTATTTCTTAAATTATACGAGATCTTAAGAATTTACTTTATTTTAATCGTAATTTATTTATACCCTTGTTATATCTTCATTACTTATCCTTTCACCACTACTAATCTTATACGGCTCTTCATTTTTATAGTTAGAATTGTAAAATTTAAAATTTTCATCCTGCTCCATCCTTATAACTTTAATATACCTCACTAGCAAAATTAAATTAACCCTTTTAAATAAAAATTAAAAAACTCTAGAACTTCCTAGCAAAGCTTTTTTGAAATTTGTTCTAATTTTATAAATTAGTTTATATTTACTTATTGCTTTTTATGATTAGAGTAAGCTAATAGATATATTAATAATAAAAGACTCTAATTGTATTAATTTTATCTTAATCACTTAATGTTACTATTTTTTTTCTTAGTATTTTCAATATAATATATTTATATATTCACTTACATTTATTTAACTTACACTGCTCATTTTCTTACATATCTATTTTGGCCAATCACTTTAGTAAGCTTGTAAATTTAGATTTTTTAGCTTAATTATTGTTTAAAGATGTGTGTTTTAGAAGTAATTAGTATATCAAACTTATTTCAATTTACTTCAGAGTTTTCTAATTAATTATGTTTATGCCTCTTTTTACACTTAGAATAAGCAGGTGCTATTACTTTATCTATTATAGAATATTCAGTCATCATCAATTAGTTTAATTATAATTATTTAGCCTTCTCAAAAATATCTTTTATAAGACTTGAAAAGAATCCGAAATACATAGTATCTAATTAATTTTTTGCTTCATTTTTGATTTTTATCTAGGAGAGTATCATCTGACAATACTCTGAGTGATTATAATTTAATTATGCTTACTTCAATAAGCTTTAGATATGTTTTTATTGTATATCTAATATTCTACCTTAGTAAGTATAGAGCATTCAGTTATTATAGGTATATATTGGCAAGGGAAATGTTACCTATATTTCTTAATATATACGATAATTGTACTTTTATAGCTTTATCATTTATATGTATATTGCATATGATTAATGATCTACACATGATAAAGCCAAGTAATCATATAAAGGTATGTACTATCCCTTTTGATCCTTTTAGCCACATTTAATTAGAAATACCAATTATAGTTTCCTTAGTGACTTTCGGAAATCAGTTGATACTATTACTATACCTTTAATATACTTAGATATTTAATTTCAATGTTTTGGCTAAGGAAAAGAATCATATTAATATTGCTGGATGCTAGTGAAATAAGTAGAATATTATACCCTTGCTAATAAATATGATTCATAACATAAAAATAGGGATAGCAAAAGTATGAATGCTATGTTAATCATATTTCTAGACATAGTAATAATATTAATTGAGCTAATTACATTTGCTTTATAACTAAAGGATAATTAATAATGGAAGAACTTAGCAATGGAGGAGATCTATCCAATCCTGAAGAGAATGAAATTAAATAAGTTAATTTTTATCAAAAGATATAAAATGAAACTTTGGTTGAAAGCGGGACTGTTGATAATTTAATAGAACAGAGCAAATTAAATTAGGAATGTATTTAGGAGTAAGAGAGTGAATAAAGGGAAGGAAGTAAAGAAGAAAATATTGAGAACGTAAAAGATGAACAATAGGCATAAGTCTAGAAGGAAAGCAACTTTAGTAGAAAAGCTTCGTAAATATTTCAAGAGTAAAGCTAAATATGAGGATAGGGATTATTTAGAACTCTATTGAAGAATGATAACTAAATTTTAGGAAAGATATTTAATACAAGTAATAATGGAATATCAACAGTACAATAAAATTCAGTTCAACTAAAAGGTCTCTTAAAGAAATTTGCCACCGTACAGAACCCTAGTGTCTTTAAATAAACTTTACTTAACTTAAGAGAAAAATAAAAAACTGCAGTTGATGAAGGAGATGGTGATTAGGCATTTAAGCCTAATAAAAATTAAGCGAGTTTTGAAAATAGTGAAATAAATGATACTGATAGCGAAAATAATTCCGATTCCATGTAATTTGGGTCTTTGCACAGAAGAACACTTTTAGAAAATATGGCAATGAAAAAAGGAAAAGACCTGAAAAGCTTAGATGATTAAGTTATTAAATAGCAATATTTATTCTATGAACATGAAGAGAAAGAAATTTTTGGTGAAAATGAACAGAGAAGATATTAAAAGGCTGCTAGACATGTAAATGATGTAATTTATTCTCGTAAATCAGTACATTATGTTAAAGAAGGAACTTATCGCTAATTAATCTACAGCTTTTAATCTCATCCTAGATGACAAAATTTTCTCATTTTTATCTGCATAATTCATATGCTTTTGATGTTCAATGAGCCCATCAATTCCTTTGATCGACCAGGAAAGGATAATAACTACTTAGCTTGCATGATAATAGAAATAATTAGTATCGTGATTTATTTTATTGATCTTTCTCTTTTAATTTTTTGGAAGAGCAGCAGAAAAATTAAATATTTTGTATGGAGACAAAAAAACTGGCTTAAAATATCTTATATAATACTTATTACTATTGATTCCATCATTTATTACTCTATTTATCCACTGGAACATTTTAGATATTCAAGATTTGTTCGTCCTTTATTATGAATATTATACTATAGATAGCTTAGGTATACTATTAATGCAATTCTAAAAACCTTTAGCCGATTATTTGAAATGGGTGTTCTTTACTCACTCGTTGTTTTAATTTATGCTTTTGTTGGGTTTAGGCTAATTGGAGCTAACTAAAAAGAATATGATGAGTATGAATAAAATTACACAGATTTAGGACATGCATGCTAATAGTTGTTTATATTATTAACTTAAGGGAACTATCCTGAAGCTGTCAAACCAGTGGTTGAAGATATATCCTACTGACTTCTTATTTATTTCATTCCTTATATTCTATTAGTATTGCTCATTCTAGTTCCCATCCCTGTAGCTGTTGTATTTGAAAACTATAGAGAGAACAGAACAGATATAATATGGAAGGAAAGGTTTAGGGAAAGAGATAGCTTACTAGCTGCTTTCTATGCGATTGACGTTCATAAATTAGGCTAAATTCACTAAGAATCTGTACTAAAGGTACTTAAAATTGTATTTAAGAGAATTGACGAAGAGATATCTGCATTGCTAGTAAGTAGCTTAGCAGGTGAGGATTAGGTTATAAACGTATTCGAATTTTTCGAAATAATGGATACTGTTCTAATAGCTCCATAATGCTTTTGCAAAGTAACCAAATATAGATGTCCTCTCTGAGATAAATTTAGAGTGGCCATAAACAAAATCTTTAGATTCGACAAAATAGCAGTAAATTTAAAGTTTGAAGTATTTATAATGCTATGTGTGGTAGCTAGCTGCATTAATATAGTTCTAAAGGAGGTTGAAATAGGTGACTAGAGAAGTATTTATGTATTTGATGAGATAATAAAGTATGTATTTCTAGTTGAAGCTATTATAAAGCTATTTGGATTAGGGATTTCCAACTATTTTAAGGATAACTGAAATAAATTCGATTTTTTCTTAGTTTGCTTCACTCTTTTTGTAGATGCTGGAGTTTCAAGTCTTAGATTAATTCGAGCAGCTAAGGCAGGTAGAATGGCCAAGCTTAGTAAGATAGGAAGAATTCAAAGGCTTTTTAGGATATTAAAGGGTGCAAGAGCGTTTAGATTAATAAGATGTTGCAACCTGTTTATAAAAACGTTTCAATAGATAAACTCTCTTATCTTCAAGACTATCTGTACCTTTCCTTCCATCTTATAAATGCTAAATGTTATTATTGTTTTAGTATACATTTATGCCATTGTAGGAATGGAAATGTTGTACACTAATAAGGAGCATGAACACCTTTATTATCGATGGGTATTGGGTGACTTCAATTCATTCAGTTAAACCTTGCTATCTCTATTTCAAGTTCTAATTGGATGTGAATGGCAAAATTTAATGTGAAAGTGGTAAATTATACATGATAACTTCTATGGAGTCTAGATGTATTTCATTTCTTTTTTCTGTGTAGCTCGAATAGTCATTCTTAGCTTACTTACAGCACTAATTTGGGAAATTTTTACCATAGTAGACAATAATAGTAAATAAGCAAAGACTGATGAGGAAGAAACATCTCTATAGTAATAAAAAACTGCAGAAATTAAAAATTTGATAAATGGCATTTCAAATATAAGCCCCTAGAATCTCAATACCAGTCAAATAGATAATGCATAAAGTTCATCCTCAGATGAGAAATAGGATAAAATTGATCTTAACTTCCTTTCCAAAATTAAATCGGTAAACAAAAACTCTGAAAAATTACTGAAGCAGGCAATAGTTAAAGAAAATGAAAAGGAATCTATATAGAAAGAAGTTAATTATTTCATGTCTTAGCACGGCAAATTATATGACTTCAAATAATAAGCATAAGCAGCAGTGAAGGTTAGTAAAATCAATGATTTCGATTTTAAGGATTAATTTAAGGTGAACGTCTATTACCTTATTCATGAAATCAGAATAAAGAAATCATGCCTCAATTACTAACTTATTTAATAGTGTGAAATAGCCTTACAAAGTATGCTTCCATCAGGAAGCTTTGCTAAATTTCTGTTCCAGATATAAAATAACTGATATTTTCCTGTTTTATTCTAGGATGAATGTTATATGGAGAAACTGTAGACTGGGCCCTGGAGTGAGATTAATTAAAATTAAATTGGAACCTTTTATATTCCTGATATACTAGTTGAATATTCCCACCTGAAAGATATACTTAGCTCCATTTCTATAACTTGTGACTCTTAATTTCACACTAAAGAGTTTGGTGTTTGATCTCTAGATTTTTATTCTGCTTGTTTTGGTTTTTAGAATTAAACAGAAGGTTAAGGTATACAATAGTAAGAAACATAAGAAGATAAGGATACAATAACTTTACCTAGAATAAACATAAACCCAATTGCTAATTTTTTTAAACAACAGAAAGTATAAATAGACTTCTCTTTAGGAGCTGTATGCACTTTTGTGTGCATGCCTAAGCATGAAATAGTTCTAAAGAGATAAAATCATCATTTCAAGTAAAGCTCTAATTAATTACTTAGTCTGCCTACATTTTAGGACTAACAAATTCCTAACTAGAACGAAAAATATGGTGGGTAGATAACTATGAAGACCATGTTTGAAATGATGAAAGACATTACTTTTCTGATAAATCCTTATGCGAAAGATTTATTCCTAAAACTTCAAAATTTCAAATTATGTTGAATTTTTATTTTTAATTAAACTAATTTATCTGAATAAAAATATCACTATCAACTTGTTTTTCTTTATTACAAACTTTGTTAGATTGGTAATTATTATACTAAGCATATATTTAACCCAAAAGGGTACACGAGCTTCATCATTATGTCTTGATATTGATAGAAACCATTTTTTCAAGATAAGTTTGGAAACTAAAATTTGATTTTTTACTATATCAAAATAATTTCCTTTTTGAGTTAGCTTCTAGCTTAGTCTTTTGAGGAGAAAGTAGTAGAAAGAAGAAATATATATATGAAGATATTGAATATAAAAGGATAGAGTTGATGCATTTAATTTTAAATAAGAAATGGAATTATTAATTCAAACTTGTGTACTTTGCCAAAACCCTATTTAAATAGAGCTAGACTCGTTTTTTAAAGTAAAGAGTCAATATGTTTGCTTCATATGCTCTCATTCAATTTAGAGCGAGTAATACAATGTTATTAATCCTGTTCCTACAATTCAATGTACACTCCCTGAAGATATGGAAAAATATATGAAAAATGCTTAGAGTAAAGGAAGTTTTAAGGATGCTAATTGTATATAGCACTAGGATATTTCATGCTATTTTTGATGTGCTAGTTGTAAGTAAGGATTATGCTATAAATGTGTTATCATTCATCAAGAACATAAGAAACTGTAGTAGATACATGAAGTCACAATCGCTTAGCTAATTCAATTGTATCGTTTAGAGTTTTTTGTAATATTTTCACTGATTAAAATGCCTTAGAAGAAGACATAACTAGAAAAGCTTAAAAGTAAGATAGAGTAAAAATTTACCGAAGCAACAAATAAAAATATAGAGGAATGCATTTTATTTCTGCAGCCTTTGATAGAAAAATACCTTATAAAGCTTCAGTCACTAAATAAAACATTCTAAAATTGAAAAATCGAAGAGATCTGAGAAAATTTGAATAGGAATCAATAGAGTAATACAGATGAATTAATCACTTAAAAAGGTAAAGAAATTTATGAGAAATACTGTCATTGACTAGAATGAGGCGGAACTCAACTGTATCTTATAAATCTTTAGAATAAGTAAAAACTTACCTTTGACATCACAATTGATGTTCCTTACTACTCTCGTTCAACTTCTCTACCATAGGGAGATATTTTACTCTGTGGAGGAAGGTAAACTAAAGCATCACTCGGTCTGCGAACTGCATATCTTTTGAAAAAAGAAAATAACTGGAAGCCAGAAAAGCTTTCCGATATGATTCACGGGCATTCTAACCATAGCGTAGTTTATTATAAAGAGTACGTGTATATAATAGCGGGTTGCGATGAAAACAATAAATTTACCAATAAATGTGAAAAATTTTCAATTATAGAGTAAAAATGATTAAAACTGACTGGAACTAATAGAACAAGGGATTCTTGCAGTGCTGTAGCGTACAACAATAAAATCTACGTTAGCGGTGGAAGAATAGATAGTGGAGCACTTCATGACACTTTTGATATTTACGACATATTCGATAACAGTTGAACAGAATTACCCTTCTCTTTTCAATTTAGCGTAAATATTCATGGTATGGCGTTAATAAATAGATCACCTCTTTAATTTCTGATTTTTGGAGGATTAGATCCTGCAAGTTAGAATAGGAACTAATGCATTCTGGTAAATTTAACTCATTTAATAAGCGAATAGATAGATAATATTCCTACCTTAGGATGTATAGCAAATGAATGCAAATAGTTTGATGGAAACATTTTCATTCTAGTATTTAGAAATTACTAAAGCAGGAGAATGATCCGATTTTAGCTAGACAACAGGACTTGGCATAAAGTTTATGACTGATATTTTTATTTAAAATTAATTAAAAAAAATGGGATAGGAGCAAGGAAAATGTAATAAAGTCAATGTTAAGTCATCATGTCAAATGGCCGTTTCAAGAATGAATATTCATAAAGGAAAAAAGTAGAACGAAATAGCAAAGAAAAAATAGGAAATATCTAGCCTTCTTAAAAATGGAAACGAGGAATTGGCTAAAATCAAAGTGGAGTCAGTAATCCGAGATGAAAATACTGTGATGGTCTATGATATAATTAGCTAAATGGTTGAAGTATGCTAGGAAAGAGCAGATTTCTTGATAGATTTTAAAAGGTAAAAATTTTATGTCAGAGAGATTCCAAGCGATATGCTTCCTCATTTGTAAACTATTTTCTATGCTGGACCAAGACTCGACATTCCAGAGCTGAATAAATTTTGTTAACTTATGCAAAAAAGATGTACAGGACTTGGAAATTAATTAGTGAACATAACTGTAATACTTTATACAGGTGAAAGAGAAATTAGAGCTTTGTCTATATGAAGACGAACTTAAGACTGTTAAACTTAGAGAAATTGCATCATAATATAAAGTTGAGTATGTTCCAAAATCTGATCCTTTCAAGGTAAATAATTTTTATTTAATAGGACCTAAGAGTGGATCTTTTACCTCCTCCTACAGTTCCATCTGACTAATAACCTTAATTGTACCCTCCTCAAAATTAAGGAAATATTATCATTAATCCAGGGGAGCCTAATTCAGTTTAAATACAATTTTAACCTAGTATGGGATAACCTATGCAAGGATATTAATAATAATTTATGCCAGGATTTTAACCAGGAATGCAACCAGGATTTTAGCCAGGAATGTAACCAGGAATGTAACCAGGAATGTAACCAGGAATGTAGCCTGGAATGTAGCTTGGAATGTAATCACAAGGTTAACCTGTATAAGCTTAAACCGGTCCCTATCCTCAAATTCCACAAATTGATCCAAATTAATTCAAATAGTAAGATTAAAGCCCAAGCGTGTCTTCAAGTTTTGGCCAACAAAATCAATAGCAATCTCAAAAACCTGGCCCTCCAGGACAGCCACCTACTCCTATGTGAAACTATTTACTCTTTAATATCCTTAATTTACCTCTTTTAAAATAATGGACGTAATATTTATTATCCTTTCAACAGCAATAACAAATTTTTCTAAGATAACTGCATTAAAATTTACTTCTTATAACATAGTTTTACTTAACTATTTATTATAACTATAATAAAAAAGAATTCAAATTTCTTAAATTAATAAGCACTACTTAATTAAATAAACGGGTGTTCAATTTATTAATTATAGCCTTGACTTTCTTCTTCTTTATTATATAAATTACTTTGATTACTTTCTTTAGTTATCATACTTTCTTATCCAAAAATATCTTAAGTATTTTTTTCTCTGATCTAAGTTATATATTTTTTTGTCTATCCATAGTTTTGGCCCAAAAGAAACATAGCTTTATAAATGTTACCAATTTCTCCAGTTAATCTCACTGCTTTTTCTTTATCTTGGCTTGTCAATAACTTTCCTTTTAGCTTTAATTTTTTGCACTCTTAGATTATATTTTATTCAATTCCTTTAGCAGCAGGATAGTTTTCTATATCCATTGGAAATCATTCTTATTTGAGTTTTTCAAGTAAAATTGATTCATGTTCTTACAAACTTTTCCATTCTTCGATGCTAGCTTTATTTGGAATTTTCTTTTTACGCTAAATGGACTATTTTTTAATATATTTAGCATCTATACATAAGCACTCTGCAGCTTTCTTCAATCCTACTTCTTTTGCAAATTTCATCAGTTAAAAATCATCTTCCTCTGTATAATCAATAACTGAACATACTCCTATTTTCCTTTAGACTCAATTTTCAAGAGGTTCTGCTGCAGTGAATTTTTAATAATTAGAATAGCCTTCTTTTATAGAGTTTGCTCAAGATTGTAGTTTTTACTATGAAATATGCATAAATGAGTGTAAATGTTTTCCATAGCCTATTTAATCAATGAACTACTACAATGAACTGTAAATATAACTTTATCTTTCTCTTCTAACTCCATGTTATCTTATCTCTTCTCTTATGTCTAGTACCTTTTTACTCCACTTTTCCCTTCTTACTTCTTATTCTTTGTTTTTCCATCTGCATTCATTAGGGTTAAACCCTTCCTACCTGAGGAGTTCTTCTAAAGTAGACTCATCAATAGAGTAAAAGTTACTAGTTTGTTAAATTCCAATAACAAAGCAAGCAGATAGTATCTCTTCGCTGATTCTCTTTAGTATAGTTGGTTACTAATCTTAGGAAAGCAGTCTTCTTAGATAATTAGTTCCAGCTTATAAGGGAATATTAAGTCTAGTGCAGGTTGACTAAAGTCCTGAAATGAGAATACATGAAGCGACGTCTTCTTAGGTTAATTACATATAGATATTAAAAATCGACTAGAAATAAAAGTAGAAGCAAATAAGTAATAAGTAACTAATCCCTATCATAATACGTAAATGGGGTGTGCTGAAAGCAAGAATGCCTAAAGAAGGAAATAGGAAAGAACTAAAACATACTCATCCACAGATGATTAAGCTATCACTAATAATTAATGCTCCCATGATTAATGCAATTCTGAGATCTTAAGGATGAAGAAGGAAAATTAGGTACTGGCTGTATAGTTGGGTGTTTATTAAAAAATTAGAGAAAGCTAGGCATTAAAACGGACTGAGAAAAGTTAAGCAGAAGAGTAAGAAAACTTAGATGATTATATAAGGATATAGGTAGAAATAGTACAACAGTAAATGCAAAAAGAATGAAAAGATTATGTTTAAAAAATTCAGTAACTAGCAGATGATAACTAAGAATAGTCTACTAAAATACAAAACTATATCGATACTCTATCTAAGTTTAGAGAGGAAAACCAGCAACTAAAGCAAGTTATCAACTAAACTGAACATAAATAAATAGAAATAGAGACTTAAGAAAGTAACTCTATAACAAGTGAAGAATAGAAAAAATACGAAGATTAAATTAATTAGCTATAATAGGATAATTAACGACTTCTATAAGAAGTTGAGAAATCCAAATAAAACTAGCTGAATTTAGAGTAAATGAGCTTTAAAGTTCGGTAATATGAAACTGTTCAGAGTGAAAATGAACGATATAAAGAGTAGATGTAAGAGATACAAACTAAAATGAAAAACTTGTAGATAATCGTTGATTAAAATAACGAATAGCAAGAAAAGGGATAAAAGGAGAGCGACGATTTAAAATTGCAACTAAAAATATTGCAATAGTAAAAAGGAAATTCTCATTTAGAGAAAGATGAACACTTATAGCTCCTAAACAGTCAAAATGAAAAGTATTAAATCTAAATTCAAGAACTTTAGTAATAGCTTAAAAACTAGGATAAATAAGTATAATCAGCTTAAGAATAAAACGAACAAAATTAAAGAGAAATTCAAGCATTTAAAGAAAAGTTTGAGAATGAAGAGAAATAGAAGAAACAACTTATTGTAATAGAAAGCTAAATGAAGGAGTTAATAAGTCATAAGGAAATTCTAGTTTAATAAGGAAATAATTCACTTTAAGAAAAAGATAAACAAATATAAGCTTTGACCAGTTAGAACGAAAAAAGCTAAGTCAAAATTTAAGAATTATAACAGTTAATTAATGTAAAAGAACAGGAATAAAAACAAAGTTTATAACAGATTGAAAAAATGAAAAATGAATAGTAATAATTGCAGACTAAATATGAAATTGAACTTAAAGAGAAAAATAGATTGAAAGAATAGAGTGAGCAGACACAAAAGCTCCTATAATAAAAAGAAGAACAGATTAAGTAGAATCAAAATTATTTATAGAACTAATTGGAATAGTAAAAGGATAATGAAAATATAAAAAACGAACATCATGAAACTTAAATTAAAACTATCACTGATGATTTTAACCTCAAAATTCAAAAACTATAGGAGGAACATGAAAATGAAATTAAGGTACTCAAAGAAAACTCTGAGAAGTAAAGGAAGGAATCTTTAAATTTGGAGATAGAAAATCTTAAAAAAAAGCAAGAACAGTAATTGAGCAAATAAGAATAAAACAATTAAGTCCAAATAACTCAACTTAAGGATAAGCTCCTTTAGTAAACAAAGCAAATTGAATAACTAAAGAGTCAAAATAAAACTTTGACTGAAGGTAATTAATAAGCTGAAAGCCAAGTTACCTATTTAAAATTAACCATGGAAACTCTCTAAAAAGATCATTAAAAAGAAATTTAAAACTTAGAAAGTGAGTATAAAGTACTAGAATAGTAACTTGAAGAAATACATAATCAAACAAGAGAGAATGTATGGAAACTCAAAATGGAAACAGCTTAGAAGCCAAGTGGGCCTGCAATGAATTAAGATGAGATTGATGAAATAGAGTCTCTGACTGGAAGCGATTATAGTCATACAACATCAAAATAGGAATAAGGAGATAGAAACCTAGGAACTGAACCTTTCTGATAGGAGCTGCGTAAATAAAATTTTACTTACATTTACGGAAATTAATCTTTACTTCTTTTTAATTTAGTATAAAATCTAAGAAATTTTAAATGGGAAATTGCGGTTTTTGTAATTAGGGAAAGCATGAAAATATTCTCTTGAGTAACTAAGAGTAAATTTAAGTTTTGACAGAAGAAAATGAAAAATACAAAATTTAAGTTCAAAAGCTCTAATAATAGTTAAGCTCCAATTAGAAAGCCATTTAAAGAAGCTTTAATCCCTAAGATAATCTTAAGAGTCAAGAAGTTAATAGTAAGGTTAAGTTTGATAAAGAATGTGAATTCAACTAAATATTGGTGATAAAAAAAGAATTGCAATAATATTTTGATCAGTAGAAAAAGGAAATGTAAAGTGACTAAAATTAGTCATGAATCATATTAAAGTAAAGAATAGAAACTTATTCTAAGTAGTAGAAACAAAGCGAATAGAGGATACTTGAACTTAGTAAAAATGAAGATCATGTACTACTCATTTATTAGAATCTTTAAAAGGAAATTGAGCAGATAAAGCAAAATTTAATTGACTAAAATCAAGCAAACTTAAAATGATAAGAAAAACAAGCTAAAATGAAGAACATTAATGAGTAATTCAATTAATCACAGTTAGAACATTACAAAAATAATTTCTAAAGTTAGATAGACTAAATGGAAAAAGAAAGACAGTCATTCCAAAAAAGTAATGAGTAGTGTAGCAGTTAGTTAGCTAATTTATCTATAATAGTAGAGAAACTTTAGAATGATAATTAGAAAAAACTTTGATAGTTGGAAGATTAAAATAAAAGTCTTGAGAGAAAAATTGAGGATTAACACAAATAAAATTGCTTAGATATCCAAAATTAAAAATTAGATGAGGCTGTTAAGCCACAAACACCTGTAATAGAATCTGAAGAAAACACAGAGGGAGGATCTTATAGTGGCAGCGATTAAAATTAAAAAAAATATCAAAGTTAGAGAGTTGATTAAGTATCAGTCAGAGATTTTACTAATGAAAACTTGTTGTGAATTTTGGTATTTTAAGTAATTTGCTATATTTTATCATTGAAGTAATACTAATACTATTTCTATAAATTAAAATATAAGTTAAATAAATTTAGGTAAAATATTAAAAATTACTATTTTAATTGAAGCATCTCAAGACTATAGAAAATCTATAATTCTCAATAATATTCAAAAAAATATTAAAATTAGCTCCAATTAATTTATCTTCTCATTTCTAAAGGATGTTTCTAAAAATGAAAGTAGAAACTACAATTAAGTAATTAAAGTAAATTCCGTTCTAAAATCAAATGTCAGAAATAATAAAATGTGAAAAGTTTGAATTTATGTATCGATACTTCCATTTATTGTCAAGTCTTCATTTTTGTAATGTGATATAAAATTTATAGGTCGGAAAGCATTATAAGCTATTCGCTGAAAGTGTATTTTTGCTAAGAAGTGATTTAAAAATGATATCGCGTTATTAATTATAATTTAGTTAGTTTATCTTAAAAATCATATAAATAAGCAACTCAAACCCATAAATATTTTACAAGAACACTTTTATAACTAATTTTTAATTACTTTTAGTTCATAATGCTTTTTAATTAACCACATCTCATCTAACAATTTCCATGCAGAATTAGCATAGGAATTTATAAAAGTAGACTATGGGAAAATAATTATTAAATATAAACTAATAATTTTTATTTCAGAAAATGTGTTTGATATCCTCTGCTTTTAGCTATTCTTTCTTAATCAACTTGAATTAAGTATTACTATCCCTACTAAGCCTAACTTGCTTTCTTTTTAAATTAGTGATAATATTTTCAAGATTTTTATCTAATTTTTGTTAATGTGATACAGTGATTCTCTACACTCTAGCGTTCTGATCTAAATATTTATTAACTAAATGCTGATAATTTTATTCTCTTTTTGGTTAATACTTTTTAGATGATTTTATATTTAGCTTTATACCACATAGATTCTTAGTTTGTATGTTAGTGAATTTAGGTTGAGCTAGTCTATTTGAATAAGGAGAGCGAGGAGAGTTAGGCTTAAATTTTAGTTTATTTTTACTACTGCCTCTTGAAGGGGAAGGAGTTAAATTTTTTCTTGGCTAAGGGAGTTTCACAATAGGAGCTTCAACTGCTTCATTTGAGGGCGTTCAATTTCTTCCAACTGATTAGTTTCTAATTCTAGAATCAGGCCGTTTATCTGCGTTATATAAGAACTAATCAGGTCTTCTATATTTATAAACAGGTCTTCTTTTGTTAGGTTTAAAGCTTACTGGAGGTTTAGCTTTTCTATCATATATGTCACCAAATCTTTCTGTTTGATTTCTTTAGGTAAAAGGACTAGGAGTTCCTTAGCTTTCGTTCTTACTATAAATTGAAGAAATCCTTGAAATTATTTAACGCTTATTATTTGCACTTTTCAGAATCTGGCTATCTTAAGTTTTATCAAATGTATTTTCTATTCCAAAAGTACTTTTAACAGAATTCTAAGAAGAGTTGGATAGACTTCTGATTTTCTTACTAGTGTTTATCTATGATTATGATGAAAGAGGTACGTTACTTTATTTACTTTAGAATAGTCTTTAATAAACAGAGTTATTAGCATTGGTAAAGGAGGATTTTCTTCTGTTCTTATCTGAGTTTTCATCATATACTAAGATATTATTGACATAGTAATATGCATTTTGGTCTCCTTTTATCTCTCTTACATAGTTTTTCTGCAATTAAAAGTTACATATAAAGGAGTTCCCTTGCTCCTTTCATACTGAATCGTTTTAAATTTCGATCCATAAGCTCCAGGTCCTACTAGAAAAGGCGTTCTCTTTTCCAGTTCTTTATACTATTAAAATCTCTCAGTTTTAGGAATAGTACTTCCTTTTCTTGAGCTAGAAGTGGAGCTGTTTAATGATATATTATTTCCATCAGATAGTATAGCAGGGTTATAGAAATCAGGAGTTTTTTCTTTTGGGCTTCTAAATTATAAAAAAGTGGGTCTCATAATATAATAACTAATATTAATTAATTTACTAAACTCCCTATTTATAAACCATTTAGTATCTAATACTCAATCTACCTATTTAAAAGACTTAAGTTCTATTAACTAAGATTAATTTTTATTCCTGTTCTGCTTCATTTCTTTTAATGCAGGATAGATATATTTAGTGAGTCTTACTTACTATGTACTATTTTCAATGCTTGCAATATGAAATTTTAATTCCAGAGGATTTAGTTTCTTTGATTAGTAAATTTTAGATTACTCTACTATCTATTTAAGAACCACTATATTTACTTATATTTCTATTCTTGCTAGCAAAAAACTATTTGAGGAATAACCTTTAAGCTAACTTTTAAAGGTATTAATGATTATAAGACTACTTTTAATTAATTTAGCTGTTTAGTAAAATAAATTTTATCTTTCATTTGTTTTCTCTTAGACTGAAAGTAGTAGATATGCTAAGATCTTATTACCTCTTATATACTTCTTTATATACTTGTTTGGAATAAAAACTCTCTAAGTAAACTTACTTTCCACTAGTGAAATCTACTATTGCTAAATATCAATTTCCCTTAATTTTGATACTCATAGCATATAGCAAAGCCAAGTAATTTAAATAATGATAGCTTTGAATAGATGCGTCTAGTTGAATGAACTCTTAAGTGTATTCTACGTATAAAAATAGTTAGATTTGATTAATTATTAAGCTAAAAGGCTTTTATTCATATTATTTGCAACATTCTTCCAGCTTATGACGATATGGCTATTTAAAGAGAGGAAAGTTTATTATGATAGTAGCTTTAAGATTATAATGGTATAAGATTAGTTAAGACAAGCTGTTGTAAAGATAAGGAATATAGAAGGCTTCATTTATATTTGATTTAAATTAAAAAGTTGAAAGTTGCCATAATACTTTATTAAAAATGCCAAAAGGTAGCTAGAAAACACCACAATAGGCCGCTGCTCAGGAGGCTATTAACAAAAGAGGAACAGTCAAGAAAGTGCATAGAGTTTCACAATAAGCAAAGGCTGCTCCTTCTAGAGGAGGAGGTGTTGGAGAGCTCAGGTTTTATAATTAAAACGACGACGCACCTGGCATAAAAATCGGACCTACTGGAGTTCTCTTCATCAGTTTAAGTTTTATTGCTACTGTAATAGCACTTCACATATTCAGCAAGTTTAGAGCTTGAGTCTGTAGGAAAGATTTAAATCTTAATTTTAATCTTAAACCTCATAAATTAGTTATACCTAACCATTTATACTCTCACCTTCTATCACACTCTCATTCTTCTTCTTTTTCATATTCGAGAACAAAGAATACATTTAGTCTAGCCTTGCTTTAAAGCATATCTTAAAGCCTTCTTTGCCTTTATTAAATAAATAGATACCTTCAATCTCTTTAAGACTTTTAAGCAAAAGTATCTAATTTAATTCCCTCAATTTTCCCTTTAAATGATAAATAATAAATTCCAAATTCTATCAATAATGAAGCTCTATATATGACTATAGCCACTAGAGCTTAAAATTTTACTAATGAGATATTATTTAAAATGGAAGTAAGTTCTAATAAAGTGCCAATATTAGTAAGGTCTGCATTTAGTATCTATAAATATAGTTTATAGCCCTATTGCTGGTATAATGCCAATAAATCTGATAATAATTAGTATATCACTCCTATATCACATTAAAGATACATAAGCATAGCTTTCTACCTGCTTTTAATTAAAGCACTACTTATTTAAATTAAGCCATTATTTTTGGTATCTATTAAAAGAGAAGTATAGTTATCTATCAAATTAATAGCATATTCAATGCTAAGAAATAAGGCAGCTAGCTCTATTTACCTTTATATTTTGCTTTATTTTTGAAACGTTAAAAAGATCAAATCTAGCTACTTAACTTTGCAGCTGAAATTTCATTTAAAAGGAGTATTTTCTTGAATTTAAGTTTCTTGCTCCTTGAAATATAATAATTAAGTAAAAGCTACTAAGTGTATATATGTAATCCATTTAAACTAGCAAAGGAATTTCTACATAAATAAAGAAATTATAAAGTTAAAACTACCAGAACTTACTCTGTTTACTATAAGTACTTAAGCTATCAAAGCTTTAATATGGAAATGCTTGAGTTACATCATTTATCTAAAGGTTATTCTTATTCCAGGCCTTGTTTTAAAAGGGATATTCTCTGAATCCAAAACTTCTGAAATTAATGATTCCAAACAACTGCTAAATAATAGATCGTTTAGAACTAGTAGAGTTTATGGTTTTAAATGAGCTTCATAGTTATTAAATAAAGATTTTTATCATAATTAAAGAGAAAAGGAAGTTAGCAGGCTACTTAAATATTTAGAGTATAAATATTTATTATTTTATATAGCAAGCACTACACACACCCAAGTGAGAAAGTTATATATATTTAATCTTCCTCTCCTAATTAAAAGATAGATATCTTCTCATTATCTATAAATAAACCTCCATAGAAATTATACTAAAGCGTATAAGAATGTAGAAAGCCTTCATATATATCTCAGATTATTAGTTAGAAATCTCTTTTGAATATTTAAATTTAATTACATATTCTCATGTTAGAATGGAGATTTAAAATTAGATATCATTAAGTAAATCTAATAATTAGATTCCTTTAAAGTCATTTTAATGTATATTTTATACATATAAATCTAAGATAATTTTACCTAAATTTATTGGATTCTTTCACACTTTAAGAAGGATTATCTTTAGATCTAATAACACCATTTTTTATACTTCTAGTTAAAAAAAGGAAGGAGAGTCTATAAAGCAGATTAGAATAGGTAGAGTTAGACTTTAAGCTATGAGAAGCTTATTATGCAATTAGGTAAATCCTTTTGATATAAATTGGTATTTAAATAAAAGATAAATGAAAGAAATGGTTTTCATATTAAGTAACTTCATAAACTTAACTAAGTATCTAGTTTAAGGTTCAAATTAATGAGGTAATGTTTAGAGATAAGATTAAGATTATCTTTGATATACAGTAATTATAGCTAGACCATAGACTGAAACATGCAATTACTTTAAAAAAATCTAAAAGCCTCATTTTGAGTTTTATATCATGTCATTAACTGAGAATTCACAGTTCCTTCTTACTCATGAATTATTACGAGCATAAAGTCTATAATCATCCACTCGAATTGATGATGATTATTTGTATATAGCATTCTAACGTAACATATGTATAAATGGATAAAGAATGGAAATATTAAGTAGTAATTAAAAGCATTTTTATAAGATATTAATTAATGAATATTGGAGTGTATAAATTAAAGATGCAGCTACTTCATAAGTTATAGAACTTGTGCATTGCTTGCATTCATAAGCAAGATACTTTAAATGTTTCGGTGGAAAGAGATTAGTAATAGAATAAAAAAGTCTAAATGGATTCTCTTGATCTGACTGTTGAAGGAAATAGGAAAAAAAATAATGATAAGCCTTAAATTAAAATTTTTAAGTGTGATATTGAGCATAAAAAATCAGCAGAGTAATCTGCCTTTACGGTTTAATATAACCCTTTTACAGTAAATGGATTTGAATAAAAGACTTTAATAACAACTTAGAGTTAAAAAGGACTTACTAATTCTTTAAGAAAAAGTAATAGTGAAATCTAGCATACTAATGAAAGCTCATATCAAACATCGTCTAGAATATAAACTCCAATAAAAGTAAAAATTCATCCTTCTCTTTTTATTAATAAAATTAAGGGAGATGTATGAAAGAAGTATAAGGTAGTAAAGTAATTAGGTGAAGGAGCATATGGATGTGTTAACTTAGTAGCTCGCATTGATGATGAGAAATAACTAAAAGCAATAAAAACAGTTTTATACAATTAAAAGAATGAAAGAATCTGGAATGAGTTCTATTTACTTCAGATTATGGTAAGTTCTTTTATTACAGGATCATCCTAACATACTCAAACTCTATGAAGTATGAGAATAAGAAAAGAAAATTCACTTCATAACGGAATATCATGAAGGTGGGGATTTATATTAACTTATCCAGAAGCTATAAAAGTTGCCTGAAATGAGTTGCAAAATTATAATGAGATAGATTCTATCAATGCTGTAATACTGTCACCATATGAGAATCGCTCATAGAGATTTAAAGCTAGAGAATATAGTATTTGAGAAGCCTCATCCTAATTTACATCTCAGAGTCATAGATTTTGGCTGCGCTAAAAAAATGTAAATAAAATGAATGTCAACCGTGTGTGGTACTTTACTATACTTAGCCCCGGAAATATTTTCTAAGAAATATACCAAAAAATGTGATATTTGAAGCTGTGGAGTTATATTATATATAATACTTAGTGGAAGTTATCCTTTTTAAGGATTGAATAATAACCAGTTAGTGCGTAAAATTAAGAAGGGAAAAGTAAAAATAAACGATTCTGTTTGAGATACTGTTTCATCTGCTGCCAAGGATTTGCTATTTAAAATGCTAGACCCTGATCCTCAGTCAAGATTTTCTGCTAAACAATGCTTGAAACATGAATGATTCCGAAAAACAATTAAGTTCGATCCTAATGAGCCAATTACCGCTATTGATAGACTTTAGAAATTTACAGCTTCAGGAGCTTTAAAGATAGCTGTCATGCAATATATTGCTTCATAGCTAACAACACCTTAAGATATACAAAAGCTAAAGCAGGAGTTCATGAAAATGGATTAAAATGGAAATGGAAAAATAAGCAAAACTAACTTTTATAAGTCTCTAGTAGATATCTATGGTAAACTGCTTACAAGGGAATAATCTGATAAGATATTTGATGAAATAGATATAGATGAATCTGGTTTTATTGAGTGAAATGAATTCATTGTAGCAAGTATTGATAAAAAAGTTATACTTGCACCAGATAAAATAGCTACAACTTTTGAAAGAATCGATTCTTAGAATTAGGGTAAAATAGACCAGAAAATGATTTAAGAGTTTTTCTAGTAATAGCTAGATTTATAAACTGTTAAATAAATAATGGAAGAGGCAGATAAGAACTAAGATGGATTTTTAGACTAAGAGGAGTTTGTTCAAGCAATAGTCAGAGAATTTTGAAGTTAAACGCTGAAAATCTTGTTTGTTAATTTGTTAATTAAAGTATTAATTTGGTTATTTTAAGTAATACATATCTAAAATAAGGAGAGTTAAATTAAGATTTTATGCTTTTTAACATTAGGATTAAACTTGGAAATTTAACAAGTTAATCTAATTTAAACATATCCACACAAAGAAAACGATTGCTTAGAAAGTACCAGTAGTTATATATTTAATTAGCTTAAGTAAATACTGATATATATATAAGTAATGTATTTAAGAAAGAGCATGAAATATAAGTCTTTCAATATTATTAAAAGAGCCATTGATGCCAAAAAAACGGATAAAAGTGTAAGAAGCTGATACATATAAATATCTTTTTTCTCTATAATTTTAAAGCATAGCAATTATAAAAAATATTTACAGTTAGTCCTTATTAATTTTACTTATATTCTTATAATAAAAGTCTTCAAACTATATGTAGTTTTAAGCTAGCTTGTTCTTGTTTCTTCAACTAAACAAAAAAGAATACAAGTATTTTAATTCCACACTTAGTTATTTGTATTGTTTTAGCTTTAGATAATCTTCATATAGCTTATATAGAAGCTTCTAGACTATAAGTTGTTTAAATGGGTGTGAATATTTATATTAATAGCCTTATATTATCTAGGGTATTATGATATAATCTAAATATAAGGATAAATAAGTCCCTCTATTTACCAAAACTTAGCTGTTTAGAAAGAAATATCTATTATTCTTTATATACTCAAAACTATGCTTACTGAAGCAAATATAAGTAGATTCTTAGAATAGCGTGATTATCTAATATCCAGTAATATTTAAGAAGAGACTTGCACTACTAATTAAAGCTTATACATATACTTGAAAATATTAATCTTAGAGGATGTTAGCAATAATAGTAAAGAAGTCTATGCTAAAATATATGGTATTACATTAAGTATCAAGTAGCACCTAAAGAAGTTTTCTATTAAAAATATAATAGGAAACTTGCTACTTTGTATTCAGACTATTCTATATAAAGCAATCAGCTACCATTAATTTAGTTATTATAATTAAAAGAATTATAATAAAAATATATTCCAAAATAGTAAGTAAAAGCTATAAGTAGAATGTTAATTAGTTTATAATAATAATAATGGAATGAAAAACTTGATTTGTGCTAAGACAAAGCTGATAAGGCTTTTAAATATAAAAATGTCTTTGTATTTAATGTTTGATATAGTTCAGAAGATATTCCTTGTAAGGAATTACCAATTTATAGTAACTATATAAATTTTCTTCATCAGACTAATATAAAAACTTACAGTCTATTTATTTTCTTATAAATCATTAAAGGACAAGTATAATAGACTTTCTAAGGGGCTTCAAAAGGAAGTTCAAATTACTTTTAGTTAATTTAATGATATTTCTATCATGCTAATCCATTTTTATAGCTTTGTAGATATAGACTTATTAATTACTACCATAGGACTATGAAATTTTAGCAGACTTATGCAAGCAACTAGTTATTTTGTTTATATACTATTTAACTTGATATATTACTACTCCTAAAAATTATGCTATAATGTAATAAACTAAATTTCTTTAGAAATGAATGCCAATAGAATAGTTAAGATAATAAATAACCACTATACATCTAATGGTAGTAGCAGTTCTTAATTTTAATTAAGACTACTTAAAGAACTAACCATTTAAAATCCTAAGCTAATACTAATATTTTTAAGCTTTATTTCATACTTTAAAGCGTAGTATATCAGTTTAAGATGATTCACTAGCGATTAGTAAGCTTGCTGAATAGTAAAGCTTCAATTTAAGCTGTTTAAATTAAATAATGATATACCATGAAGATAAATAGGGATTAGTTTTAAGTGCTAGATTTATTTATATATTGGTTATAGTTTATGATATTCTAGTTAATTAAACTAGAATTATAAGTTATTTTAGACTTATTTCTTATTATATAAAAGGATATTATAAAAACTAAATTAAGGAAAAAGTAAAAAGCAATTGATCTTTTAATTATATAGAATAAGCAAAAAGTGATAGATAATCAAAAAAAGTATTCACTTGATGAGATCCTAAAGCTTAACTAGTGTCTATAAGATGTAAATTTAAACAATAGTAATTAACTTCTAGAGTCAAATAACTTTTATAAAATAAGTGGTTTATTAAAGCTCTTTCATTATCACTCTTTTCTTTTATATTTAAAGTAAAAATGCAATTTTCTTATGAGCTTTCTCTTAAAGTACTATCTTATGCTTTTTTAAATTAATATGATTTATCCTAATCTATTTGAAAACTATTCTAAAAGATACTAGTGATTCAAAGGAATATTTTACTTTCCTTCTAGCAGCTAAATGGGTAAATTAATAGGTAGTTTATATATCTAACTGGCAAAAGGTTGTAAGGATAATAAAATATAAAGAGGTTTTCCCTTTAAAGGTAATAAATCTATCTGAACTAGGATTAAGTTTAGTTAAGAACTGGAGTATTTAGACATATTGATATGGTGATTGCATATGTATATTGAAGTATCTTTTAGAGATAGGCTATATCAAATATTGTGATTAAATCTATTTAATTTACTTTCTGCTTTTTCATTCATGGAACTATAAATGAACAGTGAGTCCACTAATAATAGAATTAAACAAGCCCAGTTCAAAGGACATATCGGTGTTATATAGACAACCTCTGGCTCAAAGGGTTTATTTGCCCCTCGAGCGGGTTAGTCGAATAACATGGAAAATGAATAAAGTTTCATGTAAGATCTTGAAATATCAAAATTAGAAGCTAAGGAGTAATCTTAGGATGTAGATATATTTCAATCTGATTTGGAAAATTTATTAAATACTAATCAATAGAATATCAGTCAGGAAAGAAGCATTTCTCTGCATTATACTAACTCTAATTCCTCAATTAAAGAGGATAATATCCATATCATCAACATCTTAGACCAAAACATTAATAAAACTACTGATGAAAGTAAAGAAAAGGATTAATGCTAGATACTGTAAGAAGAGCAAAGCATGATAAATTTATCAATCAATTATAATAAATCGCTTTCTTAAATGTAAAGCAATTAAGACCCTTAGAAGCTCTCTTCCTAGAGAATGTATGAAGAGGGGTAAAGAAGACAGTTAAGACTTTAAGAAAAGTAACAAGAAAAGCAGTTAATAGAAAGTTAGAACTTGAGACAATCTCTTATATTTAATCATCAAGGATCTTAAAATCAAGTTAGCAGCTTTATAAACAGGATGGAAAGTGATATCAAGAGTAGAAAGATTAAAAGCTAAAGCAAAGTAAAAGAAAAGGAAGAAACGGAATTGAACTAAATTAGCAGCTTTATGATTTTGAACAAAAACTAGACAAAATCAGCGAGAACAAGTCCATAGAGAATAGTTTCATATGTAGATACTTTAATACGTAAGGCTTCATATTATAGAAAACTCCTAAATTAAAAAACAGTAAAAAGAAAATGAAAAGAAAATAAAGGAAATGCAAGATTACTTGCAACATATCAAATTAGCCAATTCTAAAAAGAGCAATAAAGTATCTGATCAAATTACTAAAAACAGAGAAAATGTTTTCAAGAGGCTGGCAAACGAAGCTGAAAAATGAAAAATGAAGCAATCATTGGTTGTGTAAGAAAATATAGAAAAACAGAAAAAAAACATTAGGTAAAACTAATAAAATACATAAAGACAATCTAAAAATAAGTATAACTATCTCTACTAAAAATAAAGAGGAAAAATCATAAGTCAAAGTGAAAAGCCATCCTTAAATAATACTCCCATAATCAGCAGAAATGAATCTCTAGAAATTCAGACGTAAGATATGAAACAGAAGTCTTCTCTCAATAACACTCCTCTTATAAGTAGAAACAACACTCCAGAAGGACAAAAGAACTCTACAAAGATAAACATAACATTTCAAGAGACTAAGCACAAGAAGACGTAAAGTTAGAATGCATTAAACAACAGAATATTGAATGCTAAAAATCAAAGAACAATCTACAATAAGATATTCAACATAAAGAACAATTGCAATTAAGTGTACTCTTAATATGCTCAGCATCTCTATAGCAATTCTAAAAACTTGCCCTCTCATAATAAATCTATAAGCAAAAGCTAAGCTTTCAAATCTGCTCCTTCTTCCCCAAGATAACAGAATAGTAAACTAAATTAGTTATAAAAAAGATAGAATAGTTAGAAGAGAACATAATAGCAGACAACCAAACAAAATTAAAGTATAAGAAGTCAATTAAAAAGCAGAGACTAGGTATAAAAAATGCAATTCTAGGCGAAAAATGGATAGTAACTTGAGACCTTAAAAGAGTTAATTAATAAAGAAAAGTAAAAAGTAAATTAATCAATTAGCTTAATTAACTCTTTGTTTGAGCATCAGAACGAACCAATGTAAATTAACAAAAATCTAAACGAAGAAATAAAATCAAGTGAAATGCTTGTATTTAATTAACAGGATAGCGTTTTATTGTAGAACAACCTTTTACTTAATCAATAGTAATTAACTGAGTTTAGTGATGTTTATATAACATAGCAAATGCTCTCTCCAAATAACTCAAATAGATCTTGGGAAATAAAAGATTTGCCTCTCAATTTGAACTAAAATGAAAATCCTGAGATATAAGAATATAATCCTATGCGGGTTTCATAAGAGAAAACAGATAATTTTGTAATTTTACAGAGCAGCTTTGAGAAGCTTCAAAGCGAAGATAGATTTGGAAATAAAGTAAAAGACATTCAATTTAATAAAAAAGAAACCAACTAGAATCGACATAATTAGCTAAACCAGCAGCAGTAAGGTTATTATTATAATCAACCACAAAAGTACTAAGACAGTTTGAAATCTGATATATAATATATATAAAACCATAAAGAGCTTTTACAGAAAGAACATGGGTAAAAACTGTCTTACAATACAAATAAACAGAGCTAATGAGTAGATTAGAAACAGAGCGAATTAAATGAACTGAATAAGTTCAAAGAAAGAAGATAATAGCTCGATAAAAAAGTAAAGGAGATTTTTAAGCAAAAGACAGCTGATAAGAATACAAAAAACTAATCTTAATTTTAATTGATTTTCTAAGTAATAGATATTATAGAGTCAATTCTAAAATGCAACTTTCAAATAAATTACTAAAATATCTCCAGTTACAGCGCAAGCCTTGGTGTGACTGGATCATAAAAGATAGTGTAGAAATACTACAATCAATCGCATCACAGATGCAGGATCTAACAGAAC
The DNA here is from genome assembly GCA_946699065.1 of Loxodes magnus. NCBI lineage: Eukaryota > Ciliophora > Karyorelictea > Loxodida > Loxodidae > Loxodes > Loxodes magnus. The sequence continues at coordinate 1,904,792 of CAMPDV010000005.1, read as the reverse complement.
TTTAAAAAGAGAACGATGAAGAAACGAAATAGTGATCAAAGAAAGAAATGGTTTCACTTGAAACTGCATATAATGATCAATTTAGTGCAGCTTTAGAAAAAATTACTGAATATAAAGTTTAGGATGATTTTAAAGTCTTTCCTGGTTGCTTTTTAGAAGTTAGACCAGCAGTTGGAGGTATTGAGTCAGGAATGTTTGGTTTGGATATTATGAATATGTATATGAAATATATTCAAAATCAAAACTGAGCTTCAGAGACAATTAATTGGTAGTAAGATGGAAAATCTTTACGAGAAGGAATTTTAAAGGTCAAAGGAGAAGATGCTTATAAAGAATTAAGATTTGAATCAGGAGTTCACAAGTAAGATTTAATTATTATTTAGAGTTATAAGAGTACCTACAACTGAAAAAGGTGGAAGATTACACTCTAGTACAATATCAGTAGTTATAATACCAGAAAAACCTCTTGACTTTTAAATCTAAGATAAAGATATAAGGATAGAAACGTATAGATCAAGTGGTGCAGGAGGGTAGCATGTTAATACTACTGATTCAGCAGTTAGAGTAACTCATGTACCTACAGGCACTGTAGCAACATGCTAAGATGAGAGATCCCAGCATTAAAATAAAGAAAGAGCTTTGGAAACACTTAGCTAGCGAGTTTATTAACACTTAGTAAAATAGAAACAAGAAGAGGATAAAACATCTCGTGATTAACAAATAGGAACAGGAGATAGAAGCGATAAAATTAGAACTTACAATTTCCCATAAGATCGTATCACAGACCATAGAACTTAGCTTACGTAATATGGTATGAGTTAAATGCTCCAGGGAATATATTTATAGAAGTTTATTTAGACTACTGAAAAATTATACTTCGAAAATTTTAAAAAAACAATTAAAGAGGAAATTGAACAAACGAAATTAGACAATTCATGACCAACACAGCAAACATTTAATAAAGATACTAAATTAAAATATATAACTTTTCATTTATTTTCCTTACTTAAATCAAATTCTTGATCTAGATTAAATTTCTTCTTCAAATAATCTCATAAAGTCTAATAAGATTTTAACTCACATTGCCTTAATTTTAATCTTTAACTTGTTAACTCTTTTTTGAAAAAAAGCAAAATATAAGCATCAGTAGAAAGTAATACTTGAAAAGCATTCAGATAATTTAATACAGTAAATTTAGTAAGTTTTATTAAGCAAGCACTATGACGGGTAAAATGCTCAATTAATAATAAAATATACGTTGTTAGTTGGATAATTACCAATGTAGATATAATATGTTATTAGCATAAAATATCCTCCTCTTTTTTCTTTGGTAGTTCTTTAAATTTAAATATACCTTAAAGGATTTTCATGATACTGGTAGTTATCATTAACATAACTTTCATATTAAAGCCTTTCGCATTGTTTTAAACTAACTAGATGGTAGTTTTGAGTAACTAAGCCTCATATGATATGAGAAGGTATGTATAAGAATCGATTTTAAAGATTACTTTATTTAAATATTCATATATAAGATGTCTAAGATTAAACCTTAAGGATCTAACCACTATTTAGTCAATGAGTCCTATTAACGAAACATAGTAGTCACTAGCTAATAAGAACAAAATTTATACTCTAGCAATAGGCTAAAGCTTAGCAGTACTAAAACTTAACTCATAATTCAGAACTTAAAAGGGTAATTTTAAAGAATTGGAAATAGGTGACTTATTATAATAATTCTCGTTTTCTTATTAGAGGGTATTTTTTACGAAATGAAATACTAGAAAATGATTTTGATTATAATATACTTGATTGTTAGTTTTATTACTAATTTAGCTTCTTAAGTCAGATAGCAAAAGAACTTAGATTTCTAGGCACTTAATGACTAAATGGTTTACATTTTTTTGAACGAGGAATTTAAGCAAATCAAATGGTAGGATGTTTAGGTTGGAAATTTTCTGTATATATAATAAAATGAAGCCATTCCTTGCGATATTTTAGTACTAGCAACTTCAGATTTAGGTAACTGCTTAGTCAGTACAGAAGCTGTGGATGGTATTCAAAAACTTTCAGTCTGTAGAGCGATTTAGCAAACATAGTCTATTATAATAAGCTAAGATGATTTTGATATTCAGCAGAACATCAAAAAAATATACGACTCTGTTATAAAAATAAACCAAAATGAGCTATAAGGCATCATAAAAATACCTAACTTTCCTAGTACTATTTAGCTAACATAGCAGAATTTTGTTTTTAGGGATAGCATTTTAAAAAATACCTAGTGAATAATTGGCATTTCTATCTTCACTGGATTTGAAATAAAATCTCTTTAGAATTTTCCTATGCAGAGGAAGAGAGGAGTGATATTGGAGAAGCTCAACTATCTGATGATATAGGTTATATTATTGGAGATTATAATAACGTTAATCAGCTTCGTTGGAATGATCATATGGATAAAAACTTTTGATGAAAAGGAAAATTAGTTCACTAATAATGACCAAAGAACATACAAAGAGCTTATTTTCTTCTTAAGCAATTACTTTAGTGCATTTCCTTTTGTAATCTATTTGATTCTCGATATTCTGAGACTTCTTTTCATCAAGTTCTTAAAATGAGACAATGAGTTGAATAACGAAAACAAGAGCGTTGCAATAAATAACAGCAATGTGATAGAAGATCTGGGTAAAATTGAGCATGTGGTTATGGATAAATCAGTGCTTGAAACTTCAAAAGTAATAAAGCTAAAAATGTGCTATTTAATGGAAAAATTATATACAGCAAGGAATAAGCAAAGTGAAATAAAGGAATCAGATTAGCCTTAAGATGTTTCCAACAAAACTCTGGATTAAAGCATTTACTAAATAATGGATCTATCACCTTTATCTGCTAAAGAGAGTATTTAGGAGGATAGCGAATATTAAGAGCAAGCTTAGAAAGAGCAGTAGCTCTTCACATTTTAGTAGCTGTAAGAAGATATTAGCCAGAATAAGGAGTACTTAGAGTTCTTCTAATACGTATCAATTTGTAATAGCATAATTAAGTCTAACAATGTTAATTATTAAGGAATATTTCCAGAAGAACAAATAGTTTAGGAGTAATTAGAGTAGTGAGGCATAAAGCTTGAATACAAAGACTTTGATGTATGTAAAATGAGAGTATTTGAGTAGCTTAGATATTTCCAAATAGTTGCTATCAATTAATATACAGAAGAGAGAAAAAAGCTGTCTGTCATTTTTAGAGAAATTGATTCTAGGCAATATGATCTTCTCTTACGTATGAAGGATTCTGAATTGGATAGTTTTGACAGTACTGATTCGACATATTTTGATATGGATAGTGCTATTTTAGTATGCAAAGGACCTTTCTAAGAAATTCAAAAAATTTCAGATAAGATAAGCGAAGAAGAAAATAAAAAGCTTAATCCTATTAAAAAGCTAGGAACATTCAATACTTGCTTTGCGACTAAAACTCTTGGATAATCCTAAATCAAGAAGTTCTAAAATGAGTATATAGACGCTAAGCAGTCAACTTAAAACTAAAATAAAAGGCTAAGTGCTTTAGCTAAATGAATTGAAAGAGATTTAACTTTCAAAGGTGCAATTGTCTTTGGATACAAAATTTCAGACGATAATAAGAAATCAGTCTAGATTATATAAAGTATGGGGATTACACCAACAGTGGTAACTAGCGATGATATTTGATCTGCAGCTTCAGTTTCGTTAAATTCGAAGATAATAACAAATGAATAGATTAAATTAAAAGTTTTGAAATAGAAGTCAGTAGAGGTTGTTAGATGAAAACTGTAATAGATTCTCCAGCATTTTGTCTTTATGGAATCTTAAGTAATATCTAAAGCTAGCTTCTTTTCAGAGGAATCATTTATGTAATCAAATACTAATTAGTAAGCCATAAAAAAAAATTTCTAAGATCTGTCTAATAAAATTTAGTAAGTTTAGAAGCCCTAAAATAATAAAAGTAAGCTAAAACTGAGCAAAACAGTAAAAATATAAATAAATTAAATAACGGATGAGCTAAACTCATTTGAATAATAGGATGATATTTCAAATGGATGGTAAAATCTTAAAACTTTTGGGTTGTTTAGAAGATCCACCTGGGATGTATAGACTAATAATATTAAAACCTTGTTTAATAACTTTTCAGTTTAAGGAAGAAAAACTTCATTAAGCTTTGCCAGCTTGCGTCTAGGAAGAGGTACCTCGTCTGTTAGTAACAGTGTAGCAGAAGTAGAAGAATATTTATAGTAGCAGGAAAACAAAGAAGGTTTTAATTCTTATATAAATGTAAAGCATGGAACCAACAATTTATCACAATAGACAAAAAGAAAAGACTTAGTTCTTTTTTTGGATTCTCAATCCTTTAGACTACTTCAAAGAGATCTAGCATCTACAGAATATTTCACGATGCTGATATTTAATTGCAGCGCAATTATTTTATCTAATGCAAACGCCAAAGACAAAGCAAATCTTATACAGTTTTATAAAGAGTAATTCAGCTTTAAACCTAAAGTTCTTTGTGTTGGAAATGGGATATCTGACGTTTAGATGCTAAATCTAGCAAATGTTGGTGTAGCTATCTAAAATTAGAATAATTTCTTAAGTTAGAAAATTAGTGACATAAGCATTACAAGCTTATCAATGCTTCCAAGACTATTACTAGTACATGGTAGATACATATACATTAGATTTTGCAAAACAATAGAGTTCTAAATTTACTCGGCTTTTTTGATGGTAATGCCAATATTTTTCTACCAATTTAATAACGGATTTAGCAGCTTGCCTAGCAATAATATGATACATGTTATCTTAATTCAATTCTTAACAACAGGAGTTTTTGCACTGCTATTAGGTATGTTTGAGTAGGATCTAGGCTAGAAAATGAGCATGCATGTTCCACAGTAGTACGAGAACAATTTCACTCACAAGTTTTACTCCTTTCTAAACTTATTTAAGATATTCTTTAACGCCTCCGCTCAATCTCTTGTTATATACTTAATAGTAAACTATTCACTAGAAAAATAGAACTTACAGACATTTATCCTAACCTAGAGATATTTAGTTGGAGTAATATACATTTGCACTCTAATAAACCTAGCAGTAAAGTTTGTTTAGCTATAGAACTACATCCCTATAATATCCATCTTAATCGTAATTTTGATTGTGATTTTATAATTACTTATCTAGCAGCCATTCGAAATGTTTATGCTTTAACAAGAAGAAGAATACGTAGACTACTTCAAAATATATCAAAGTATCAATTTCTGACTAACCATTATACTAGTAACTGGTGTTAACTATGGAATCCAAAGCTTTTAGTTCATTAAAATGTTTTGGAATCCAAATTTAATTTAGAAGCTTCAGTAGCTGTAAAAGCTGTAAGCGTTTAAATAAATAATGAACGAATAGTAGTAAATAAAAATAAGCAATCTAAACGTAAGATACGATCAGTTCAAGAAAAGACTCAATGACATTATTGATCTTAATAAGAACTTGGGATAGAGTATCATAGCAAACTAGAAGGAATATAAAATGATAAAGTACAAGCATAAATTCCAGAATTAGTACCTGGAGTAGAAGTACGTTAATTTCCTTATTAAAAAGATCAAAAGCGTGCTACTTATTTCTGGTAAAGTATTGATGATTAACTTTATAGTTGTCATAATTATTCTAGCCTCAAACTTTAAAAATATTAAACATGCATAGTTATGATACTGCAGCTGCTATATTGCCATTTCTTTTATTTACATTATGATAGTCAAAGTTAAACTTATAAAGGAGAATTTACAGCAGCTAATTGCCCAATTCAATGCCTTTCTCTTACTTTCTTGCACGCTTATTCTATAAATAAACGGAAATGACTATTTCATACTGTATGCTATCATTTTAGCAATGCTTACTTATACCATTTATGCCTTCAAAGTTGGAATAGCTTATTTTTTGCTAGTGGTAGGTTTTTTGATTAGCCAATATGTACAGTAATCATAATTTAATCAGCATTTTATTTCGAACTTCTGTAAAGGGGACTCGAATCTGTGTCTAGGTTTTCGCTCTTTAATAATAGTTCTGATTTATACAGTTTCAGTGTCTATATTATATAGCCAAGATAATATCCAAAGGAATTAGTTTGTATTTAAATAATGCATCTAAAACTCCATCTAGCAGTATCATGACATACTGTCTAACCTCTTTCCTGAATTTATAATGTTTAGAGTTAAGTAAGGAGATCCCAATATTGTAGATGATCATAAAATGGTTACCATTCTGTTTTGTGACATTTATGACTTTGATGAAATTTGCAAAATACATACTCCTAAGTAGCTAATAGAGTTGCTAAATGAAATATAGCTCTCGTTTGATAGGCTGTGTGAGATTCATAAAGTGGATAAAATAGAAACAGTAGGGAAAACTTATATGGCATGTGGGGGATTAATTTATAATGTTGAAGAAGACTAAGATCAAGATGTATAGCTAAATCATGCAGAACGTACTCTCTAGCTTGCTCTTGATATGATAAGGCGTGTTCAAAACATGACACGTAAGGATGGAAAGCCTCTTTAGATCACAATTGGAATACATTCTGGACCTGTTATTGCAGGTGTTGTAGGATAAAACAAGCCTCAATTCGCACTTGTTGGAGACACAGTAAATACAGCCAGTCGCATGTGTAGCAATGTGAAAGTGCCAATGTGCATAAGAATTTCTCAAACAACCTATTTTTTTGTAAACAAACTAGCCTTTTTAAATTTTATGGAGGAAGAATTGAATATAAAAGGAAAAGGCATGCTAACTACTTACCTAGTCTTTTAGGAAAAGCTTTCATGAAAAAAATCAGTAACTAAGTAAATCATAAAGCATTAGTTATTAAATCTGACTAATAAAATAGAGGGAGCAAATAACCTAACGTAAGATAAAACTAATATCTGATCAAATCTTGAAGAGAAACTCAAGAAGAATTAAGCAATCTACTTCAGTAACCCAACCCTTTACAAGACCAAGAATCTAACAATATCAAATGTGCTTTTCTCTCTGAAAATATTAAAGTTTCTATAAAACATAAATAATCCATAAAAAGAAGTAAAATAAAGAGAATTTCAAAGCTTATAAGTTAACTAGATGAAAGAAATCAAGCTACTACAGAGTGAAGAGAAAGTTAGTTAAGATTTATAAATCCAGAAACCTTCTGAGAGGAATTAGAAGCAAAATTTATTTTCAAATCTATTAACCAAAATTATATCCCAAAAATAGTAATAAGAAAAGATTGAATAGCAAGCAACTAAGGAAATCTAAGAAGTAAAAGTGAATCTATCTTCAAAGCAAGATAAAAAATCATTTAACTTCAAATGAAATTCGTCGTAAGCTCTTTACAATTCTCCTAAAAAGGGTTTACTTTCTCCTCTACAAATATGACATCTTAAATAATAAAAGAGTAATATGAAGTAGCAGGAAGTTGTTATAAACGATGAATAGTAGAATGTTGAAAATTAAAATCGAAAGGAAGAAAGTAAAACTTTTAATAAATAACTAGAAGAAGAAAGAGATGTTAACTAGAAAAAAAAAACTAGCTCTACAATGAAAACTAATGGATATCAATCTAATCAATAATTAAACTCTCTGCTTGTATTTGATAAGGATATTAAAGCTCTTAGCTCAAGGAGCTTTTATAGTAAGGGAGAGTAAATTCAAACCATTTCTAACGAGGACCAATGTTTATCGGAAAGCAACGAACAAAAAGCAATAGAAAAGTTAAAGATTCAATCCTTAGAAGCACCAAAATAATAAAAGGAGTAAGATGTATAATAGGAATGCTAGCAATAGTCCAAAGTTCCTAGTTAGATTATTTTGGATGAAAACTAACAGAAAATTTCTTAAGAAAACAAACTTATTCCACAAAACTAAGAAAGATTCTAGAGTACTGCTATCTCAAGTTAAAGTTTTACGAATGCATTGAATAATTCAATAAACAAAATGAAAGTGAGTAATAGCTTAAGTTAGGCTTCATCTATAATTGAATAAAGCAAATTTAATAGTTTTAAAAACAAAAAGCAAGCATTAATAAAATTAGAAAGTGTCAGACGTATAAATACAAGCTAATTTGATACTATTTTCTAATAAATTGTAGAGGAAGAAGAAAGTGATAAAAAGCGAAAGTTCGTTAAGAAAATATTTGAAATGATCTGCTTTCCTTACCGATATAAAAACATATAGAATAAGAAAGATTTTATTCAGAATAAGCTAGACAACTCCTTTTTCCTTAATATCTTTGGTATAATTGCTAGCTTCTGCTTAAACTTAGTATTAATAAATTTGATGACTCTAAGCAAAAGCTTCAAGCTGGAAAAATATCTTATAGTGATAATTTTTCAGAGCATCTGGATATTTTTTCATGTTGTATACTTCATTGTCTTTTTACTCAAAAAGGGTTTGATCCTTCAATCATTTTTTAGTACAGCACTCTATTCTATATGCATCTTACTGTTCCTGTTTTATACTGACATTATAAATGCAGAAGTTGGATTTATCATTTGCTTTTACTCCATTTTAATAGCTCATGAATGTAACTTAATGCTCAATTAGATTCTAATTACTTTCCTTCTCCTCATAACATTAGAGATCATTATTCTCAAAGTCATGATAGCTGACTCTCATCTGTTTTTCGTTCTTTTAGAGATAATTCTCAGTTGCAAGGTGCTGTTGCTTCAGTCTGTATATGTAAAGGAAAAAAATGAAATAAACGCTTATAAAATCCAAAAGGCTACTATGGAAGAAATCAGCAAGACAGAGAATTTGCTGACTCATTTAATGCCTCTACATGTATTAGAGCAAATGAAGTAAGGGGAAACTGTAGCAGAAGAGTTAGAAGATGTACCAATCTTATTTGCAGACATAGTAGGGTTCACTACGTTTGCAAGTAATAAATAACCCAAAGAGGTTATAGAAATGCTCTCTAAGCTTTTTGCTAAATTTGATAATTTATGTGTCTCAAATGACTGCTATAAAGTATGTACTATTGGGGACTGCTATGTTGCTATTGGCTATAATGGTTCCTTGTAAAAGGAGTAGCGTGATAAAAATTAGGAACTCAAGAACATGATGAAATTTTCGTTAGAGCTAATAGTGGCAATTGAAGAAGTATGCAAGGAGTGTAATGCCAAAATATAATTGAGAATAGGTATACATGTGGGGAAAATAATAGGTGGTATTAGTGGTAGTAACATTGTTAGGTACGACATTTATGGCCCAGCAGTAAAAATTGCTAACTTAATGGAAAGCAACGGATAGCCCGGCTTTATTAACGTAAGCCACAAAACCAAAAACCTACTAGATCAGTGTGCTTCTGTTCCATATTCATATGAATTCAACAAAAAGGTACTTATTAAAAGCTAAGATAGCGACAATTAAGATGTGGAGATAAGTTGTTATTTTGTAATATGTGAGAGCTAACAGAAGTGAGTTTGATGATTATCATAGATAATTTAAATTATTTATAAAAGCATCCCTCCTACTTAATACATTAAACTAGATTAAGTTCCATTTTATAAAGACGTTTAATTTTAAATTACTAGTAGTAATTTAATAAGCATTTGTTAATATATTCATCAGTAAGTAGTCTAATATCTTTGTTAAGTATTTCTTTTCATTATCCTTTTTAAACCTTATTTTTTTACCTCTTTTTGCTTATTTTTATCTTTTTATCTTTTAAATTTTTAAATTTCTCGCTTTTATCTCCAGTTAAGATTTGAACACGCTAATTTGTTAAGGAGATGACTTTGGTGTATATTGTTTAAGAGTAAAGTAGAAGAAGTTTGAAGAGAAGAAGGGAATAGTGCTTTGTATAGCTGATAGCATCTAAGTAGAAAAGCTAATGGAAGTGTTAGTTAAATAGGTTATATGGAAGATTAAAAATTAAAGTTGATATAAAGTTTAAAAAATAAACGAATTTCAATTATTATTTCTAGTTTCCCATCTATATAAGAAGACGTTTAATTAATAATTAAAAATGTAAAAGACTGACGACTATTGGATAAGAGATCTTAAATTAGCTTCCGCTGGTCGTAGAGACATTGAAGCTATCAATTAGCATTTACCCGGTCTGCAAGCTTTGGCAGATGATTAGGCCGCGAAAGCGCCTTTGAAAAGTGCTAAGATTGCTGGATGTATGCATATAACCCCCTAAGTTGCATGCTTTATTGAAACACTTAAAGGTTTAGGAGCTGAAATTTAATGGACTTCAGATAAATGTTTACATACTTAGGATGCTGTTGCTGCTGCACTTGTAGAAAACTTCAGTGCAGGAGTTTTTGCTTGGAAAGATCAAACATATAGAGAATATTTCGAGTGCTTGAAATGTGTGCTCGTTTTTCCTGACAAGAAAGGACCTGATCTAATAGTAGACAGTTAAGGAACATTGAGTGAGTTCATTCATATTGGAGTAGATTTTGAAACTTTCATTGAATAACATAAAAAAGTTCCTGAACTAAGCGATTTAGGGTATTTAAAGAAAAAAACTTGGGTTAATTTCATGCCTTTTAAAAAAATGCCTAAAACATAAGATTTTGATTATTACACTTTATTGAAGGAATTTTTAATTGAATAGAACTAAAATGATCCTAAATTTTTCAGAACAATCACATAAAACATTTTAGCTTGTACTGATGATAGTTTGGTAGCCAAAAATTTGTATAAGAAGATTTCTCCTTAGCAATTAAGATTCACTCCAATGTCTTTGTCTAGTGAATTTTCAACTGCTTCTGGTGCTTTTGACCAACATCTTGCCTCAATGATTCCATCTTCGGTTAGTAATTTAAGTGAAGTTTCCTTATCTGGAAGAACAGTTGTTCAAATTGGATTTTCAGGAATAGGCAAAGAAGCAGCTTTAGCTTTTAGAGATATAGGAGGAGCTAAAGTAATAGTTTGCGAATCTGATGGTAAATTGGCTTTGAAAGCTAGTTTAAATGGCTTTGAATTGAAAGATTTCGATGAAGCTCTATAAGAGGCAGATTTTTTAGCAATAGTGAATAGAACAAAGATAAGCGCATCCATTGGAACTAAATTAAAAAATGGCTGTGTTATTTGCTTAATAGGTTAAGATACTGAAATAGATCTTGAAATCTTTTTCTAAATACAAGATATCAAAGTTTAATATATCTAGCCTTAAGTTACTAAATTTACTCTTAAAGAAGGAAATTGTTTTAAAGTTCTAGGAGGAGGTTTACCTTTGCACTTTTCTTGCTGTGTTGTCTAAGCACCCTAAGTTTTCTGTAGTACTCTTCTAACATGTTTAGCACTAGCAATTATCTATCTCTGGACAAGCAAAGGCTAGTATTAGAAAAATTTCATGTCAGTTCCTAAATTCTTATATGATCAAGCTACGGACTATCAAGTTTACTCTGCTGATATCAAATTATCCAAGGATTAAACTGACTCTCCTCTCTCTCCTCTCTTTTCTTAATCAAATAAAAGTGTTTTATTACCACCAGCTTAACCATGGAAAGGTAGTTATGTTGCTGAAAAGTCTGAACTTGAAAAATTAAAACAGGAGCTGGTTTCAAAGGAGAAGAAGGTTAAAAAAATAGAAAATTACTTTGCCAGTGAAGATCCTATATAAGATCTAAACTTCACTGTTGATGTAGGTAATGAATACTTAACATAAGTATAAGGAACTCTTAATGCTTATAAGGATTTACTTGAAGAACTAAGAAAGATAAAACTTGATTAAGCTGATCTTTATTAGTTATTCGATCACCTCAAAGAAATTCTTAAGATATAGTACAAAACTATCAAAGATATAGGAATTAGCGAATTCTTAAGCGAAGCGAAGGTAATTTTAAAGAATCTTCAAGATAAAGTTGCAGAAGTAAAGCCGAATGACAAGCAAACAGTTCACTTTTAATTTATCATATTCTACATAGAAACCATGAAGGAGCTAGAAAAGATAAAAGATAAGTCAATTGCCAAATTTAGAGATTAGTAATGGGACTTAATAAAGTTACTACCATACAATATTAATTAAAGGTACTAAACGCAAGAAGTATAGATGACAATTATAGAAAACTACACTAATACATGCTTATTAGAAATAAACAACTTCATTTCCATTTAAAATAACATCCTTCTTAAACTTGAAATATCCAAAGAGCATTGTTTACTGAAGTAGTATAAGGATATATGCATCATTTTTGATGAAATCGTTCCTTAAATTCTATAAATATCAGGAAATTCTCCTTAAGAAGGAGTCGATTATGAAAAGGATTGCACTGAGCTGAGACAAAAGTTTGAGTACTTAGATTTTTACACTGACTCTCTTATTGATCCTGTTTGGTTCTAGACTCTTCTTAGGTCTTATGACGTCCTTAAGAAATTGTTCTTCAATTCTCTTGACTTCAATACTGTATTGGAAGATGTAAATACTTAGGTGGAAGATCTTAAAACTTAGATGTTTGAAGGATAGGGCGAGTTAGAAAGGTTAAAGAATCTAGAATGGAGTTTGTGCAGAATTGAACTAAAACCCGCTAATGTGAAAATTTAAGGCGTAGCCGTTTGCTCAGGAGTAGACAGTGATAAGGCTCCTTCGATAGTTTAAATAACTCCAGAGATAGTGGATGGATATTCTCAAACCTTGAATAAAATCATAAGAGGATAACAGAAGAATATATAGTTTATGGGAGGAAATGTCGAAGATATTTTGTCTAAGATACCTCCAGAAGAAACAGCTTCTTCTATAAAGCTTCCAGCTCAATTTAAAGCCTGCTTAGATTTAAACAAAGAGTAGGATAAATTACTAGATCAGTTACAAAAAGAAAGCCAAACAACGCTTTGCCTTTTAACTAACGAGCCTAATTTAAGACATAACTTATTCGAGCTAGAACTAGATAAAAGAGATCTGATAAAGAAATTGTAAGACGATAAATAGAAAGAACTTGATGCAATAAACGACAGACTTATGCAGCTACAAGATGAGTACGATTAAGTGAAAGATGATAAGGATTAACTAAATAAGCGGCTTACTGAATCAAATGAAAACATCCTCAAGCTTAATGAAATTATGGAAAGTAAAGATAATGAATAAGAGGATAAACAGAAAGAAATAGATGATCTCAAAAAATAGATTAATGATCTTCAGGATTAGTTTAAGTAGTACAAAATCTAGCTACTTGCTGATATGAATAGGTTACTAAACGAAATAAAAAAAATCAGTGTACCTTTAGAAGCTGAATCTGATGTATAAAATGCTATTATCTAACGACTTGCTCAAGTGGAAGATAAAGAAGACTTAGCTTAGCAAATTAAAGCTGCTTAAAATGCAGCTTTGGATTCCCTGAATATCATACATGCTAAAGAGAAACACTTACTTAAGGATAGCAAGCAGACACTTGAAATTTTAATTGGAAAAGAAGTTCCTAAAGATCAAAAACTATTTTAACTAGAGGCATAGAAAACAAAGGAAGGCCAAGATCTTCACGATTAAATCAAAGAACTAACTGATTAAAATGATAAGCTAAAGTAGGAGAACTAGTAGTTTTAAGATAAAATTAAAGCATTGGAAGATGAATTAAAGTAACTTAATGACGACAACGATAAAATGAAAAAGCTAATCGATGAACTATAAGACAAATGCAAGGTTTTGGAAGACGATAACAATAAGCTCAATGAAGAAGTTAAAAACTTAAAAATCGAAAATGACAAATTGAACGAATAAATCTTAGGCCTTAAGAAAGAACTTGAGGATTTGATGTATTTCTTCCAGTAGATGCAAGATAAAGTAAAAGATACTGAATAATAATATTCAAAATACATGGTGTTAAGCTCTGAACTTGAGAAAGATTAGTAAGTGAACAAAGATAAGCTCGATGCATTGCTTAAAGAACTAATCAAAAAGTTCAAAGAAGTCTAAGACTTAGAGACAAGATTATCAGATGAGCAAATGAAGTTCTAGAGATTCAAGACTGATAAACAAAATAGAATTTGCGATTTAGAAGCTGAGCTTCACAGGCTTAAGAAGATTATATAGGAATTGGAAGAGAAAATATAAGAGTAAGAAAAAGAAAATTAGAAACTGAAAGAAGAAAATATTAGATTATAAGCTGATCATGAACTAGATTAAGACGAAATTGAAAGACTAAGGAAATTAGTCAAAAATCTAGAAGAAGAAATTAACTCAGAAAAAAATAAGGAAATGAGAAAATAATTATTGAAACTAAGTGAGGATAACAAGCAACTATAAGTCAAAATTGCAGATCATTAAAAGAATTTAGATAAAGTGACTAGACTCTAGTAGTAAGTAGAGAAGCTAGAGTGCCAGAATGGAGTTCTAAAAGAAGAGTTAGAAAAAATACGTCCCTTATCAGAAGAATGCATTAAGGTAAAACATGAACTTGAGAATCTTAAGGCTAAAGTTGCTGGAGACCCTAGGTTTTCATAAATTTAAGAATCTGTTGAAGATGAAAAGCTAAAGTAGCAATTAAAGGAAAGTGAGGAAAAAAGAAGATTCTTACAAAAATCTGTAGATGAGTTAGCTTAGGAAAATAACGCTCTCAACAAAATAAACTTTGAATATGAAGAAGATATATAGAAATTAAAAAGCTAAAGCCCCGATTCATAGAATCTTAAAGAAATGGAAGAGAAAGCATAAAAGTTCTAAGAAGAAGCTTAAAATTTGAAATAATAACTAGAAGCAGCTGTCCAGGACAAAAATCTCAGAGAGGTCTTAGACAAAATCCAAAAAGAAAATGGAGAATTATAAAAATTGGTTGAAGATAGACAATATTGGCTTGATGAAGCAGAACGACTTAAGTCATTATTAGATTAGAATAAAGAAAAAATTGAAGATTATGATAATATTCATCAAGGAAGAATGCAAGCTGAATCAAACTTGAGAAAAGCTAACTTAAGAATTAAATAGCTTGAAGAAGAATTGGAAACCTATAAAGGAGGAGAAAAGCCATTTGAAGGACTTTAATTTGTTCTAGGAGAATTTGAAACAATAAGTGGTGATATATAATAAGAATTACTAAAGCAAAAACAAATTGTAATAAGAGAAAATATCCTCATCAGAAGAATTTCTTAAGTGAAAGAAGAAAAGCCAATGGCATTTGCAAATGTATGGAGATTATTTGAAACTGTTATGGATAAGAAATTTGAGTAAGATAATCTTGATTTACAAGCATAGATCTAGCCTCGATCAATGTAACAATTCTTGTCTGATTTCTTAATCCAACAATATGAAGTCAAAACAACAGCTAATAAGGTATTAGCTCAACTTATGCTTGCATTAGAATTGTTGTTTAATCAAAAGCATGAATATGGATCTTTGTTCTGTAGACTATTATAAATATATCATCCTGATCCCATTGATAAAATTTTGATGGCCTTCCTGACTAGAATAAGAATAACCTACAATAAAATATAAGACGTTTATTACAGAAGAAAAGCGTCTTCTGAAGCTAAAGGAAGATCCACTGAGAGCAAATCAGCTTTACCAGGAAAGGAATCAACTGAATTCTAAGAATGTGGAGGTTGGGTACCTCTAATTGATGTATTTGACGTAATTATTTAAATTTTCAAGGAAGATAGATCCATTGGAGGCAATATTATGACAAAGTTATTACCAGACTAAAGTTCAAGAAACGACTTTACTTTGTTCATGGTTTGCTGGAAAATGGCAAAGTTAGGAAAGCAGCCGAAAGATGTATTTAATATGATTGATTAAAGTGGAGCAGGAACTATTTCTACAACAGAGTTTATATCTGGAATGCAAAATTATCTAGATATCTGGCTTAACCCAGCTGAAATCTAAAATTTGCTAGCTTACATTGATTCTGATAACAATGGCGATATAAGTTATTCCGAATTTGTTGATAAAATAGGTTTCTTAACCTAGAAATATAGAAATAAGGAAATTTGGATGTGCTCTAAATCAGCTTTTTTGACGGTTATAGCTGATGAATATGAGACTAAAAGAATTCGTGATTATGATTAACTAAAAGTTATGTTTAACGAAGCAGACGAAAATAGAAGTGGAACTTTAGAATTGAGAGAGTTTAGAAACTTATGCATGAGAGCAGAACCTAATATTAAGGAAGGTAAAGTAATGACAATCTTCAACAAAGCACTTGAAAGAACTTAAGGTTAAAATCCAGATGTTATGAGTCCAGAAGCATTTAGCATAACCGCTCTTTAATATGGTCTTGGCAGTTTTGGATGCTAAGTTTTTGGTAAGTTTTAATATTTTAGATGCTTAAAAAATTATAATTTAAACTGTAAAAGAAGAAGAAAGGAAATCTTCGGCCACAACTCCTAGAACCGCAAAAACGCTTGCAAAATCTCAAACTATGAAAATGACCTGAGTGACTTTCATAACTTTAAATTTTTATATCTTACAATTAAAATAATTCAATTTATTCATCTTTATAAAAAATTTTACAGTATATTCATGCTTTCAATATTCATTTATTATAAACTCATTCATTTAAAAGAAAGTCGAGGCTACGCTTAGCTACGTTTATTTATGTTTAACTTCTTATTTTAATAAATCTGACTCTCTTTTTTCTAATATTTCTAAGATAAACAAAATAAAAAATTATCAGTAAATTAACGAATTATCACTTCTACTTATATATACTTATCTCTATAATTAGCAATATTTTTGCTAATAAATGCAATTATTTAAACTTTATCCTACTTAATTAACTTGCTAAAGACTTTATTTATTTTCTGTCTTCTTACTTCTAACTTTATTCGCTTTATCATACTTTTTTTTACATCCCTGATATATGAATTATATATATCATTTTGACATCAAAACTTTCTTAAGAATCTTTTAGAAAATGTGTTTGAAGTCTTTCTAAATATATAACAATCTTATTTATAAAATTTTAAACTTACAATTAAAAATATATCCTACTATTAACTTATTCTTACTTGTTTTACAGAATTGCTCTTTTTGAATTATCAAAGTAATTAAGAGATGTTCATTTATCACTAAATAGTTCTTTTGCTGTTTATTTACTAATTAAGATTAAAACTCCTAATTTAAACTTCTAATATATTGAGTAGCTCTACTTAGGTTCTTAATAGTTTTCACTGCTTTAACTTTGTTTCCTTACTTATTTTATTACTTTTAGCTTATATCTTTCTTATTCTTTCATTCTTTTAGTCAATAGTATGATTACTACTCAATTAAAGTATTACTATCAATTCTTTACTTATTCAGCTTCACATCATGTGGAAGTGTTTGCAATGCTCCCATTTTCCTTAATATTTTCTCTTAAGGGTAGGATTATAAGTTAGTGCTTGGCTAATTTTGAAGTATAATAAATATAAGAAATAAACTTAAAAGAGGAGTGGAATCTGCTTTAGCAATGGTATTATTATTTGTTCCTTACTTCTTAGATAGGATTTGCTTCTTCCTTTATGAGTATTTTAGCCTTACTTCTTATAATTTAAATGCTTTCCTTTATAGTTCTAATAAGCTTCTTAGCTCTTATAGTTGGTTGATTTTAGTCTATATAGCCTATTAGCAGGCATTAATTATCAATATTAGCTCTAAAAAATGTTCTATCTTGTGCTATTTTCCTCTTGAGTATAACCATATTAAGAGCTATTGTTTTTTAGCTTAATGATCTAAGTAATTAAAACTAAGCACTAGCATATAGCAAATGCTATACTTATTGCTATTAAACTCTTCCTTCTTCCATTAAAATGATTATACTATATAAATAGCTAGTCTTATGACTATATCCATACTAGTTATTACATACAGTTATCTTAAATTATTACAATAATTACTCTCTTTCATTTTAACTCATCAAAGCTAAGGGTTCAATAGTAAAGAGAAAATGATTTGTATTTGCTAAAGAGTGATTATTAGATACTCAGTATTGAATAGCTCTTCTTGAGAGAAATGGAGATGGAGTGCTATACTTAGTAGCTTTAAGTATAAATAAGGAATGTTAAGGATAATTTTGATAATCAAAAAATAAGTGTCAAAATATCAAAATTAGAAGTAAGTTAAATACTTGGCATCCTAGCTTATTAACATTAATTATGGTATACCCATACTTATTGTTCTCTATACTGCTCCTCTTATTTTGTAAAAGGTGTAAAAGAAGCTACATTGATATACTATATCAACTCTAATGAATCAATAATAAATAGCAGTTTTAAGAAAGGGGTAAAGCTTTGCTATATAAATGATGGTATAAGCAGCAAGTTTACTAAGATAGTTCAAAAGTGCGTAATTAATAGTGATGCTAGATTGAAAGCTAGAATTTTGCATTTTTCCTAGTTACTTTAATTTTAAATAAAAATGCTTAATTATTAGTATTCTACTCTTAATTAAATAACTAAAGCAAAATTAAACTCCCTTTGTTCTCATCTTAGATAGTATTAATACAGCCAAATTTGGGTTTAAAATTAGTCAGTAAGAAGGCAACAAATCTGAATGGAGATAGAGATTCATTATTAAATGTAAAGTCTTAATAACTTCCAAATATTATCTCACCATTTTACTATAAGATGAGACTCATTTAATATTCAAGCTTCTATAATATAATATAAAGTATTAACGCTAAAAAACTTTACTTAGTAGCTCTACCAAAATAGATTAATGAGATGCTATAGGATGCAGCTTCTTCAAGAGTAATCTAAACTAATTTTTAAATTACATTTGAAGTTAAGAGAACTAAATAGATAGATGTAAGCAAATATAATAAAGGAGGCATTAGTTAATGAAATGGAACAGGATAATTAGTCTGATTTAATTAAGTTGTACTAAAAATTATCTAAAAAGGTGATTTTATTACATACTAATATTTCTCTTTTTATATTGACATTGAAATATTCTATTTATAGGCTAATTATTCAAATTCAAGGTTTCACGCCCTAATTAAATGCTGCTAAATTTTTTCAACTGTGGAAGTGAATATTTTTGATTAAGAGGGTTAGCTAGCTTAGGTAGATAAGTTTGAATTTAAGTTTACTATTTTTACTTTTGAATCTTAAAGGAGTTAGTTAGTAGCAATAGATAGTTGTATAATGGCATTAGTGGGACTTAAAGTGATAATGGTGTGTAAATGATTTGATTTAATTTAAAGTTATGTATTTAGGTTAGTATTTAACTGGTTTTTTATAAGTAATCATATAAAAATGTTCTCAAAGATTTTGGTTGCCAATAGAGGAGAGATTGCATGCAGAATCATTCGATCATGCAAGAAGCTCGGCATTAAATCAATGGCTGTTTACTCTCAAGCTGATTGTAGAGCTAGACACGTTAAAGAAGCTGACGAAGCGGTGTGCATCGGTCCTGCTCCTTCAAAAGAATCTTATCTTAGGGCTGACAAGATCTTATAGGCTTGTATTGATCATAAGGTTGATGCTGTCCATCCTGGATATGGTTTTCTCTCAGAAAATACAAAATTCTCAGGAGATCTCGCATAAAATGGCATTAAATTCATAGGACCAAGTGCTTAAGCTATTCTATCTATGGGAGATAAAATTGAATCTAAGCATATTGCAGGCAAAGCAGGAGTTAATATGATTCCTGGATTTATTGGAGAAATAAAAGACGAAAAACATGCAAAAGAAGTAGCAGGCGAAATTGGATATCCAGTCATGATTAAAGCTTCAGCTGGAGGTGGTGGAAAAGGTATGAGAATTGCATGGAACGAAGGCTAACTTCTTGAAAGTTATAGACTTGCCAAAAACGAGGCAGCAAATGCATTTGGTAATGATACTCTTCTGATTGAAAAATTCGTAGTAGAGCCAAGACACATCGAATTCTAAATTTTAGGAGATTCTAAAGGAAATGTGATTTACCTGCCAGAAAGAGAATGCTCAGTTCAAAGAAGAAACTAGAAAGTAATTGAGGAAAGTCCATCTGTTTTCATTACTCCAGAACTCAGACAGACAATGGGATAGCAAGCTGTCGCTTTAGCAAAGGGAGTTAATTATGAGTCTTCTGGAACAGTGGAATTTTTGGTTGATAAAAATAAGAATTTCTATTTCTTGGAAATGAATACTAGATTACAAGTAGAACATCCTGTTACGGAACTAGTAGCAGGTGTTGATATGGTAGAGGAAATGATCAAAATTGCTGCAGGATCTCGCTTATCGATTACTCAAGATCAGGTAAAAATAAATGGACATGCTGTAGAAGCAAGAATTTATGCTGAAGATCCTTTGAAAGGATTCTTACCAAGTGTAGGACATCTTACTTATTACCGAGAACCTCAAAATGTTAGAGTTGACTCAGGAGTTTTTGAAGGTGACGAAATTCCAGTTTTCTATGATCCTATTATAAGTAAAGTTGTTACTCATGGAGAAACAAGAGATATTGCTATTACTAAGTTAAAACAAGCCTTAGAAGAATACGTAATAAGAGGTGTTGGACACAACATAATTTTCTGCAGAGATGTACTTAGCAATCAAAAATTCGAAGAGGGAAATTACACAACTAAGTTTATCTAAGAAACTTGGCCATAAGGATATAAGGTAGCCTAATTACCTGAAGAAGATAGACGCCATCTAGCTGAAGTTGCCGCTTTCCTCTTTCGTGAAAAGGAAAAGAAACCAAAATCTGAATTATTGCATTACATTATTCATATCCGTAACCAGTACTATTCATGTTTATTGTAAGAAGATAAAATTACAAGTGGAATAGTAAGTCACGAAGAACCAGTTCCCCATGGAATTAGAAGTCACACAATTCCCGTTTAATGGGATGTTATTTCTCCTAGTATTATAGTAGATGGAGAAACTATTTAGATATTCGATAAATCTAATATCAGGTTTAAGTTATAATACAAAAGTGGTCTAGAAGATGCCTATATCTATACCCGTCAATAGTTTGAGCTATTGCAACATGCTCCAGTACTTAAGACTGATAAACTAAGTAAGGAAGTTTAGGCACCAATGCCAGGAGCAGTCAAATCAGTAGCTGTGAAGGAAGGCTAGGAAGTCATCTCAGACTAAGAACTTTTGGTTATTGAAGCAATGAAAATGTAGAACATCATAAAGAGCGAGAAGCCAGGAGTAATAAAGAAAGTACTTGTTAAAGCAGGAGATATAGTAGCTGTAGATGACGTAATGGTTGAATTTGTCTGAGAAAATTTTTATACATTTTTTAAAAAATTAATATTCAATATCTAGCATCTTTACTCCTCATTACCAATCTCTTTGTGCATACTTGTATTTTTTAAATAAAAACGAGTTAACAAAACTCTTTATGCTTTACTCTTGAAGCTTTAATAAAATACTTATGTAGAGCTATAAGTAAAATTAAGCAACTATAATTTAAAAAACCTCATATCAAAGATGGAAAGAAGCATGAATATATTTTATACTTCAATTTATTGCAAGTTTCTTAATTTATAAATTACTTACTTCAAGATATTTAAAAAGATTTAAAGCTTAGGGTTCATTTACAAGTTTTAAAGGATATCATTAAAACACAGAAAGGTATATTAAAGCATACCTATTACTGTAAAAAATAAACTTTATTCTAATAAAAAATAATATTATGAACTATTCATTTTACTAGTAAGCTCTATAACTTTAAATTCAGCTTTAGACAATCCTAATAGCAATATAAATACATAATCTAAGTCCTCATTTTACATAATGCTTTAAAATTGTTCTCTTTTATTATTACATTATAAGAGACCTTAGTGAGCGAAAGATCACTTTTAAAGTATACAGAGAAGGTTATCTCTGCTTAATGATATTAATTAGAAAAAAGTTTTAAATTTTTTATAGTTGTTTCTTCCTTAGTAATAAGAAAGCTTCTATTTAAAGACATTAATAGTAGGAGAGCCTTATAATATAATTCATCAGTATTGCTTTATTTCTAAGCAGGATTAATTATCTCCTTTCACTCTAAATTGGTTCAGTTTATATTTTAAGATAACTTAAATCTACCTCTAAAAATAAGTTACCGTTTTTATAGCTGAGATAAATAAATAAACAAAAGGAAAAATTTAAGAATAAAGCAATAGGCTATAATTAATGAAGAATCAAGCTGATAGAAAGATGTCATACAGAAATGCTCTTCTATATGGAACTTTTTATATTTCAATGTCTATTATTTAATGCACTTTCTTCAAGCAGGTCTTTAATAATGGATTTGCTTTTCCAATGACATTATGCTTTGTCTAATAAATAGGAACTTTTGTCTTTTTTAGCTTCTAGCACTTAATTTCTTTGATATGCAAATTACCTTACAAGATTAATCTGAAATTTATTTGGAATAACATAAAGACTTGCGCATTCGTGTCTCTGATATAGTTTTTCAATGTGTTACTCAACTTATTATCCTTAATAAGGCTATAAATAAGTCTGTTTGTCATTATTAGAGCTACAACTATAGTAAGTTTGACTAATTTTAGATATGAATAGCTCTCTTTGGCAGAATTATCTTGTAGAATTCAGTTTCTATAAGAAGGTGCATAGCCTGTATGATTGTTTTTCTCGGGTCTATAGTAACCTCATAATCATATGTTATACAAGAAGATGCAAATGATGTGATAGATATGTAGGATAGCCTACAAGATTAAACCTAAATTATCTAGAAAGATTCAGAAATTGCTTTTATTATTCCAAAGGACTTTTACTATAAGACTATTGGAATAATTTGCTGTCTATTAAGCACAATTTTAAATGGCCTTATGATTATTCTACTTAAGAAAATCCTGGAAGAGCAGGAGTAGCTAATAGTAAAGAATTAGAAAGAGAAGGCTTTGAGTTCCTATGATATTCTATTTTATTAAACAATTATTTGCTCATTTCTGTTCTATACAGCCTCATATATACTAGAATGGTAAGAAATTAGAATTAACTTAAAAAACATTCAGCAGAACGTTTTCATCTGAATTCTACTAGCTACTTCGCTTTTATGTGTCTTCTGGTAATTATCTTTAATTCTCCTTATAAAAAATATGAGTCCAATGGGGAAGGAAATAATTTCACAGAGTAAGATAATACCGTAAACTATCTTGAGTATATGAATAATGAGAGAAAACTACAACGTCTACACTATCATAGGAATGTTTCTTACTGCATTTGGTGGAATACTCTACTCTTGTCTAACTATAAGTGAGCAGAAGATTCAAAGCAAGAGTCTAAAGATAGAATATGACTAGGAAAAGGGAACAGATAATTAAATTGATAAAAATAGACATAACAAGTAATTTAATTTCCTTATTTTATCTTTAAAGCTTTCAACTATTTATACCTTTATACCCTTACATACTTATTAAAGGAAGTAAATATATATTATCTTACTTCTTTCTCCTATTAATCGGATATAAAACAGAAAAGTGACTATTATATGCCAAAGTATTAAAGAGAGTGATTTACTTTCATAATTTTAATCAGTGAAAGTATAAAGTAAAAATTTATATTTTTAATTAATATTTACATGTAAAAGCTATAACTAGCATTCAAAAATTATTCGATTAGATGTGCTTAATTCCAATATGCTAAGTCACTACCTTTCTCATATTTTTACTACTTTCATAACCAATCTAAACCCAATTGCTGGTTTATTGCTTTTTGCTCATTATGATTTTTAAATTTTTTTCGCGTTTCTTTGTTCTAACAATAAGAGGGACTTCTACTGTATTAAAGGAGTGAAAGGAAAGTAGAGTTTATGTTTAAAACCATTTATTTTCATAAGAGTTAATAAATTTTACTTACTTCATAGAAGGTAAAGGTAGCTGGGTGGAATAAGGATATCAGAACCTCCTTTATAAAATAGTGAAAAACATAAAGTTAAATATTAAGGAAAAGGTAGAATGATATGAAGTGGAGATAGTAGTTAGGGTATAAAAGCTAAATTTTAATAATTAAATAGTTAATTAAATTCTATGGATTTACAACTCAAGTTCATTGACTTTAGAGATATTCCTTTTAATAAACCCAAAACTGCTACTAACAAGCTTTCTTCTTCTTTCCTCAGAAGTTCTAACAGCTCTTTTGAAAAAAGAGGGAGTTTCGTCAAAGCTGTGGAGAAAACTAAAACATAACGATAGGAAAGTCCTATTAACTTTTTGATCTAGAAGTGCTAAAGCACTATGGTATAAATCACTGAAAGCTCTAGTGATGAGATTTAGCAACCAAAAGTGGAGGAAAAGATAAGACCTTTTCATAGGAAGGTAAAGACATTTCATGAGTTGATAAAAGCAGCTAATGTGTAAATAAAGCATAGATACAAGAAAAAAAGATACGTTTTCCAAACGAGAAATCAAACATCAGCATAAAAGCAAAAGAAAAAAAATAGCATTTTTGACTTTAAGATCTAAGAAAAAATGAGAAAAGTGTCTATGGGAAATGTTAAAATCTAATGAAATCCTAATTTTGAAGCGGGAAATCCGTTAAAAGTTATGAAATTGATTAGACTTAAAAAAGTAGAACTCGATGTACATAACTGAGAAAACTCATTACCTATAAAAGCCTAGAAATATACAAAAGATAAACTGAATGACGAAGATTTTCAGTTCATGGTTATAAGAGAAGAAATCAAAATGCTGTAAAATAATGCTAAAGATTTAATTCGCAAACTAAGAGGTAAAAGCATAATCTGGTTCAAAAAGTTGAACACAAGAAACTAGTAGCGTTTTAATCTGAAGATGGAAGAGATAAACCTTATTTATAAGGAACTTCAGTTAATCTTCAAAAATTCATCTTTGAAGTAAAGTATCGATGTGAAACCTAAGAAGAGCTTGATGTTCCCTATCTAAGTTTTTGATGAGGGTTAAACTTACTAAGAAAACACTGACATCTTGTTTCATTATCTAAGCATTTTGAGTGAAACTTATTTTCAGTATGAAACGAAAATAAAAGAAGAGCAGATAGAAATATTTGGAGTAGATGTAAACCAAAGAATTTATACATTAATAGCAAAAGCATAGGAGAACATTCACCAGCTAATTGAAGAAATCAAATTTTTTGAGCAAAACTACAATGAGAACATGTAGTGAGTCTAGTAAATAAGCAGAAAGCAATGCTTAAAGGAAATTATCCTAGAAATAGGTAAAGATAAAAACTGTAATCGGACTATTAAATTTGCTGAGTAGAAACTTAAGTAAATTGAGAGAGAGAAAACAGCTAAGCTGAACTTTTAATAATAAACGAACAGTGTTAAATTTATTTCAGAGAGACTTTAAAAATTCTAAACTCAGCCTAAGAACAAGTTTGTAAAGTTTTAAAATGAAATAGAAGGAAAAAACAGTGAAGATATAATAGATTTCAAAAATAAGAAACTTAGATATCAAAACATTTCCAACATTTATTAATTTAAAGATATCGAATGAGCTCCCAATACAGCAAGAGAGACTTTGCAAGAAGAGGAGTAAAAAAGATTAGAATCAAAACCCGTTACTCCTTTAACAAGAAGGATAAAAGATAACTTCTTTTAAACCTAAAAACCTTATATAAATATCGACGATAAGAAATAGTAAAATAATAAAGGAGATTAGGCATCAAAAACGCAAAGAACTTAAATTGAAGGCTTCGAAAAGTTGTAAGGCTACGAGGTGTAAAGAGCTTTTCAAATTGGTATGAAAAATTGCTCAGATGAAGTAAAAAGACATTTGCTAAAAACAATAATGTAATCTATTTATTCCTTTAAAGTGCGAATCTATATTTGTAAAGTGCTGAAAGGATATAAAATTAGAGATTTTAATCTTAGTTATTAAGTTATATTAGTAATTTAAAATGGAAGAAGAAAGCGAATAAAGCCAAAGAATTTACGACGATGAAGAGGAAAATATCAAATGTGGAAGATTTCCTCATTCTTAATTCTGTGGCTGCACAACTCCATGTAGTGTAACCATGAATGATGCAGAAATAATTGAAGTATTTCCTGGTATATATATTGGCACTCTAGAGGCAGCTTATTGCACCCGTCGGTTGCTTGATTTAAAAATTACTCATATAGTAAATGCTTCTTGTGTTGAATATTTTAAGAGAACAAGATACTTTAAATATCTAGATATTCCATGTTATGATAGTCATTCAGAAGTTATCAGGAAATACTTCAGAATCACTAATAGGTTTTTATAAGAAGCTATAGATAATAATGGGGCAGTTCTAATACACTGTATAGCAGGAAAGAGTAGATCCCCCACTCTAGTTCTAGCATTCTTTATCGGAAAGCAAAAAATTGCATTTAGAGAAGGACTTACTCATCTAAAAAAGGCCAAAGTTAACGTAGATATTAACGAAGCATTCATAAGATAGTTAGAAGATTACGATCTTGAGAAGCTTGCTATATATAGAGAGTAGAAAGCTTGACAGATAGGTTGGTAGTTTATTATTATATTATTTGCATATTTTATAATGTTATTTTCAATATGCTAAAGTAGACAATTAGGTAAGCTGTATTTAATAAGGATTATATTATCGAAACTCTTATTTACTTTAATTAGCTATCTTATAATAAAGAAACCTTCCTAATATACTATGCATAGCATTACTTAAGCAAGATGAAGATAGGAAATAGTAGTTTCAATAACTGTCTAAACATAATCGATAGTGAAGGTTATAAGTGTTGATTAAAATATCGATTTGAAGTAAATTACCTAACTGATTAGTGATAACTTAATATAAATTAACTTAAAAAGATACCGAAACCTATCTTTATACTATTTATAATAAACACTAATTCTACATTTATTAGATAGCACCAAATTAATAACTTTCTTACATAATTAAAAAATTAATTTTAAATTAAGTTAATCAAGGAAAAGCTAAATATTATGATATAAAGTAAAGCTGAGCAGCCTTTATATTTTAAAGTAGGGATAATGATTCACCAAAAGGCTCAATATATAAGGAAAATTAATTAACTAAATGCTTCTAATATTTTAAATTCTATTGCCTATTGATTAATTGCTAAGAGTATTTAAGCATATAAGAATATACTAGTTTGAACTTTCAAGTATTTTTCTTTAAAGGGATATAAAATATATTAAAAGCTTTATATTTTAACTCTTTAAGTATTATATATCCTATAAGTAAAATGCTGATATTTAGTAGATTACTTTTTAATGAATACTAATTTTTAGGATATCAATTATTGATATATAAAGATTTATTATAATTTTAAACTAAATGTATTTCATGTAATATTGGTTAAAAGATATATGAAAAATATAAAATAATAGAGCAGAAAATATATTAAAAAAATAAAGCCACTAAAACTAAATTATATTTGCAATGTTCACTCTTCAGCTTAATATATGATTTTCATTATTTCACTCCCTTTCTGAAACTATTCGGCTAAGACAATAAAATTATTTTATTAATAATTGCTTAAACTTGATCAAGGAACTGCATGAAAATAAATTATCTGCAAAAAGGAAATTTTAACTTCAATTCGAAAGATTAGAAATCGCTTTAAGAATGCTAATTTGCATTCCAATTCTTTGTTCACATAATATTATCTTAGAGTTATTTATAATAAAATAATCCCAAAAGGTTAATTATAAAATAGTTAGATTATAAAAAGTAAAGAGAAATTATTGATAAGAAGTAGATTTATTAATTATCACATTCTTATACGCAATCATTTCCTGTTCTTTTCATTTATGAGAGTCAAATTTTTGCCAATAAGTTCGCTTTCCTTCCTAATACTTTTCGCGCATTTGTAAATTTTCTTTGAAAGCTTCAGTAGCTCGAATTCCTTTTACTGTAAAACTTTCTTCATTTAATTTTTGTTAAATAGGAACTAAGAAGTACCATCGTAATATTTCTGCATAAGAGTTTACCTATTGTATCTGATAATATTCCACTTCATTGATTTTTACTCCTTCAAACTCATTTTAACCTTTAAAATATCCGATTTTCAAAAAGTATTCTACTATTAAAATGTTATAGATGCTTCCAAATATTTTTAGGTTCTACCTTTACTGTTAACTTAAGTTACGAGAAATTTTACATTTTTCTGGCTATAAGAGAAGCTTTGCAATGAATTGTCTTGAAAAGACGAAAAAGCAGATAAGCATATTTCGCTTAAAATTATCTAAATTTCTAAAATTAGAAATTTACTTTATTGTGTTGTTTGAAATTCCAATCAATTCAACTTCTAAAGGTATAAAGTAATCGTCAGGGTAATTTTTACTTTCAACGAACATTTTATAAAAGAAAATTTTAGTCTTGAGCGGTATAACCTTTATCTGTTTTTCTATCGCTTTGATGAAAAGATCACAATACATTTAAAAAAGATAAAATTGCTCCTCAAAATACAATAAGTCCGCACATAACTCACTAGTATCTATGAGTGTTTCAAAATGAACTCCTTAGTCTTCTAAAAATTTTACTAGTCACTCAGCAGCTGAATTTCTAATTCATTGTAAAACTTAAATTGAGTTAAAGTGAAATTCTTAAAATAATTCTTAGTTTATTTAGCTTACTTATTAGCTCATTTTCTCTCATTAATTTTACTTACTTTATTATTTTAACGTACTTTAATCTATTTACTTGAATTCTTTATAGTTTGCTTTTACTTACTTTTGTTTCCATTACATAGTCTTATCTTTAAATTACTATTAATAGAGTTGATAATCTTTATTTTACTTTTATTCATGATCTTTACCCTCCTGATTTGACATATAATGATTTTAAATTAGCTTTACGAATTATTAATTATCTGATTGAGAAAGAGTATCCTTGTTCAAAACCTTTTGGTGAATTTCCTTTTTCTCAATAATTTATTAAAATTTTTATATTTCTTAGACAACTTCTTTATTTTCCTGAAAATCAGTATATTAAATAGTTTTATGTATATGAAAGTTTCTGTTTCTCAATTCTTTTGGGAAGAACTAAGAGATAGTTTATTTAATATAATCTTCTTTTTATTGAATCAACTATAATTTTTAAATTTGCATATCCTAACTTTATGATAAATTTCGAACATGTTTACTATTTGTTTCCTTGTTCTTTATGATTGAGTATTTTTACAGATTTTATTATAAATTATTTTGATTTGTCTATTAGCATTAACTTTTCTATAGACTTTAAGGCTTTTAAATATATTTAGAGAGAGACATAACTTGATTTTATTTAAGTCTAGTATGGTCATTGCTTAGGTTATAATACATATCTGCTTAACTTAATATTTATGGTTTTTCTTACTTTTCTACAAGCAATACATCTTTCTTTATTATATCATTTAGGTCTTTTTACTGGAATTAATTTTAGCTTTTATGTTTAGTTTCTGATATATTTAATTTATTTGGATTACAGATAATTCTTCGTTTTGGCTTATCGCTTATAATATTCAATGAGATATCTTAAAAACTTTTAATTTAAAGGTATTTACTTTCCTTTTATCCCTTACTTATCTTAGATAAGCATTTTACATTAGACTTTACTTTACTCTTACAAGTTTTATATTATTGAAGCTGTTCTTAATACTCTTCTTTAATATTCTATATCATCTTCTTTTCATTAGATTAAGATTCATATTGAATAAATGGACAATTGATGCTTAGTTATTTTCTAAGAGAATACCTTTAGTTGCCATTTGGAGTTTATGATATAAATTTCTATGGATGTATCTTTTAAACTGTTAAATCAGGTTATATTTCCATTTCCTCTAGAAGTTTAATCATTGGTTAGATTTTTTAGCTAACTGGTTTCTAATTATAAGCTTATATTTTTTAAATGCTTTTAGTTAACTCATCATTACCTACTTATAAAACAAAGGAATTTCGATTCATTCTAATTTTAGTCTTTCCAAAGTCAGTTAATTCTTTTTTCTTTCCCTTTCCCCCATTATCAATAATAATTTTGTCTTTACAGTATTTTAACTTATCAACTTGACTGATAAGAAAAGCTTACCTTTATTAATCCTAACATTGGTATTTACCTATTTCTCTTCCTTAGCATTTCCATAATCATTCTCCTAAGGCTCTTAGTTTTAACTTCTTTCGCATTTCACATTATCCCTCTTTTTTTCTCCCTCCGCCTAGAAGCTATTTCTTTCGCCGTTTACCATACTTAATAATATAACATTTAGAAACGCGCTTAAAAATGGTAAAAGGATTAATTTATTTAAAAGCATAAGGTTAGGCATAATATAGAGTGATAATAAGCAAAGAGAGAATTAACAAAAAGGAATATTTAATAAAGAAAGGTATTGTACATATTAAGTATCTTATACTTGAATATACTAGCTAGAAAAATATAAATTTATAATCTTTTAGTATTGCAATTCATTATATACTTACACTCTTTTTTATTGTCCTCTTTTACTCCTTTAACTTAGATCATCTCCTTCATTAAAAAGGAAACTAAGCTACGCTTTTATTAATGCTGTAGTGAATGATGAAGGAGAATTTGAAGAAGACAGTATGAACGATAGTAGTGAGATTCTGATTGCTTATACCTTGTAGATTATATATTAATATTTCTTATTAAGATTTGAGATATAAGACCTAGCTGTTAATAGTTAAATACAAACTTTAGAATAAAACATAAATTTGTATGGAAGAGTAATTTAGTAAATGCGTTTGACTTTTATAGTAATACATAAAATTATGTTATAGCACTTTACTATTTATATCTCATTGGTAAAATTTCTTAAGCTATATTTATAAATGTTAAGATAAATTGGAGTAGTGAAAATAGAGTAGATATGTGATAGTGCTTTAGATTTATAATTTTACTCTAAAATATTATAATAATAAAATTCAAATGAACTATCTCATACTTTTTTTGGTAGGTGATGGATTTTTCTTTCCAGTCTGCAAGTTTTCTAAAAGTTTTCCTGCTTTTTGATATTGGGGAGTGGCTGCTACTACTCTCTAATTAGGTGCTTTTGACATTAAATTCCAACTCTGTCTCAATACTCCTCCTGTGAGACTTAAATTATTCGTCATATAATTATTCAGGATTTTCTGTTGATCCATTCTATTTGACAATGGCTGCTGATTATTATTGAAGCGAACAGAATTTAGTTTTTCAAGGCTAGGATTTTGTCTCATTGCTTGATAGCCATTGAAGCTTTATTGACTTTATAAATTCTAGATATTTCCTTTAGGACTACTTAAATGCTAAATTTTATGAATAGCCCTAAATTAAGGTAAAGGTGGTCCAGGAGTTTAAGTAGAAGCATCAGATACTTTTACCCCTTTATAGTTCGTATATATTACCTTTTGTTAAGCCTGCTATGGAAAAAGTGATTTTCGTTTGCTGGGAATTCTTGGTTTCTGCTCTAATTTTTTGCATTTATGCTCTTCTTCCATATCTTCTCCACAATTAGGACACTTTTCCTTTATTTTTTATGCTATTTACATTTTAAGATTGTTCTCCAACTTCTTTTTAAATAAGCTTTGAGCACTTAATTTATTTTCTTAGCTTTTAGGCTTTTTTGGCTTCTTGCTAACAGCTTTAATTGGCAGTAGTCTTTCTAATTATTTCTGACTTAGGTTATCATCAGATGGACAGGAATCTGATCCTTCACTGCTCGAATCACTGCCGTCATTTATGTTTTCAGAACACTATAGCATCTCTTTAATCATTTCTTCCCTAGAAGGCAAATTAAGTTCTTTCATTAATAGTTAAGCAACTTCTGATGTTTACTATGACTCTTCTTTCGTTTAGTTTGATTCACCTGCTAGACTTCTTTATATTTATTTCTACTGCTCAGAAAGAATTAATAGAGTTATACAAACAGATTTGCCCAATTCGATTAATTATTCACTAGTGTAATGACTATCTTTGAAATCTCCATAATCAGATCCGCAGAAAGAAGATTCAATGGTGTAAGTATTAGAGCATTTAGTTTCTTTAAACAGTGTGATTCTTAGCGTTTACTCTTTGCTCTTTTACATTTTAAACCTAGATTTGTTAAAGCTAAAGTATGGTGATATTTTGCTGAGAGCAAAGGGAAAAAGCCTAGTTGCTTCTGGCTATTCTTTAATGTTGTTTCCATAGCCAAAAATATTTTTCTTTCTGGAGTGTCCGTGAAAATCAATTATTAGTTCAAGAGGATAATCTCTAGTCAGTATTTTACAAAGTCTTTTAGCATAATAGACTTCTGGATGCAATACTTTAGAAGGAGTTTTCCATCTTCTGTTCAAATCTGTTCCTGCTAAAGAGCATCTATAATTTCCATTAATTACTCCGTCAATATTAATCATGGGTATTATTTTAAATACAAACCTGTCTCTCAGAACTTATGCTTCTTTTGAATCTCCTGTCAAAAAGTCTATAACTCCCTTCATCATTCAACTTCCGTTTGATTCACCCGGATGTGCTCTTCCTTACATGAATACACCTGATTTACTTTTCTTAGCTTCCATATCTTGTTAAGGATTCGTAATAGTTAAGTAATCACATCTATTTCCAGCTAATGTTCGGCATAAGACAGAACGGCTAACAAAATTTCTTTTGTTAGGATCATTTTCAATTTTCTATAGATCTTAGATTAAGTCTGAATAAGTATAAGGATAGCAATAC
The DNA here is from genome assembly GCA_946699065.1 of Loxodes magnus. Taxonomy (NCBI): domain Eukaryota; phylum Ciliophora; class Karyorelictea; order Loxodida; family Loxodidae; genus Loxodes; species Loxodes magnus. Next base: position 1,872,321 of record CAMPDV010000005.1, on the reverse strand, counting down.
GCAAAGTGTAAAGTATCGTTATCATTAGGAATATCGATTATAAAGGTAAGAGTGTAGTAGAACTTATCTATTTTATTTGAACGCTTAAATCCATTGCAGAAGTATTTTATCTCTCTTCCTGCTCTAAATCATCCAGTCCCGTTCTATTAATGCAAAAATTCACTGTGCACAAGGACTTTCATACCTTCGTTAAACAGTGAATTTGGCTTAGCTAGATTCATTATATTGAATTTAATGGCTTCTCCTTTTCTTGTATTTCTGATTGAAAAATAAAACCACTGAGTATGGCCCTTTGTGTTAATATCAACTTGAAGTAGTAAATTATATTCATTGTCATTAACCTTAACTGCCATATCTAAATTTCCACTTTCAAACCTTGACTCAAAAACTAAAGTTTTGTCACTAGAACTTTGAAGTTTGTAATAGGGAGGCAACTAAACGAAGTCAGGTTTTCTCTTATAGTCTTTAGAAATTAGCTCTCGTATATTGCATAAATAATCTCTTTAATTATCCATTCTTCTATATACTACATTGGACTAAGTGGCACCTGCTACTGCTAATAGAATTTCTTATTCCTAAATTAATCCTTTAAACATGCACATTGGGTCAAAATCGGGATCTACTTCCCCAATAGGTTCAATAGGTTCAAAGCCTTAAAAGCACACTAAAGGAATTATTCTCAAATTAGTTCCACAACGAGGTCATTCTTACTCCATACAGCCTTCAGTAAGAGGTAGAGGAGCTCCAATATATTTAGTGTAATCAAATATAAATTTTGGTTTCTTTTTCTTCTACGAGTCAGAATCGCTTTGTAACTCAGATTCTACTATAGGACCCACGTTTTTTATTTTGGACATTTTAGATTTGAATGTAACTTTAATTTTAAAATTTGATAAACATTGAAAATATTACCATTATTCTTCTGAATGGTTTTCCAGCACAAAAATATGAAAATAACTTTCCTTTCTTGACTTTTAAACTGATAGTATAATTACTGCTATTAGGTATACTTCATTCCTTTTTATAAATAGCTATTTAATAAGAAACAGCATAACAATCACTTAGTTAACAGACTCATTAGCTGAATTTAAACTCCTAGCTTTATTTTATATCTAAAAGACTTCTAGATTTTTTTAACTATTATCAAGATTAGATGCTTAATAGCTGAAGGTTGCAATACAATATTTGTATATATTTATCTAGTGAGAGAGTAAAGCATTACTAAGAAATTTAAATAGTTATATTGATTAAAATCTAAAGATTTAAAAGGAATAAATGCTAATTTAACTTCTTCCTAATAATTATTCTATTTACTTACTTCTTTTCTCTCTACTCTTGACTCTCTCTTCAATATTTCTAAAACAAATACATTGTAAATGTTGAGACATTAAAGGGATTGACTGATATCTTCTAGTTTTAGGCTATGTTTAGCTTTATCCAGAGAGCTTGCTAAATGAGAAGCTTAATATGCTTTAAGTAAAGTAGAAGAAGGGTCATAAATATAGAGATGTATGCTTCAGTTTTGCTATAAGAATCTCTAAAGTAGTTTTTTGATATAGTAAAGATATTAATGAGAACATCAGTAAAGAGACTATCTTTTACTTACTTTACAGTATAAAGATAACATTCTAATGCTATTTAGCAAATTTGCTACAGCTATCATTTAAATCCTTTACACCTTTCATCACTAAATCAAGTTTGATTATCCAACCATTTTACCAAAGCTATAAGTGAAGCATTTCTTATAGTATTTATACCTCTCAACAAAGGTTACTAACTTATTAAAAATGAGTAAGGTTTTTATACAATAACTGAAATCTTGAATCTGAATAACTAATCAAAATTTAAGAGTAATAGAGATACTTTATAATGAAATTTTATATTCTGCTTTGTTATTAATAGTCTTTTAGATTTAAAGGGGCGAATTGATTCTATATCGCTTTATTATCTTCTCTACTTATCCTTTAAAAGCAAATTTTATTAGAATAATGTTTGATCTACTATAAAGGAATTTTTTATAAGTAGTTTAGGTTATTTTCTTACTTATATAAAAGAACTAATGGATGCAGCTATAACTATAAGAATATCTTTAGTATATTGTAATTATATGAGAGATTTTAATTACATTTCATCAAACTAGCTTTTAATAGGCTTATCAGCCTAAATATTTAGTCCATTATAAATTAGGCTCTGAAATATAAATCAGTCTAGTTAACTTTTATCTTAAGAAGCTCTATTTTTGCTCAGCTATTCTTTTATAGCCTTTAAATAATTTGTAATAAGCACTATCGTTTATTCTAGTTTCATTAGTATGATTGCTCTTAAAAGTTAAACTTCTGTTATATTAGTGGAGTATTTTCAAAGGTATGGAAAGATAAGTGTTAAAAGCTCAGAGGTAGCACTATAAGCATATAATTGCTCTTAAATCAATAAGTAGCAAGGGTGAGTAATTTAAGAAGTAATGCATAGTTATAGTGAGCATTTCAATAAAGATTAACTATAAATGAGTATAATTTAAGATAATTAGCTTTTAGAAACGTCTGCTATATTAATAGATTAGCAACTTAAATGGAGAAAGAATAATTCCAGCTTACGCTTTAATTTAATGAGTTTACCTTGTAATATAAAGTAGATACTGAGTAGAAGTTGAAGGAAATTTTCAGGCATTTCTCGGAGCTTAATAACAAGGATAAATTAACTTTTTTGGATCCAAGAATGGTAGAAGTAAATGAGAATGGTAATTGCATTACAAATGGACTGTAAAATGGAGATATTTTATTTGCTAGAGAGGATAACAGTATGAAGTTTGATATTTTATTAGGTATTTAAATGAAAAAAAATATCAGTAACGGAAAAATTCCAGGCAGAAAGTTGAAGAAAGGATTAAATGTTAGAGGAGTATGTACTAATTATAACTGCAATGCCTTTTAGTAGAAAGTAATAGTCAATAAAGGTTTTGGACAATTTTATCTCGATCATGAAGTTCAATATTCATCTTGTCCACTTTGCTAACAGTGAATTGGAATATGCAACTAATTTGGAGTATACAAAGCATAATTCAAGATACTAAATCCAGTTACTAACTGCTAGAGAAAATATTCTAAATTATAGCAAGTAAGAGATAGTTCAGTATGGGATAGAGGAAATTGCTAGATGAAATGGACAGAAGTTTTGATTGAAGTACTGCCTTTAGTAAATAAAGAATAACTTGACAATAATTAATCATTTAAACTCTATTTGAAACAGTCTACTTACACTGTGCATATCTCTAACTAATATTCATCTTTACTACTTTCTAATTAATTAGATTTTTTATCTCTACTGAATTATTTCAGTAAAACTACTCTCAACTTTAACGAAAATTACTTTCAAATCAAGATATTATTTATTCAATAGCCTATTAAGGATTTATTAGTAAGAGGAATAGTAAGATAAATAAAAGAAGAGCAGTTTAAGTACTTATCTGCTAAAGTGATAAGTCATCTGTACTCTTTAAAACTAAAAGCTTATCATTAAACTACAGTTCAGTTTGAGTCGTGCTAAGAAGTTACTCTTATCTATATCTATTTTTGAGTTAATAGAATTAATATTTGCTTTATTTATATTTCTAAATAAAAGTTAGCTATTCAATATACAATAGAGCTTAAATAAGCTAAAATTGGAAATAAAAGATAAGAGAAAAAGATTAGATATTAAAGTATAAAATTATAAAATTTATAGCATCTTAGCCAATAAATTTGATAGGTACTTACAATATAAAGTAAACTTGATTTTGGCTTAATTAATTTAAAAGTTTTTATTTGTTTAGTTCATTTAGGAAATTGGCTGTGCTGGCATCTCAACTTCCATACTTGATGATGGCAATTTGTAGTATGATATTCCTCCAGTCACCCAATCATGTAATACAATTTTAGCTGAAGCTTCAAAATCTGGAACTCCATGTTTTTTAAACTTACCTCTTCTCCTTCCGATGTTTCCTAAAAATTCCATTATATCGTTATAATCAGCAATCTCGTATTTCTTGAGCAAGGTTAGCTTGTCAATTTTCTCTAGTATAGCTTAGATAGGAGTGTAAAAATCCTTCAAGTACTATATTGAAACGATGTTTCTTAAGACAAAATTGGGATCATTTTAGTTAAAATCTTTGTCGAATATTATTCCAGGTGTATCTAAAAGCTTAACTTTGCTATCAATTTCAACTTCTTGAACATACTTAGTATATCCTGGAGTATTGCTAACGCCCACTGCTTTTTATCTTTTAAGTGAGTTTATAATACTAGATTTTCCAGTGTTAGGATAACCGACAACTCCTACACTTATGTTTCCTCTATCTCTGCAGTAATTTTTTAGTAAACTCATTAAAGCTTCAGTTCCAACAGCACCGGATTAATTCAGGATATTCTGAGCTAATTCTGGATTTTCGCTCATACTTTTAGTGAAAACACTTTTGGAAAATAAGTGAGTCTATTATTTCTAAGTGTTGCTCTTAAACAAAATAGTAGGATACATCGTTTTAAAGTGCAAAAGTCACTAATAAGCGATTTAGGGTGGAACTAAGTCTATTTTGTTGAGGATGATGACTAATTTTTTTTGTTTACCTACTACACTCGATTCTAGCTCCTCACTCCTATATTATTCAGGATCCCTAATATCTAATACTTCTAAAAGAACGTCAGCTGACTCGATAACCTGCTAAATTTCTCTTCCGTGCTTTTTCGAAACTTCGAGTACTTAATTAGAGTTACTATCAAAAAGTAATTATTTAGATTAAGCACTTATCACCAACTACTGAAGATCTTAATTTTCCTTTTGCTCCTTTTTCTTCAAAATTTCCAGTTACCTCTTCTACTTTTCAGATTCTTTTTTTCTCTCGAGTTCTTGAACTAATTCCTGCTTGAAAGGAAACATATTAGGAATTTCTGTGTGTTTCTTTGACTTGATCTTGGAAAATTTCAAAGCTTTAGATTTTTTAGCTTCTTTTCTCAATCTTCTGGCTTCGTCCCTTTTCCTCTTCTCCTATCTAAATTTTTTAGCTCCACTGACAAGGTTGCTCTTCTCTAAAAGGGAATAAAAACTTACTTCTAAGTTCCTTTTTCATTGTATTACAAAATATATAAACTCATTTAAATTCTGTTAAGTATTTAAACTTAACTGTTATGTTTATTTCTTTTATCTCTCATTCTAGACATGGGAAATATTTATCACGTTAGACCTACAGCTTTTATTATATTAGATATTAGCTATTCAAGCTTTTTCTAGTAAAGGTCTAAGTTACTCATAAGTATTAATATTTACTTTATTTCTTAGATTAGTGTCTTTTCTAATTAATTGTTTACAACATAATCATCAATCAATTTATACTTGCTCTTGGTTACAGTGAGACTATGATCACTTTGAATAGGTTAACTTGCTGAAGATAATAATTGGCTGCTAGTTACCAATTTTATTTATTTAACTGAAAAAGATAATTTAAAATAGAGTAAAAATTAGTCTTAATCATGCTTCTTTTACCCTCTCTTTCCAAACCTATTTAATTTTATAAACTTCTGTTTTTAGTTAATTTTTAAGATTTTTTTTAGTTTACTCCTGCTATTGCAAGCCTGATGTTCTTTTACTTGATTTATCATACAAAACAAAATAGAAGGTGAATATAAATAAGAAAGACAAAATATTGGTATTAGTTATCAATAAGATGATTCATATAGATAAAGGGAAACATAAAGAAAATGAAGAACTAAATTAGAGATTAACTTTGAACTATCTTTTAGCATACCGTATATAAATCTTCAATTGGATACTGATTAGTAACTTAAGAAGATCAGGAGTATTCAAATGCATTTATAAAACTCATTAAAGAAATAATAAGTCATTAAGGCTCTTTAGATACTTATTTAAGGAACCCTTCTAATTAAATTATAGTTTCATTATCCAATTTTTCAAGGTCAAGCTCAAATTCCTATTAATCATCAAGCAACTAGCAATTTTTTTTTACGATTTAGACCATTTGTATAAAATATTTCTGTTCTAGACTTATTAGCTACTAAGAAATTTTGAATAAGCGTTCATACCTATTTTCCTAAATTTTTATTTAGTTTAAGCTTTAATATTCCATATATCAATAATAATCATAAGAGCATTCCATTAATTTAATATAGCCTATCACATTTTATAACTCAGCTTTTGATTTAACTTCCAATATTTCAATATTTTGCTATCGCTTATAAACCAAAAATAATAGAATCTAGAAACTTTATTCTTGTCATGAAGATCTAGCTGTTAAAATGAAAAAGAATAGCTTAAGTCATATATTTTAGAGCTTTATCTAACTAATTTTCCTTTCTAGAGTTTAAAGGCTTATTAATAGATGCAAATAGAAATAAACAGTAGTAAATGAAGTAAAGCTAACTTGGATAAAGTAAAAATTGCTATTAATTATATGACTTAATCCTAAATCTATACATTGATAATAAAGTCAAAATAAGGAATCAATTTAATGAAAAATAGTAAAAGTTAAAAAATGTATTAACTTATCTAATTTTTATACCAAACTCATTCTAATTTTTTAGTTTCCCAAGTAAAAGTCTCCGTGTCATAGATAAAAAGCCTCAAACTTCTATCGAATAGGTAGATTTTTTTATCAGATGATTGGGGAACAATATCAACATATGTTCTCTTAATATCCTTACTTACTTTATTTATCATTTCTCCTTAGAATGCTGATACTATCATTTTCTCTTTTTCGTTTTCTTCCTGTACTATTTAGGGATTATCTTCAAATACATAAATTTTGTTACTATATGTTACGGAAATTGTTTGCATTGGTTTTAAGAGTTTTACTTTCAAAAGATTTCAACAGTCTTTTTCAATATCATATTGCTAAATAGCATCAATGAATTTCTAATTTCATCCTCCAAATGTATATAACATGTTATTTATTATGCTACAGCTTCCATATCATATAGGTATTATTATTGGACTCAAGAACTTAGATTTTTTCTTTTTCAAATCGAATACTTCGCTAGATAATACTCCTTGGTTACATGCTCCTGAAATGATAAAAATTAGATTTGTTTACTTTTAGAAGGCAACTTGATGTAAATATCTAGGCTCTAGCATAGTATACTCTTTAACTAGACTCTCTCTTATAACACTTATTCTGTTCATTGCATTATTGCCATTATAACCTCCACATACTACAAAAGTCTAATTGTCTATTTAAATTTATCTAAATCACTAACCAAAATTCTCTACGTCAGTATTTTTATACTCATGTATTCCTTACGAGACTATGAACTTAATTACTTAATTAGTATTTTGAATAGCAAAAAAGAGAACACTGAATTATTTTTAAAGCTAGCTGTTGATTTCCTTAAACATGGAATTTACATTTATTTCCATAGTAATGCTTGTATTTGAGTAATTGTAGAAATCAAGCTAATTCAATATAGAGACATCATTCATATCCAGTTCAAATTATATTTGCTTGGATATTGATTGAATATCCTTTTACAGCTAGATTATCTCTTTTATATTCTTATTTGCCAGATTAAATTTATTCAAGTACCCACTATTCTTTATCTGTTGTCAACTTTATATTATCTCTTCTATTTCCTATATTCTAGTCTGCATCATTTAGGTAAATTGGTTGTAGTTTTTTTTCCGATTTTGAATTAAAACCTAAAGCATATCATTTGATAAGTTAATATTGAATATAAGGAAGTCTTTATTTTTCTTGACTAGTGCTTCTTTCATTTTCTTTAGGATTGAAATCTACTCGTTAATTTAATTTTGCTGCTTTGTAAATTTTACTATATTCGTCTACATACTCTAATATTACTCTTTTAAGAGCTAATCTTTATCTTTTATTGTATGAGAAGAGTGCTTCAGCTCATACTTGCATTCTAGACAAAGAAGTTCCTCATCCTCTTCACAATAGTATTCATATTCTTTTATGTGCTAAAGACATATTTAAGAACTATCTAACTATATTACTCGACTAGCTCTTAGATCCTAGAGCTGTTGAAGTAAGGAAATTCTTGTTACTAGGTTATTTGGATGTGAATAAGTAGACTTTTCGCATAAGGGGCATTTTATTTCGCTTGCTTAGTTGAATTTTTCTCATACACATTACCTGCATAAGTCATGTCCACATTCCAAAATTTAGGGTAAATTCTTACTCTCATTAAAAGACGATCCACATCTACATCTGTATTTAGTGCTTATAAAAGATAAACTTTGCTTATGTTAGATATCTTCTGACTTAGCCAGCTTGAAATTAGGCTCAGTTTTGATGCTTTATAAAATAGTTTCTTCCTTGGAAATAGAAGTTTTATTATCTGCACCAATGTATTCCTCTTTCTACATAATAAAGTAAGAACTTCCCATGATATTCTGGTTTTTGCATGACGTTTCAAGGTTTTAAATTCCTATTCTCTTTCTCTCTATATTGTAATTAGATTTTTCCTATAGAATTTATAAGGTTGATGGTTGGGATTATTAGCTTTAGAGAAACTTGTAAGTTATTTAAGTTATTTCACTCTAAATCTTTGTACTACCAAAGTTCTAAATTAATGCGTAAGTTGCAAATTGCTAAACTCTTCATTAGTGAACGTTCTTACATGGGTTGCTCATAACCTTTATGAAACTCATTTGCTCGTTTTAACTTAACAGTAATTTTCACTTGATTGACTCATCTTTGCACACAATGCAGATTTAGAGAAGCCTCTCAAGTATTAAAATCTACATTAATCAAACATCCATCTTTTAATAAGAATCTCATAAGTTAGCTATGCAAGAGGTGATTTAATGAGCATCACTTTTAAAAGTAGATATTATGAACTCTAAATAGGGAAGAAAGGTAAAAAGGTTCAAACTTTTATAGTACTTTTTCTTTAACTCATTCTAAATAGTCAAACCGAAGTAAACTTATTGGGATATTATTTAGTTTTGCTCCATTAATTCGATTATCTAAAGCAAATTGAAAGCACTTTGAAATTCATTTGGATTAGTCTTAAGAAGGACTATTACTTCGTCAATTATCTCTAGCTCTACTTAGAGTCCGAAATCAAAAAAGTTTTGCTTTTGGAAATAATTCCTAACCTTGTTAAGAAACTTCTTAAACTTGTTAAACACTCTATACGATTAGCTATCCTAACCAAAGCTTCTTTCCTTCAGATTATTAAGCATTAATATAAAAGTTTTTCTAAGAAGGATGCCAAGATCTTTAATTACAGAAGCAAATCTAAAATCAAAAGCTGCACACGAAACAGCCTAGAGGAAGTTTTCAACAACTTAAACATAATCAACAATCTTATTTTAGTTCAATTGATTATACTTCATTATAAGTAATTAAATCTCCTCTATGCTCAGCTTCTAGCATTTATCGTTTATCTACTTTGATATCTAAAATGCACTCTCACTCTCTTCACTAATGTTATTCCTAAAAAATTCCAGCTTTTCACTTCTTTCTATATTTGTAAAGGATTAATTCTTTTATAAGTTCTAGCTATTTCCTCCTCCTTTTAATTTCTCTCTCTACTAGAAGCAAGTTCTGGAAAATGATGGGTGTATTTATTTTTAAGGCTAGTTATAAGAATAAAGCATATCCTTGCTTTTGAAAATAGTCATTTTTATTAGAAGTAATCATAAAAACTGAAGTATTCAATTATTTTAACTTAAGTCTTTTAAATATAATTACAAAGCTTTCAGTTATTCTTACTAGCATGTTAAGACAAGGGCTAAAACTATTACTATGGAATTTTTTTCTCTACCTAGAGAAAAGTTATACTTATAAACTTAGTGTATTAAGCTGAGACTAGATTTAGTTTCTAAGGATAGCTCTCTAATTATTTATACTCTTAGCTTTGATAAATAAAGAATGCTTATATACCATTATAAAGCCTACTCTTATATTTGAAGCTATTTCATTATATGAAATAGATAAAATTAATATTTGTAATAGACTTACTTTTCACTATAAAGTAAGCTTTCCATAGAGAATAATATAAATGTATATATTATGCCTTAGTGCTCTTATAATCTATAAGATAGCAAACTACTATTTTCTATTCTCTCTTGCTTATTATGTATTATCAGAATTAGTTTAAAGATATACATCTAGTAAAAAGTAGGCTTTAAGTATGAGTTTAAAGGTTAAAATAGATACAATCTAGCTAATTTAGCTTAGAGGTTTATAGTGAACTTTAATGATAAACTAATTGAAAAAAGGATATTCTTTAGTTAAGGAAACTAATTACTTCTAACTAAACCTAATATAGACAAACTGCTAAATGGTAAACAAGCTTATATCTTATAATAAAGCTGGTAATTTAGACTATGCAACTAAATTTTAAATATTTATCTATTCTTAAAAGTAGAAAGGGACAAAATATCTAGACTATCTGTTTCAAGTGTAAAGTAAAATGATATTAATAAAAATAAACTGAAGATGAAAAAGAAGAAAATATCTAAGTTTAGCAATTCTCTTAATTTAATTGATGAAGTGTAGATTATTTAAAATTATATTGTCTTTTATTATATTTAAGCTGCAGTATATTTAAATCCCTTGCAATCTACAAAGATATGTCTCTAAGCTATTTATGTACTTACTTTCTTTGAGATTACAATTCATCAAATAGTAGGGATAGGAAAATTACCTATAATCATTATTTCTCAAAATTAAAAATCAAATAATTTAATATCAATATCCACTCAAAATAAGGTGCATTTACAAGTGCTGTTCTAAGAAGATAAACATTTGCTATTGTTTGATACAGGCATACTACTTTCTAACTAGAAGTCTTATCCTCTGTTTTCTTTTTCTTCTTCTTAGCCATCTAATAATGCTTTACCTTTTTATTATTTTTCCTAGTTGTCCAAAGCTTTTGATTCTTATTTTTAATATGTGAGTACAATATTTGTAAGTATATTGTTCTAGTTACCGTAATTATATATTTAATTCACTTCACCCTTAAAATCAAAGCTATCCTTATGCTTAGGAGTTTACTCAGACATAAACCTCCAAAATGCATCCCAATAATTTTAATTTCAATGCTTTTAATACTCTCTGAAACTCTAATCGAACTCAATGCAAAATTTGTCAAGTCTTTCTTTCTACACTTAATCCATAGTCTCACTTTTACTAGTAAGTATTCTCAAACTTTAAATAGATCTTTGGACAATAGAGACATATTAAGCCATACTCAGATCTTATTCTTACTAATTATTTACTTTAACATTTTAGTCCATATGCTTTATCACCATTTTAAGCACGTCTAACTCGTCTTCGCATTCATCAAGAAGTTCCTCCGGACTCTTTTCTTGCTTCTTATCAACAGATAGTTTTCGTACTTTTGGGTTAACTTATTAAATTTCAGACATCTCTTGCTAATCAGACAAATTAGTGTTTTCTTATTACGTCTATTTCGGTAAAGGGTCTTCTCCAATTTCAATAGTCAAGTTTTTCTTTTTATTTACCGAATTATTAGTTTCCGACATTTATTTCTCTTTCTTTTTTAGATTTCTTAAATAAAATGCAGACTCTAGCTCTCTTCCTACTCCTTCTTTAACACTCTTTTTTCCTATCTTTTTAATCTTTAAATGAGGTAAAACTTGATTGCTTTGTACATCAATTGTTTCTATTTTTTAGTAAGTTAGTTAATTAGGAACATAAAGTAAGCAAGTGTAGAAATTGATATTTAGATAGAAGTAAAGCATTAATCAAAAGGGAAGCATTAATAAATTAAAAATTAGAATTGCATGATATACTCAAAGCCATGCTACTAACTACTTCATTACTATCACTTTCGCTTCTTTAATATTAGCATATTTCTGTTATTTATTTTGTTTTAAATTGGCTTTGAATCAACCTTATACTATTTCTTTCGTCGTCAGATTTAAGCCTTTTGGGAATACTTAAAGCGCTGGTATTTTAAGAGGAAGATTATTTCTATAGTTAATTTATGATTAATGCTTATAGAATGCTATTTAGTCTAATCTTATTATTCCTATATTTAGGTAGATATTTAATCTATGGAATATTTATTAACAATTAAGCTAATTTTTCTATTAACCACTCTATTTATTAAGCCAGACTTAGCAAGTTAATTCTCAATATTACTTTTACTTTATCTTGCTTAATATATATTTGCTTTCTTCCTAGCTTAAAAAAGAACTGAGGTTTAAAAATCTTTAAGAGTATTTTATAATAAAACTGGCTAAAGAAGTGAGCTAACTTCAGAGTTTTAGCATTTATAAGAATGTTTAGTATTAGGTTATTTATTTTAACCTTTTTCTTATCTTCTAAGTGTGAGTTATTTTAAAGAGGCTTGGAACCACAAACTGAATTAGACTAATTAACATTAAAGCTTATAGTACTATTTAATAAATATTATACACTTTTGCTAAATTATAGTTTAGATCTTTCTTATTTAAAGCTTTTCTTTAGAGATAAATATTCTAACTGAATTAACAGTATCAGCTATAATTACTTTATTAACTAATAAGTTTAAATTTTATTTTAAACTTAGACTAATTAAATTTAATATCAGCTCATTATACATGTAGTTGGCTTATATTCTATTAAATCTATTTATTGCTTATTAAGAATTTTGTGGTTGATGTCTTTATAGCGAATGTTTTTCTATTTAATTAACATAGGAAAAGTTACTTCAGACCTTGATATTAATCCTTTACTTTCTTTATTGTATTTACTAATGTTTCTAAAGCTTGAGAATTAGCTTTAGATTGCTTGTATTTTAACTTGATTATAATTAGTTGATATTATTATATCAGTAAGTAAATAAAGGATTTGATACTAAACATAGAGAACTAACCAAGTGATTAGTCTTCTCTTAATCTAGATTTATTTAACTACTTATCTTAATAGAACTATATAAGCCTATATTACATTTTAAGCATCCAAGCCTCAATAGCTTAATAATTAACTATATTCAAGAAATTTAGCTTTCAAATGTATTCAATTAGCTTATAGTTATTATTTTAGCTTCTGCTTTAGCCTATTTAATGAAATAAACTATACTTCAGCTCTAATGATATATAAGTATGTTCTATGTTCTTAATTAAGTTACTAATTACTTTTCATAACCTGCTTTTAATTGTTTAGTTGCCTATCCTATTATATTTTTAACTAACCTGTTTAATTAGAACCATAACCTACAAAAAATTTTATATATAAAGCTTTCAAAAAACCAGAATTTTCTAATAATATGACTTATAGTATTAAGCTAATGATTAGTCTTCTAGATTTAATAGCGAAAGCTTAAAATAAAGCATATAATACTGATTCATACTAGACTATATTACTATTTAATCACTACTAGAGATCTATAGTTATACCAAATAGCCTTATATAATAAAAAGAGTTTCTAGTAAATAAAAGCATATCCCTATAACAGAATCAATATTCACTTTAATTATGCTCGTATATATCTAATACCAGTAGCTTTGAGAGTACTTACACTAAATAATAATTATAGAGTACTTTTATTAAGTTATAGAGATGGAATACATTAATTAGTAGTATAAGCTATATACTAATATCAGTAAATAGAGTAGACATATACTATTAAATATATCAGCTTAGTAAATAAACTAGCTACTTAGTTCCTTTTCTAATTTTGCTAAGCTTATATGTAATGATAATGTCTAATCCAATTATTAATGTAAAGGATATTTATAAATAAAAAGTATCCTATTATTTAGAGTATGTACATGCTATTTTAGTTGGTTAGTTCTTATTAAATATGAATACTAACCATTTCGTAATAGGATGCCTGGAATAATATATATCCTTACTGTTCTCTAATCTAACTTATAACTTAGAGATAGAAATGCATAGAACTTAGAGCTTTGGCTGGATAAGGAAATTAAGACTTATCAAGCATCAAAGCAAAAATGGATAAGTTAGTAATGCAGAATTGAAAGTAGATGAATATAGATTATCATTAAGAAATACCTCATAGATATTAGCAAAGAGTAGTATATAATCTATAATAGAAGCTAATATGAACTAATTAACTATAAATTATATATTTAACGTTAAAATACTTTACTTTCATTAACTCCTAGCTAATTTCTTAAATTTAACTAAAATGGAAAAGAAAAAAAATAAACTTGAAGATTTGGAGAAGTCATCGTTTAGAAGATTGCTTAAATCTGCCTAGGATAGTCTTTTCAACGTACTTTTCATTCTTAGTAATGAGATTAGTAATTCTGTTTTACTTGCCTATATATTTATGATTATCTAGTTAATCCAACTTCTTACTTTTCCTTTTAACAGTAACGTGAATTTTCCGTGAAAAAACGAAACTTTAGAAAGTTTGATAGAAGGTCTATCATAAATATTTAGAATAGTTCCTTGACTAAAGTACTTGCATAAATCTTCCTCTTATTTAATAATATTTTACATTGCTGTACTTTTATTAGTTTTGAGTGCTTTGAATACTTGATATGTACATTATGCATTCCACAAAAAGAAGTTTAGCTTTACTTGGCCTGTAACTATTCTCAAATACAAGGTACAGCTAATGATGACTATTCTTTATTTACCGTTGCTAGAACTATTTGCATCCCCTCTACACTGTGAGAATGGAAAGCATTTTAATTATGATGACATAAAATGTTGAAGTGGGTTAAATATATTACATAGCATTGTAGCTATTATAACCTCAATTGCCTTCTTTTTAATAAACAGCATAATTGTGCTAACTATTTATGAGCGTAATCCTAACTAAAGACTGGCTAGAATAAACGCGAGAGTCAATTTATATTTCTTAGTTCACGTAACAGTATAGATTGTCATGCTAACTTTCTTTAGTGATGAGGGATACTAATGGTCTTTAATAATAGTCATGCTAATAGGCGCACTCATTGTGTTCTTTAAATTTTTTACTGAGGAAACTTATTACAAAAACGATATCCAAAAAGGGTGACAATTAGTTTCATCGTTGCACCTTTGAACTGTATTCGTTCTATTTATGGCCAAAATTCTTGAAGAAACGAGGTTTGAAGGAGGAATGTATACTCTAATTTTCGGACTGTTTGTAAGTGCAGGTATTGTACTAATGGATGAAAATTTAAAAAGTGAACTTTTACTTACAAACTAGAGCAAATTTAAGCAGGATGATCAAGTGGAGAAGTAAATTAGGTACTTTTTAAAGTTAGTGGGAAGTAAGGAAAATTATTCCAAAAATAAGAATTTGATGCTTAAAGGATACGTTTATAACCATAAGGAGATATGCATACTAGAAGAATGCCTTCTTAGAAGAACCAAAAAAATTTGATTTTAGAACGCTTTTTTAAATCAAAAGGGTGAATAGATTACATAGGTGCTTGAAGAAGATTACGATAATCTAATTGCATTCGCTAACAAACTTTATGTAGATGGTATCTCTAAATTTCCAGATTCTGCTTCACTACACATTTCTTACGCATTCTTCCTTCTGGAAAAAAGGCAATAAAGACACTAAGCACTAGAAGAGTTTAGAGTAGCAGAACAGAAGAAGCCTTTCTTTGATGAGCAGTTCACAATTTTCAGGCATAGGAGATAAATGGAAGATGAGATGTCCGAAAGTATTAATGAGAATAATAAAGTAGATATTGAAAACTTAATTTCTTATGAGAATCTCAAAAAGCAATATTAGCAATAACTTGAGAAAGTTGTTAATCTCAATATCAATTTCTGGGGTCAGCTTATTGATGATTAAACCGACTTGGAAAAACTTCACGAATTAGGATGCAAAATAAATTAGAACATTAAATAAATCAAAGACATCTGATCGAAAATTCAAAAGTTAAATCCTAATAATATTAAACTGCTTAGTATGTATGGAACTTTTTTATAAGAGGTATTAAATGATGAGTAGGGAAAAGAGTTTGAAGAAAGAGTTAAAGCTATTGAATAATCTAATTTTAACAGAGCAGTTTCAAACGATCATGATGAAATTATGAATGGTATTATGGAAACTATTAACGATTATAGTGCAGCTATGATTCAGATATTGGCTGATAATGAAATTTTTGGGAAAATAACAAAGGCTACTTTAGGAGTAAGCAGATTATTTGGATATAATGAAGACGAACTAATAGGAAGAAAACTTACTATTCTCATACCGTAGCCTTATAAAAGAAATCATGATTAGTTTATTATGAATTACTGGAAAACAGGAAATTCTACTGTAATTGGAAGAGAAAGGATGGTTTTTGGCTTGCACAAATCAGGATATATTTCTCCGATATGATTAAACGTTCGAGTTTTACCCGCAACTGCTTAAGGTTAGAATTATATAGCTACAGTAAGACCTGAAAAGGCTTAGATTGGAGGCGCTTATATAATAGTAGATTTAGATTATAACATTGATGCAATATCTGCAGGCTGCATTGAAATACTAAACTTAAACAAGAATTTTATAAGGAAAAAAGTAAACTTCTGTCACCTTGCTCCTGAAATAAAAGATCCATAAAAGCAAATTATATACTATGGATTAAAAGGAGGGATTATATAGTATACAATTCCGAATTTCAAGCTGGCAGATAAATAGTCAACAATGAATGAGTAGCCTCTAAAGCTCTTCAGAAAAAATAGATATAGAGATTAAAATGAAGGATAAGAAAAGCACTATACCTTAAGTGATCACATCAAAGATTTAAACTGCCATGTTTAGGATCTAATATATTTTGGAGAAAAGCAGGGATATGTAATACTACTTTAGCCTCTTCCTAGATAGGTTAAAGAAGGAGGTACTTCTATTACTAAGTAAATTTTCCAAAAGAACTATTAGTTTTCCTATGATTAAGATCAATAAATCTATTCTAAGTAGCATTAGTTTAAACAGCAGTATTACTAGCTGAATGAGAATGAAGTACAAATAATTGAAAAAATGGATTATGAATTGTGCACTTCTGCAAATTCCTTATCTTAGAGCTTCTCTGAAAATCTTGATTAAAGTATGAATAAGAAATTAAAATAAGAAGCTAAAGATGAGCAAAGCAACGAAGAAGAAAAAGAAGAAAGAGATAATTAATAGGTAAACGATACTAAAAAGGAAAAGCAGCAGGAAGAAGAGTAATTAGAAATATATTAAAGTAGTGGAGAAGCGGAGAGCTTCTAGGATTTCACTTCAAATCAAACTGAAAGCAAAAGTGAATAAAACGAAACTAATGATTAAATAAAAAGTTGAACTAAATATGACTTTGGCAAAGGTATTGTCACAAAAAGAATTTCAGGAAAAAACTTTATTTTAACTAAAGAGGCTACAACTGAAGACAAGACAAGAAAAAGACAACTTAATTCTTTCTAAGAAATGTAAGATTCAGAGTAAGAGTCTCCCAATATTTCAAAGCATAAATAAGTAGAGAATAATAGATATAAAAAAGCTATTAGGGATGCAATTAACGATAATAAGGAACCTAAAAGCATAAGAAATCTTAGATATGCTGCTATAATAGTTTTTGCAGCTCTTCTTGCTATTGATATATCTGAATATGCTGTGGCGAAGAGTTAGTTTTAAAAAGTTGATGAAAGTTTAGACTTAGTAGAAGTGGCCTATAAAAGGATGGTATATATATAATAAATTGTAACGTATACACGAACTCTGCTACTTTATGCAGATGGAACACTAAATTACACTTCTTAGGATGATTATGATACAAGGCTAAAATTATCCTAAGCTATTATTGACCTAGAGAATACTGAAACATTCTTAACTGAAAGTAACTTGGAAATATCGAAAGCTAATGATTAATTAATTAATACAAATGACATTGTATTGTACTATAAATAAGGATAAGAAGTAAAAACCAACACTTTTTCAATGCAAAACGCTATTTATACTCTTACTTCTGAAGCATATAATATCTACTAAATGACTGCAAGTTAGCTGAAAGAAGATAGCTCATCAACCTTTTTTGTGCTTTTTAATTCCTTTAATGGATTGTACTTTTCAGCACAAAAATCAGCAGAGTATTATGTTAGCTAAATGATAGATAAATCTTAGTCCTAGGATAAATCTTTGGTAGTGATTCTAGTTTTATCTATCATTGTTCTTTTGATAAGCATCTTAATTTTATTTCCTGTTATAACAAAAGTTAATTCTTCTATGGAGGATGTTCTTTATCTGTTTCTGGATATCCCAAAAAATACGGTGAAATAGCTTTCAATTAAATGTGAGAAATTTTAGACTTAACTCTAAGAGGAAGAAGAGAATGCAAGTATTGATTCTGAATCTTTCTCTGTTATAGATGAGAAGCCAGTTAGTGATGGAAGCTTATAAGATGATGTGAATAATAAAAGACAAAGAAGGCAGAAAACCTTTAAGAGCAGCAGAATAGTAAGCAGAAAGTTTTACTTCAAATGTATTTTTGGAATTCTATGCATTTAAAGTTATTTCATCGCTAACTATGTAAAGAACGATGAAATACTCAATAATTTCTAAGACCAATCTGTAGAGTTCCAGTTAACGGCTGAATCTGAGCCTAAATATGCTTTCGCTCTTAACTCTCTAAGAGAATGTATTGCAACTGATAACTAGATAGTAATAGCGAATTAAGAGGCATTGGAAGTAAGTAAAAAGCAAGTTTAAGGAATGTATTTCCACAATAAGCATTTACTTGAGATACATCTTTAAAATTAGGATATTTATATTGGTAATTATATGAATACCTTTCAGAACATTTTTAGAGATAATGCTTGCTTGTATTTAGATTTATAAGATTATCAAATCACTGTTGAGGAATGCTCCTTGTTTGCGGAAGGAACTATTTCTAAAGGAATGCAAGCAGCTCTTAT
Source organism: Loxodes magnus (assembly GCA_946699065.1). Lineage (NCBI taxonomy): Eukaryota > Ciliophora > Karyorelictea > Loxodida > Loxodidae > Loxodes > Loxodes magnus. The sequence goes on along the minus strand of CAMPDV010000005.1, from coordinate 1,853,516 downwards.
CTACCAGTTTGAGTCTTTGCGAATGCTTTAAAGCGATTATGTAGAGGTAAAGGGAAATATAACCGCAATAAAATAAATCCTTTAGAGTGAAGTTTTAGCAACAGCTCTAGAAATGTAAGAAATCTACATTCATTTGAGCTATAAAAAGTTAGTAGAGGATGTGAAAGATTGCACATCTAATGAATTTAATCATCATGGATAAATCAAGCAATAACTGTTCATATGATATGTTTGCATTCTAATTTTGGTATATATTGGATTTTGGAGACCTTTTGTAAACAAATTAAACAAGGAAGTATGCTTTAATATAGATTTGGAGTTCGAAAAGTATGCTTAATATGATTCCTTTGAACGTGATTATAAAGATAGCCAGTGTCAAAAAATTTCTTAGTAGTTCTAATTCAGTCATAGGTAACATCAAATGAGACTGACTTATTTGCCTTTTTAATACTTAAATTACAATCTTATAAAATTTCTTGCTTTAGATTACAAAGAAGATAATACCCTAAATTATAAAGCTAAACATGAATAATGTAAGATATCAAAGGAAATAAATTTCCTTCTAAGAATCTTTATTCTTCAATAATCAATCCTAGCTAATTTACCACTCTAAACTCGCATGTTTTCTTCAATGCCTGCTTGATGCTAAATTTCAAAATTTATTAATTAACCAAATATTATTCGTCTACTATATATATTTACCTATACAGACAATTAAATAACTCTCTTGATTAGAATAATTAAAAAATAACTCACATCTAATTGAATTATTTATTTACAATTTTTATTTGGTAGTTAATAATCTATTTAAATATTAGTAATTATAGTACTTTCTTTAAACCTCTAACTATTCATCCATATAAATAACTTTGCATCTAGATTCTAGATCTTGGAGTTATATTATTTACTATCTGTTTTGAAGTTTAATTAAAATTTACTCTCTTCATTGGTTTTTAAAACTCCAAATTGATATTAATAGTTTTATATGATTTTTAGATTATCTATCTATTAGCATGATGCTTGAATAATTTAAGCTTATTAAAGATAAAATCTTTCATTTTAGCTTCATCAAATTGAGATTAAATTGATTAAAGATTTTTATTTTATTTAAACTACTTTATGACAAAAAGTACCTACAAAGATGTAGTTACTAAAATAATTATGTTAGTGAAAATTAATGAGCATCCAATAGTTTAAAATTAAAATTCTCTTATTAGATGAAGCAAATTTATCACTTAAGTACCAAAAGGAATATTAAAGGATATCTATTAGCATTAATCTACATTTATACGCTTAATATATACTAGAGAAAAATAAAAATGTAGATTACTAAGAGATAATTAAAAAGCTAAAGTTATTGCAATATGGTCTGAAGTATAAATGCTCTCCTAATTTGTAGTACTTGCTTATGCCTTTTAACTAATTACTCAGATCTAAATCAAATTATTTTAAGTAGAATTTGAGTGCATAATATTAGTATAAATTCACTAGTTAATTACTATTCATTTTCTGAAAGCACTTAGCCTTAGTCTTTTAATATAGATGTATATTATATAATTAATTAGTTCTAATTCTTTAAGATTAAAATGTTAATTTAAATTAAATAGATGATCAATTATTGCTGGAGCTATACTTTTTTACTGTCTCCCATCCATCATAATTAAATTCTTTGGCTATTTAAATTAATCTATCCATATCTAATGTTATTCCTTAGCTTTCATTTTTGATTATTAAATCCATAATATCTGTTATGTAATCAATATCTTATTCACTCAGCTAAAATCTTTCAATATGCTTCTGCTCAATATACATCCTATGAAACCTTTTAGAACTTTAACTTGCTTTTTCAATTCTAACAGGGAGATTTTATTTGGATTCCTCGTTTTTGCTTATTAACGATTCAATTTTTTCAAGGTAGTTTTTTGCTGCAACTTAAACTTACTTATATAAAAGGAATTATTTAACGATAATATCAGGTTCAATTCAGTTATGATATTAGTTGTGTATTACATCTCGGATAATTTAATTGATTATCTCTATCTGCTACTCACTAAAATTATACCTTGCTCGAAGATTAAAATTCAAATTTTCTTTTTCATTTTCTCTTCATACTCATAGATTTATTCCTTATATTTTCTGTAGCTTTTTTACTTTTTCTGATTCATTATAAACTTGGATTTCCCCTTGATAAATAGGCTATTAAGGCTATAGTTCTTGATTAGATTAATAATTTTTTAATCTACTTTCCTCTTGATTAGGATACTACTAGATATTTATCTGATTGCCTAATTCTTAATAGCCATTCTAAATATTAGGCTATTACTAAAATGATACACAACGTGCATCAGCTTCTGTTATCTAATTCTAGGATGAGATTTAGAATGTCTACTACAGTAAGTTATTTATCTGAAATTATGCTTCTTTATTAACTTAAAACTAGAGTTGATCACTAGTCTAGGGGAGTGGGATATTCTTAAGATTTAAATACAGCTATCAATTATTTTAAAAAGCCATTAAATCTTCCAAATTTGCTTATTCTAATTCGTTTACACTGAATTATTTCATGCTCAGTAAGAGATCCTTTTGGTTCTAAAGCTTTTATATTGAATCTTATATTTAGGCCTTCTTTTGTTAAGACTCTACTTAGAACTATCTGATTTAGTTTTCTTCGTATTACTTCAAGTTTTACTCTAGCAGTCCAAGTTAGTATTGAAACTATTAAATAATGCCTTACGAATTTTGATTCACTTTATAAATTTCTTAATCATAGACTTGAAGCATTTATTAGATCTCCTGGCTTTTTTGCTTTAGAAGAGGATTATAAAGAATTTATTATACTTTGGATCAGTTTTCTTGGAAAGCAACTGCTATTTCTATTACAAAATGACCTTAAATATTACATTTTTCAATCTGGCAACAATGGCACACATAAGAACATTAGTAGCAGTACATTTTGTTTTCAATCTAATGCTAAAGACAGAGATTTTGACTAAAAACAGGGATTTGATATGGCTGTTGATAATTAAAAGCTATTTAATTGCTAATATTTTAGTAAACTTGCTACTGAATGTTTTAATAAGGTTGTATAGGAATTATTTCCGAACCTTCTTCTTTAAATAAAGTAATTTACTTTACTCCTATGACTTATTATTCCATTTCATTTGGTTGTATTTAGTTACTAGCAGGTACATTAGTTAAATTACTCTAAAAGCTTTGCATGTTTTAAGTAACGAATCCTTACTGATTTATTAAGTTTTGATTTCCTACATCTAGTTTTTTATTAGGTTAGCTTTGTTCTATTTAAAATTGTGTTTAATTAACAGATAACTGCTTTATCACTTCTGGTATTTATACTGGCTATTCAATAAATGTTCTTCTCATTGACTTCCTCATTTCTTTTCTCATTGAACTTATCTATTTTCACAGCTCCTCATTTTAGAGCACTTTAGAAAACTGAGTTACATTTTAGCAATAGCAACTTATATCATTCTTCTGGCTTTATTCTTCAAGACATGCTTTACAAACGTTATGGTTGCACTGTAGCAAGTAAGGCAGATTAGCTTTAGTGAATTCCTTTTTGCAAATACTGCATTTATCCTAAATAGATTCACTCATCCTCTCTTATAGCATCTTTATTTATAAATACCTAAAATCCTATTTCTTTTCAGCTAAAATACTTCTAAAATAAAAGCTTTTTATACCATATCTTATATTATAACTCTACACTTATTTACATCCTCTATATTAGCTGTAATAATGAATGTGCTAAATAGTACAAGTTGGAGCAAAAGTCAAAGGAATGCTGATATCAAGATGAGAGTGAACAGGAGAGATAATTAGAAAGGCTTAACATAGAAGAATGGAAAGGAATAATTAAGCTAGCTTTATAGAATAGGGACTAATAGAGGATATTATAAAGAGATACCTTATAATTATACCAGTAAAGACTAGTTCTTAGGCTAAAAGAATATTTATCTCTATTGCAAAAATACCTAGATCTTTAACTAGTAAACTAGTCTATTTACACTTTCTACTAATAAAAAAGTTTTGCTACTTTAGAGTTACTTATAGATTATTTAAGTAGGAAATAAATTTTGAATATCCTTACCTTTTAAGAAAACATAGCTTTAAAAACCCTAGATTTGTCTAGCAACATCTTATTTTTATTAAAGGTGAGGAAGCCTATGAAAGTCCAAAAAAGGAATCTATTAAATGTAATTGCTAAAATAATACAAAGTAGGCAGTAAAATAAGAATGACATGAGTCATCATCAGCATGAAGACTCATCAGTGGGAAATAATAAATAATAAAATACATCCAATCTAAATTCTAAAGTTAGCTTTAATAGTGAATAGCTTAACTGATATTTAAAATAGAATTAGCTAATAAAAGTTAGTTTATAAGTCTTATATTATTAATCTTTTAACTTCTTAACCTTCTATCTCAAACATCTAATAAGATTAAGATTACTAATATCTAGTAATATCCAAGATTATACTGATCAATCATTTTCTTGCTTAAAAAGGAGAAAGAAATATGACTAAGATAAAAAGCTTTTTAGCATATGAAACGAAATTTCAAAATAGAGAATTAGCATAAGTAAAGTGATATTAGCTAAAACTAAATGCACTATTAAAGAAAAATTTACTAAAGAGTTTTTAAGCTTAAAGAGGGATAAAAAGTTCATTAAAAATACAGTTTGATAAATATCACAGTGAAGTTTATTCTGAAAATGGAACAAAAGATAAATCCAGGTAATAAAAAAACTACATTATTACTTACCTAGTGGTACTAAAAATAATTCAGTACGATGCAAAAAGGGGAGATTAGAATATCCTCTGAAGCACATGAATAGGTAGGAACTGATTGAACCAAAAAATAGAGCATTGCTTAAGAGAACACTTATAAAGCTATCAGTCAGAAGGAATGGAACAAGAGCGAATTAAAGAACATATTCGATTAAAAACAACAAAAAAAAGCCATTACAATGAATATCCCAAGCATATAATCATTCCACATTTTACTAAATTCCATGTATACTCTGCTCCTATCTCATATATCAATTAGCTGTTTGTCTTGTTAAAAATGTTAGTAAGATTCCTGCAAAAATAAAATGAACAAAAAGGTAATTTAAAACAGTGGGCAGAAGCTAATTCCAAGTTCTATATAAGAGATTACTAAGCAAAACAAACGCAATGTGCTGCAGCGCTAATAGATATTAATAAGCACATTACTAATGAGAAAGCCGGGTCATCTCGTGCCCAAGTATTTTTGGTTTCTGAATTATAAAATACATTTGCGCCAAGAGCTCATTTGAAAGACTTTCTATGGAGAAACCACAAGAAAAAGCATCTATGAAAAAGTATATTCAAGATCCATCTAATTATAGTGAAAGATTCTTTTAAAATAGTCTTTTGTTTTTTACTTTTCCATTTTATATTAAATCTTAACACTTATCCTTACATCTAACTATCAACTTATTATCAATCATCTAAATCTATTTACTATCACATTCTATCTCCTTGAATCGAAAAGTTTGCAAATCCTATGTGAGTTAGTTTTATAGAGACTAGTAAGTATTAAAAGGGCAGAGTATGAATTCAGAAAGCAGTAGCATGTAGAGTATAAGGTAGAGTTTTATAAGTAGGATTAGAGTTAGTAAAGTAAAATAAATGAAATGAGAGTATTTATAGCTATATCCTTTAATTAAGCATTTAAACCACTTTAATTTCACATTCTAATCTAACTCTTTAATTAGCTTGCTAATCTACTTTCTCCTCATTCATAGTAAAAGATGCAATCTCAAGTGTCTCTCTTGCTAGCTAAATAAGAATGGAATTTTAACTGTATTTTTAAATTTTCATGATTCCATATTAAAAATCAAAATGTAACAAGGAATGTTTTACAAGAAAAGCTCAATTGATGTTGAAGAAGAAAAGTAGGTTAAAGGGAAGAAAAACTAAAGCAAGAGGAAGAATAAGGAATAATCCGAAAACGGAATCTAATAAAGGCAAATTTATACTAAGACTCAAAGGAACATCCTTAAAGAAATCAAAAGTGCTTTTCCTAACCTTCCTAAGGAAACTATACTTGAACTAGTTGAATAAAATGATTGAGATAAGCAATTTGTTTTTGAAGCCATATTGAGCAGAGCGCAAAATACCTAAAATCAACAGCAGGAGCTTAACTTAAGAACGCTAAAGGAAATGTTTGAGCATATTGACTTTGATTTGGTTTAATCTATTTATGAATAGTATAAGTAAAACCTATTTGAATCAATGGATGAGTTGATGCGAATTTCATAGCAAGAAAGCTAATTTGTAAAGTAAAACGAAAACGAAGAAGAATAATTTGAATAAAGCATTTACATTCAGCAAGATCAAGATGAATAACTTTTATGTGAAGCATTCGGTTTAGACGAATACACTGTTCATAGAGTGTTTGAAGAATGTAAATACGATGTAGGAAGAGTTTTTGAAAAGTTAAAAATCGTTTAAAGTTAAGTATCTAAGCCAAAAAGCAATTCCTTATAAACTATGCAAGATTAATAGTAGATTAAGATTCTTGAATAAGATTTCCCAGCTTTGAGTTAAAAAAAGTCGTAAAACTTATCAACCGAAAGTTGCTGGTAATTTTTAATATAGAGAAAAACACAAAAATGGAAACTGACTTGATGGAACAAATATAAAGGAAAAGAATGAAATTCAACACATTATTAATAGTTTTCCAGGCTTAGAAGAAAACTTATTGAAAGAACTCTATGGATAAATAGGAGACTTAGATGGAACTATTTCATATTTACTTTCGATTTTTGAAAATTTTTATGTTCAAACTTAAGATTCAAACTTCCGAACTCCCAAAAGAACTTAAGTATCAACTGGAGCATAGTAAAGTTTGACAATGTTAACCCAACTTCCTAAATAAACTTTAAAAGAGTTTGAATTTGAAAAGTTATAGAATAAAGTAAATGCATAGCTCTAGTTGAGAAATAACTATCTCCAATAAGCTGGTGCTTATTTCAAAGCTGGAAATTTTTTGGAAGCGCAAAAATATAGTAAATATGCTGGCTTTATAGATGAAAAATACTAAAAGGATTATATCATCTTAGCATGGGAGCAATTCTTTAGGATTAATAAGTAAAAGGATAACTTAAAATGTATAGATCTGCACGGAGTTCTTGTACATGCTGCTTTAAATATAGTTGAAACTTTCTATAATTATATTTTAGAATTTAAAAATAAAGGCGAAAGTCTTGGATATGATACTTCTAGGTTACAAAAGATTCCATGTAATAATGGATTCAAAGTCTAATGAGAAATAATAACGGGAAAAGGAGTGCACAGCTATAAAGGAATTGCTAAGATCAAGCCAGCAGTGCTGAAATGGTTGAATGATAAAAAAATAAATTACAAAGAAGGTGAAGAAGGATATATCTTAGTCTACATTTAAACTTTTTATATCAAATTAAAAATTAAAACCATCCTTTAAAATTTCATTTTTATCTTTGAATAGGCATGAAGTAATGCTAATAAGCTCAATCAAATATATTTCAACTTTAATCAATAGATCAAAGCTTATAAAGGGATTTATGATTTTATAATTACTTATCTAAAATCTTAGGGTTTTTTCTAGTCCTTATTTTTGTTCTCATTTAAATGAAATTAAAATAAATATTTAATTATAAAAAATCTTAATGACTTAAATATAGCAAAATCTCAATTCTTGATATAATTACCCTTATAAGTTTTTTATTAAGTTTTAAGTTAATTTTAAATAAAATAATTAAATCTTGGATATAGAGCTATCTACTTCTTGTTTAATTTGATGATTCTTAGTTATATTATTTCTAGTATTTATAGAATATATTCTATCTCCTATCATTTGTGAATGCTTCTTTAATAGAAATTTTTTTTACTTCTAGTCTTCCTTCTTTATGGAAATAGGCTTTTAACTCCTTAATTTTAATATATGATCTCTTAATTGATAGAAGCTTGAAAAAAATTTAATATTACATAATGCTAAATTATATGCTTGAGATTATCATCTATCTAATTCTATAAAGTAGTTCAATTATATTAAAGACAGCCATCAGTAAAAGCACTAAGTCACTTTACTCAACTTATATTGCTTATCTCTAACCTTATTTCAGTATATTCCATTAACTTCCTTAACCTCTCTATTAATGTAGTTAATTAGTCTTTATGTGAGCTACTTAGATTGAGGGAAAAAAGATGAATATTTTTCTATAATAGCTATTTAGCCTTTATTATTATAATTATAGGTTTAACTTCTCTATTTAACTTGAAAGCAAATTAAATTTAAGAAGTTATCATTAATTTTAAGAAAATAGTAAACATCAGGTATCAAAATCGTATCATTTGGATATACTAATTCATACATGTCTCTATATAGTAAGCTACATTTTAGCTAGGTACTTATAGTTAATTCCATGTAAGGCATTATGATTATATATCTCTAAGTAAAAGCTAATTAACTATTAATTCTGTATTATTAGCAGCTTTAACTAATAAAATATATTATTTATGCTTGTTTGTTGCTAATTTTGATGCTACTCATTAGTAAAACTCATTCATATCGAGAACTAAACTGTCTATCTAGAAATTGTAAACTAAGATAGTAGATAAGTAGAAAGCTAAGTTCTTAACTAAGCTAACTATTTACTTCAATTCTTTCTTCAGTTTCTTTTCTTATACTTACTAAACTTTTATTAAGTGAGATCTATAAGTAAAAATTATTTTGGAGAATGAATGAATAATGTTGTGATTATCATTAAGGAAATGCTAACTAGGGATTTACAGATATAATTAAAGTAAATTATGAGAACTAAGCAATAAATTGAGGGAAGAAGAATAAATAGCAAATGGTTATTTGAATGAGAGGTAAAGCAATAAAGATAATATGTTTCAATATTGTGAAGGAAAGGATAAGCATTGAAGTAAGATATGAATATGCTTAGTGCATTAAGAAATATATTTATTTTATTACTTAGAATACATCAATTTGCTTACTTTATTAGGATGCAAGTCCTTGATAATTCCTTCATCATTAGTGTGCTTATCTTTAATTCAGTCCATGCTTTAAGGTGGTGGAAGAGTCACTAAATTACTTGCTTAGTAATTAATGCAGATGTATACCAGTAAACTAGCAAAATGTACAGGTATAGCGACTATTCAGTATTTGTCGGGTAGAATAGTAATCTAATATGATTCAAGTGCTCATTGAGGAGTAAATGCCCATGTTAAAAGGAATAAGTAGATAAATCAGGTTATAACTCAGAATCCAAACCCATAAATCTCCTTTATATGTAAATGCTTCATTTTTCTTAATCTATATAAGATATTAACCCTTAAAGTCAAATTGATAGTTAATCTTCAGCTATCTAGTAATTTATCTAATCTAAATTTGAAAATAGACTTTATAAGAGATTCGTATATGCATTCACTTTCATATTTGATAACTTTCTTTTATATTGATTTGATAGTAACTAAGCAGAGGAAGAAGAGATGTGAAGAATAGATAGAAGACAGTATAAAAATAACGTATAAATGATTATTTATTTTAAATCAGTCGTCCAGCTAGCATAGTAAGGCAACTCCTCTATTAATCCAATGCTTAGGATCAACTTTACTTTTCAAATCTACAAATAGTACGAAGTTTGTACTGTGACCGGTCGTGCTTAATGTTCCGTGTCTTGTGCTTGTTTTATAGAGCGGAGCTTGATATGATTAATCTTTGATTTCTACATTCACATCTACAGGCTCAATCCAAATTACTGGTATCAACTCAAAAAGTGTTTTAGGCTTACTTTCTTCAAGTCATCCATCCCAATTCCAGCTACATCCTTAAATAAACAAGCCATGCATATTTACTCCATTTTAAGGAGCAACTTTACAGCTTGAACTATTATAACTCATCACATGGAATTTAAATTTAAGCGTGTCAATTGCAATTTTAGTTCTTCTTGCATAAGTTTGTAAGGTTGCTGTCATGAAACCTTAGGGGAAGAATAGAGCAGAAAGCCAATAAGAAGCAGGAGGGCCGTTTACTAGCCAACTATTGATAAACTAAACCCTCTCTAACATATCATTGTATCATGAACTTAAAGGCTTCAATGATGGATAGGCAATATCAGACCAAATAATTGGAACTTAATTGTTTATAAAGTTATTAAACATTTTTTCTAAATCTAAGCTCATGACAACAGTACCTTTAATAGCTTTCTATAAATCATCCAAAGTTCTTGACATTTTCATTAATAGTTTGTTAAATCGCTCTATTTCTTGTGCAATAAAGACACCTAAACTATTTATTGCTTCTCCCTGCAAAGCAAACGTATTTTCATGTGCTTTATTTTTTTCCATTTTTTGAGGAAGTCTTTGCTTAAAATCATCACATAGTTAAAATACAATTTCATCTGATGTTTTTCCACCTCCTCCGCTTCCTTATCTTGGCTATAGTGAAAGAATAGAATCTAATACCATTTTTACTTGTTTTTTCTGATATGTTATATTAGCATTTGGGTGAAGCCCATAAACCTCTGGACTTTCTTCTATTGGAAGTCCAGATATGTATTCTCTTACTGATGCTAAATCATCTTGTTCAGGTGGATGATATAAGCCAGAGCTTTCGTAGCAATAATTTTTATTAAATACACTAGGATTGACATAAGTATATAGAATTGATTCAATGCATCGCTTATCTTTATCATCAGTTACTCTTCCTCCATAGTTAATTTCTGATATAATTACATTAATGCTTTTGAAAGGCACATCAGGCTATTCATCCAAAAACATTTTTAATTATGAACGAGAAATAGCAAAATCAGAATTCATTCATTCGTATGGTATATTCCATCCAATAGCACCAAATTTCCTCCTTTCAAGAATTACTCCGTGGAAAAAAGCTAGAGAAAATAGTAATCTGTGATACTCATAGGGCTTTTAACATCCTTCATATATCTTTTCGTTAATCTCATTAAAACTTCTTCCAAGGTTTGCTTTTAAACCTTTAGGAGGTTCATTTGTTAACTTAATTCCAGATTAAAGAACAGGAACAGGAAAAACAGGACTTGGCATAGACGTGAGTCATAATCTATAGGCTGGCATTAAGTCTGACTCTACTTATTATTCTTAGATTTCTTCTAACTTAGACATCCAACTTGCAGCTAAATGGCAACTAAATTTATAAAACTTACTTTTAAAGTACTATCCATTCACCGTTTCTTCTTCCAAGATCTATATATTTGGCTGCTATTTCACCTTAACCCTATCCTAAGCTAAGCATCCTCATTTTGTCTAGCATTTCTTATTCTTTTGCTAAATCTACTAGATATGTAATTGGATCGGCACCTGGACTAAGCACAAAAATTATAGGAGTGGCAGGAGTTGAATCCTAAAAAGCTCCTTCTAGATCAAAAGGAGGAGATTCTATAAAATCTCTTCCTAGAGCACTTTCAACAAAGTCTCTAATAGCAAAGATTAATTTTTCCTCTCTGATACATTTAATCACGAGCAGTTTCTAAAATGGATTAAGAATCTGATTAAATGGTTAAGGAAAAGGTATAGTATTTGGTTCTTCAGACTGAATTATTGCTTTCCAATCCTTAGGCTTAATTCTAAAACTAGTGGGTATCTCTTTAAAAACAGAAGATGATTCACCTAAAGCAAGTATTTTGTGCCAAACAGTATCGTTGAGCTCCAAAGTACCAGTATTATCTTCGTATCTTCTGCCTGAAAAATCAGTCAAACTTCCCCTTACAAAGAAGTTTCATTCCAAATCAGGAATCATTCCAGCTTATATTTAGATTTTAATTGCATTCATGAAAGCATAAAGTAGCTTGTCTTTCTCGAAAAGACCTCTGCAAATGTTTCTATAGAATGATAAAGTAATATCTTATATCAAGATATCCAACCTTTCTTAAACTGTTTCTGATTTCTAGGATTTATCAAGTCTTAACTAGAAAAGTTTTATGAAAAAGTCAAGAGAATATTAATACATAGGATCGACATTTGCCATATCAGCTATTACAAAATAGAGAACACTTCCTCGCTTTGCTACAATACGATATTACTCTCTTGCAGCTAAAATTCTTATTTTTGTTTCTTCTGCCTTTACCATTCTTTCATTAATAACCTCAGAAGTTGACTTGGATCTAGATAATGTCTGAATTAAATCTTCCTGATCTAGTAAATATCCTTCAGCATCAGAAATCAACTAGAGAACCTTTTTTTCTAATTCAACCAGTTAATCTTAATCATTAGAAAGCTCCACTATAAGCTTGTCTTTCTGTTCCTCTAGTTCTGGCATTTCATACTTTACTACTTCAGCCAAAAGTTAGTCTTCCAAACCTTTCATCGTTACAGTGAAATTAATAATGGTTACCTTAATACAAATTTCTGGTAGATAATGGGGATTGGCAAGCTTTGTAGTTATGAAGAATCTAAAATCTTGGTTATAGGGAATTTCTTTGTCTCCAAGTCTCATCATCATTTAGCCTTTCTTATATATTTTTCTTAGTAAAACAGGCTCAAGACTAGGATCTAAATATTCTTCAACATTTTCAAGTAAAATTGATTATCCAAATCTAATTCCACTTTCCAGAACCTGCATAAATTGAGAATCTGTTAGCTTAGTAGACTTGCTGTTCTCTTTACCCATATTTTTAATCCATTTGTTCGCTTAACCTTGTGGATCTATAATAAGAGACCATCTTCGTCCCATAGTAACTATCACTGCATTATCAGTTGACAATTAATCAGCAGGAAGTCCGCAAAGCTACCATTCTCTCACTTTTACAGGATCTGCAAGAACTCTTTCCAAAGAAAAATCTGCACCTACAGGAATACTAACCACACTACAATATTATATTCAGCTTTGCATTAATTGTCTTCTATATTCAAGAGTGAAAGGTCCAAGATACGAAACGCATCCTGCTGCAACAATAATATTACCCATCAGATTATACATATCATCTCCTAATTCTTTTACTTTATCTGTCCATCTCTTTTATTCAGACTAAAGCCCGGAAACCAGTTTATCAGCACGAACAAGTCTAGCGTTTGTTTACTCTTATTATTTAATTAAGTCTTCCTTTTGTTTTAATGTTGCTTCAAATTCTGATTATAATTTTGCTACTTAATCTTTTACCTTCTTGAGAGCAGCTTCTTTTTCAGATAAAAGCTTTTAAGCTTAATGTAGCTTTTCTTCAGCTTCAGCTTGTGCCTTTTTTTTAGGTTCTATTCTTTTAACCACATAAGCATATTTTTCCATTGCTGTAACCCATGCACACAAACTAGTACAAGCTACACTTACTTTTTCAATGATGGCTGGTGTAAACTCAGGATTTTTGGTATATTTTTCAAGTTTCCTAAGTAAAGCAGGGGGAATGTTATCTTTATCATAATCTTTGCAATTTTATATAAATTTCTGAGGTTCATTCAGAAGCTTTCTTGCTTCGTCCCATGTTTAAGGCTTTTTGAATAAGAGTAGCACAGCTTCCATAACCATTTTAATTTTTTCATTTGGTGATGAAAAACTTTTGACTTCAATAATATGCTCTGGCTTAAGCTTATCAAGTGCTTTCAATGCTTTATACAAATCAGGTAGTGCTTCGTCTAAGTCTCTTTTGCAGTCATCACTAATAGTTTAGATTTCTTTCATTTACTCTTCGCATTTTGTAGTTTCTTCTGCTACTGCAGCTTCTTCAACACTTGATTCAGATTATTTTGCTTGCACAATAACCATTTTATTTTCAGTGTCTATTTTAGCTTTTTCAATTTATGGCTATAGTTTTATGAGCTCTTGTTAAAGTACTTCTACCTATTCGTTTGTTTCAGCCAATCTTTTGAGACCTATTTTATATCTATTAATTTTTTGAGGTACAATAGCTTGCTAAATTCCTAATAATTGGATATATAACTTGATAAGTTCTAGATATGATGTAGGAGTAGTATAGTTTCTTCTTCTAAGCTCCTCAAAGAATTTGTCACTGAATTTAGTGGAACTTGAATGAATCTCGACACAAATTTTAGCTAGTTATTCTTTATAGTCAGGTATACCTAAAGTAATCTCTCTTTCAAATGCTTTTGTTGCTACAGAAAATAATGCATCATTTGGCCATGCATTGTACCAATCAATGGTACAGCAGTTAATAATTGATGGAAATTAACGTACTCGATTTCTGAACTGGTCTCCAACAGGTGAAAAAGCAAGTACTATATGCAAGTTTTCTCTGCATAGATATACAAAATGTTAGTTAATAAGATCTTTCTGATCTACAATTCCTGCTTCTTTAGCTAGAGGTCTCACTTAACCAATTATTTCTTCTCTTTCATCTCATGTGAATAAGTTTGGTACTTCACCTGTATTCAGTATATTGTTGATATCCTCTAAAAATGATTCATCAGCTATTTAAGAATCTGATATTAAGAAGACACTAGACTAGTCTTTAGCTCCAGCTTCAGTCATAAGAAGCTTTAAATCATCATGGAAAGCATTAACTCCATAGTTTTTAGTGACTTCAATCTAAAATATCTTAAACTAGCAAATGAATGTAGAGAGTTTTGTTAAGCTTTATCTTCCACTTCCTCCTACTCCTACTAAAAGAGCATTTCCTCTAGGTTACTTTAGGATTCTGCAAACTCTACTTAAATGAGCAATTGCATCGTTGAAGAATACTAGATCCATTGGAGTAGTCTAGTCAGCATTGTACATTTCTAGATATTCATTAAGCTTTACATTTAGATCTTCCATGGATTTAACTCTCCTATAATCAGAAGGATTTTCAAAATATCCAAAGATAACATTTACCCACTCTTCTTTATCCATAGACGTTGAGAATGTCACGTTCATATTGATTTATAATTTATCATTGAACCAAGAGCGGTCAATCTCATCAATAAGTCTATCTCTAAATACTCTTGAAGCCTCATGTAGCCATAGTAGTCTAACACTATTCTCATCGGGTAACAAATCATAGGAAGTTGATAAAACTCCTTAGAATACTTTAGAAAGATCTCTCAAATTGAAAGTGTAATGGCATTTAGCAGGTGTAGGTAGTTTCTCTGTAGTTATCTTTAAATAAATCTCAATTGTAGAATTAACTATTTGTTCAGATATTTCTTGGATATCTGGATTTGTTTCATGGTTTGCGAGGAAACCTTATAACATCTGCTTAAAAATTCAAACCATAGTGGTTTATTGTAATTCAGGCATCCAAATCATATTGAAGTGTCTGAATAATCTAGGAGTAACTGGATTACGTCCACCTCCTGGCGGAGCACAAGCTGAGACAAACAAAGTGTTAGTTACCTTTTTGAATAAGTATTTAACGAGATCATAGAAACCTCCTTAATCAATCGTTTGCCTAAACAGTTCTACAGGTGGCTGACTACCATACCTATCAAGCTAAGGCATATTTATATCATCAATGAAAATAATCATTTTTTTTCCTGGTGGAGGTCCTAGAATCTTGCTAGTTTTCTTATCCAGCTTAGTCTCATATAAGTTCTTTAAATTAGTCGAATTTGTTTTAGCAGAGAAATTCATATAACATGAGACAAATTCTTCTCCACCTGCTATACCTTTTAGAAAATCATGTGTAATAACTGATTTACCTACACCAGTTTCTCCTGAGAAAAGAACATTGCAATTTCTCTTTAGCAAAATACCCAAAATATAATTTAAACGAAGAGTATCAATAGTAGGTACGAGGATGTTGAAGAAGGAAACTTTTGGATCATAACGATATTCTGGAACTTTATTTTACCATAAATCAAATCCTCCAGATTCAAGTTCTATTCTATAATCATAAAGATCATTTTCAAAAGGCATAAACCTGTATACTGATTATAGTTGCTTCTTTATAAAATCTGAAAATATTTTCCTAAACTTGTCATGTATATTAGCACCAAAAGACCAAATGAAAGCAAAGACAAACTATCCTTAAATTATTTATCTTAAATATTCCGAGTGATATTTACTCATTTCCTCTTTATCAAACAAGGATCTACATATGTTTAAGCATGATTTTACTAAGTTAGAATCAGTTGACTGAATTATTTCCTTGCAATTTTACCTTAAGAATTAAAGCACTGGCTGAATTAAATTTTTCAAGTTATCTACAATGTAGGTAGCTTATTCTTTATATTCTTCACCAAGTTACTATGTAAACTCAATAGACCAAGATTATACTAATGGGAGCCAACCTAAATGAGCTGCTTCTACATAAACCATACCACATCTTGAAACAGTAGCTGGAGAAGCAACGGCTAAATCTTTTACTTCAAAAACCATAGTAACAGTTTGTGGAAGCTTTATACGTTCTGCATTAGCAAGGCAAAGAGTTTTGTTATCATCAAGGACAGTATTCATATTTTCAATCCAAAGAGCATCAACAGGTCCATCAAATATTATCCATTTTTTAGTGTCGCTTGTGTCTTTTACTGCTTATCTCACTAGAAAAGCAATTAAGCCATCTTTCCATTCATTAGTAGCTTTACTCAATTCTCCGTATAATTCACCCATTGTTATAGCTTTCGGATTCAACCAAAATTATTTAATTTCTTTGTACCAGTCATTATTGGTACCAGCCTTTTATAAACTAGTCAAAGAAGATGCCAAAATGTTAATAATAGTGCTTTTTCCACATCCTGCCTCTCCTACAACCATATTACCATGTCTTACAATCATTGTTTCTAAAAGCTGAATTATTTTTTCTATAAATCTATCTGGTTATTACTTTCCCTATATTTCTAGCTCTCTACGAATTTATTTTTCCAAATCTCCATAATCAACAAAAGGTACTTCGACATTTGGGAATAAATCTTAAATAATGCCTTTAAAAAGAGGTAAATCATGATCTAAAAATTTAGGAACATTGCTGTCTCTCATAGCTCTTATCAATACTACATCTTCATTTAAATTTGGATTTTGTCTTTTTAGATTTCCTGCCATTACTAATACAGATTTTACTGCTCTCATACCAAAGTCATAGTGATCTTATTTAGAAAGCTGCTCTGAAGCTAATTTATAAAGCTACACCATTTTTCTAGCTAAATTAAACGCAGTTTCAAAACCTTCAGAAAAAAGCATGATTTCTGCTATCATTGCATAATCAGGAATCATCATAGCGACTGGTCTAAATAGAGCTTTCAGATTATCAGGTAATTCTGTTCTTCCTGCATAACCTGGATTCATGGTGATGAAAACTCCAAATCTAGGATTAAGAGGTATTACTTTGCCCTAAAAATCAAATTATTCTTTTTTGTCTCTTACTGCTGACTAAATAGTCAAAATTTGTTGAGCAATAACACTAAGTACTTCAATATCAATTCTGTTGAATTCATCAAAGCAAGCCCAAGCTCCTGCTTAAGCGAGTCCGCTAAAGAACTGACCCATCATTTTTACATCTAAACCATCTGAGCAATTAAAAACCACACATTAAACAGCTAAAGCTTTAGCTAAATCTTTTGTAGATTCAGTCTTTCCAGTTCCTGCTGGTCCCTCTGGTGCACCTCCATAGTTCATATGTAAAGCTCCTGTAAGAGTCAAATAGCATTTATCAGTAAGAGGTGTTATAACTAGACGTGGATTATTCCCCAAATATTCATAACCATACATAAACTTAGCATTCGTTTATCTAACAATGCAATCATCAACTTCTGTATCCCAATAATATTTAAGAATCTTTGACCACTCAAAATCAAATGTTGATTCTACTTTTTATTTTATAAGTTGATCAACAACATCTCTGCTATGGACATCCAGAACTATAAGAACACCAATCAAACTTCGTTGTAATGGTTTTAAAGGACCTCTAACAATTTCAACTTCTTTACTGATTTATTTTTTGCAAAAAAGAAATTATTCCTTGAGTGCGTTTTTCTCTCCTTAACTTATAAGACTTATAGCTTCTTGAGTAGTTTTAGTCCACATAATTTAATCAACTATGATAATAGGTTAAGCTGTAAACATAAAGAACCATTCATTTCTTTCTAATCCGTTAGCAGGATATTTTTATAAAGCTTCTTTGGTAATCGTATATAATGTCTCTCTCATCATATTTTCAAAAGCCTTAAGCCAGTATTCTACCATTCCTTCAGTCATTACTGGTTCTTTAAAATCTACATATTCTTTTTCTGCTGAAAACATGCCAACGATTTCCTAAGCAGCAGATGCGTCAAGTAAGTCTTCATCTTCCTTAAACTGAGCCTCAGCAATGTTGTCAAAACATTTTCGAAGATGAGGTTGAACTGCTTTTGGATTTCTTGTCTGAGACAAAATTTCAATTAGTTCATCGTCAGACAAAAAGTAAAATCTAGGGAATTTTGATCTTTTTTCTTCCAAGAAGTCATCTAAAGATTTCTGTATAATATCTAGATGCTTGTTTGCAACAATGAATTTATCTAATAACCCTTCTTTTGTACAGCTTTCAATTACATTCTTGTTCTTATTTGTTTTCATCATCGTATCTTTGAAAAATTTATTTATAGTTTCAAATTTCGCGCTCTCAGCTGCTAGAACTTTTTAAATATCTTCAGCTGCAAAAATTGACTCTAAATACATCCACTATCGCTAGCAACTTAACCATTCGTCAATTACATCTCCAACAAGTCTTAGTTTTTTGTCCCATTCTTCTACTTAATCCTTTATGGCATGAACATATCTATTGGCAAGCATATTTTATAACAAGTTTTAGTTTTCTTCAAGAAGTTGTAGAACTTCTTCTATTGACCCAAGAACGAATCTATCCTTTTTTTCTTAATAGTTCTTTACTGTAAACTCCTAAGTTGCCCATTTTTGCTTTATCTCTTTAAGTTAGTTTTCTAAGGAATATTCACCTGATGCTGTAGCTGAAATATCTGAAATTTCGTTTTTTACTTTTAAAGCATCAAAATAAATGTCTTCTAAAGAGAAAGTTTTTCCTGGAGCCCAGACTATGCTCGTTTACATCGTTTCGAAAATCTACTTTCAATGTCTTTACTAGAGGGCTGGATTTCCTAAATCTTCAATTAAAGTTAAGTTTGAAGACACGCCTTAAACAAGACCGTAGAATTTTTCCGCTACAGCATCCTTTTTAAGAGTAGACTTTAATATAGTTCCATCTTTATTAAATTTCATAACGTCTATTTTCATCTGTTCAAAGTCTACTGAGTTAAAGTCATCCTTGAACCAATGTACATATTAATTGTTCCAATTGTTATAACATGTTCATAACTTGTTTTTTGTTTCGAACTTTTGTACAAGATGGTCTAGTTCTTTTTACTTATCTACTTTGTCTTCTAATACTTCTTAAAAATGTTTATATTTTTCAGCTTTCTTAACTTTATTTTTCAAATCTTTTTCGATTTCCTTTATTTCTTCTAAGGCTTGCTCAGGTGTCGATTCTTCATTAATTATAGAACCTTCGTCTAATCTCTAACCGATTTCCTGAATTTCTTCCTTTAGTTTAGAATTTCCATTCTGAACTTTATTTCGCATTTCCTAAATTCTATTTCTGATCCAATCCTAATTTTCTTCAAGTTCATCTTAGTATTTTTTATATTCTTCGTTGAGATATTCTTAAGTTTGATTATGCTCAGGTTTGAGATTTTAAACTTTTCTCTTTAAAATATTGTACATTTCTTCTACTTTTGTCTTAGCTTCTACAAGAGCAACTGCCTTTTTCTTAAATTCTTCTACCATTTCTTTGTGCTATACAAATTCGTTGAGAGTTACTGGCTTTTTAGCCAACTATTCGTTAATAGCTTTGAATTCCTCGAATGTTGCCTCTGCTTTATCCTTGGCTTCTTTGGTTAAATATTCCTCTAGTCTTTTTAAGTAACCTGTTACTTTAGTGGAGAGTGTTGATCTTACTCTTTTTCCATCGATACTAAGCATAAACTTCCAATGAGACTAAGGCGCTTGAGGAATATCTCTAAAAATACTAGTTTCCCATAACTTAAGTTTATCCATGAGCTCTTTAATTTCATCAGTACTACGATCTTCTCCTTCATATTTTTCAATATCAAAAGTTTCACAAAATTCATTAACGTCTCTGCACTTTTCAAATGTCTCTGCTACATACTAATATGCTTCTTTATAGTCTCCTTCTATCTTTTTGTTTATCTCTATAGAAAATTTCTTGAACAAGCGACTTTTATAGATAAGTTCATCTGGTTTTCATGTATCAGTCAAGCCTTCTTCGCTTCTTTCGTTATCCCATTATGGCTGTCAAAGAATTCGGGACCAATTACATTCCTTTCACATAGATTTTAAGATGTTTTCGAAAGATTCTTTAAAGGCATTTTCATGTGGGTTGAAAATCATTGCTGAAGTTCCATACTCGACATTACATACGAAAGGCCTGAGCTTTCTTTCAGTGCTTTTTAAATCTTCTACGAATTTTGCTAAGGAACTTAAGTTAAGCTACACTGTTGTCTCAGTTGTCATATAATCTATAACTCTTATAAATGCTCCCAACGATCTTTTATTTTGATTGGCTAGGTATAAAGTTCTTCTTCTCATTTTAGCTTCTTCTTTCGCTTAAGTCATAGATTTTAGTTTAGCTTGCTTACCCACTTTAACTTATTGTAGTTCTTCCATGTCTTTTATATTAGTTGCGTCATGAACAGCTGCAATCATGCTTTCCATATCCTGGAGTATAGAAGCAAAAAAATTGTTTTCATACTCTTTCTTAACTTCTTCTCGCTAGTTTTTGCATTAAGTTTCAAAATCATCAATCATATGTGATTACTTATCATTAAGTATGATGGTTTTTTTGGTAGATAAGTCGTATAAATATCCATTTATTTTGCAAAGAGTGGGAGCAAAAGCAGGCTTAGCGTGGAATAAGTGTTTGATAAGATTCTTTCTAGTCATCAAGTAATGCTGATATCTAACATTATTACGCCATTATGTGAAAATTTTCAGAGGCAAATAATGTTTAAAAAATTTCATAGAAGTCAGTAGATTGAACATTGTTGATTAATGCATTCAATCTGATAGACTGTAAAATTCTGTTTGTGCTCCTCTTTATTCCTCTATTGTTAATTAATGACGACTTTACTTGCAAACGTATACAACACCTTAAGCGCTTATTGTGTAATATTCAGGATTTACTTTATCCTCTTTCACCACAATAAGGTCATAAGGACGGAATCTTGTGCTTGATTACTCAGCTTTATTGCATAATATAAACTTTATGGGCGTTGTGCTTCCATTCTTGGCAAAAAAACTGATGGCATCCTCTCCAGTTTTGATTCTCATCAATTCTTCATGAATAGCAGAGCCAGGCTCAATGAAAAGCGTCTCTCTTACTTCTCTATTTTAATGAATTCTTTTTTTCCCACTTTTATCTTTATCTGAGTGTAAAGGAGGTAACTAAAGAGTATTTAACATTCCTGATGGAACTCTTCCAAGAGGTAATTCATATTCGGCGAGCTCCACTTAAGGATCGAATCGATAAAGAGTTTTATATTACTTATAGCGGTTTGCTGTGTTATTCTGAGATTTGAATTACTCTTAGGAATTCTTTCTACTTAAGCTTTCTTCATTAAACAACACCTATCGAAATGACTGTGACATTTTATTTATAATATTTGAATTACTATAACGGCAGTGATAATTTAAATGAAATTCTTCATTTAATTCACCTAAGTTACAATAACCCCATGTATCTGTTCTTTAATGCATTCTTTACTTCTCTTAAGAAAATAATTCTTTTACTCTTGTGTAAAACTGATAAATGTAACAGAAAATAATAGCAAGAGAGTGATGATTTGCTAGTTTTATTCCTTAATTAGCTAGTTTAATGAAATAGCTTGAAAGTATGTTTGTCTATTACTTTCTGCTAAGTAATTTAACTAACTTAATATCCTTATTCTAATATATTTTCCCTTTTTGATATTTCAATTCTTTAACTATCTAATCTACTTGAAGCTTCCTTTTAAGAGTTATCTTCTTCTTAATTTTATTTACTTATTAACTCTTTTAAATAGGAGAGGACTTTGAATGGAAGGATTTATATAGCTAATATTTAAATTTAGAATAGTGAAAGTATGATAAAGATTTGATAAGAACCTTTGAAATCATAAAGGTATTTAATTGTTGGCCACTATGCTTTTGCATTTCAATTACTTACTGAAGATACCTAAATTTATTTCTTCTTTATATAATTATTTTTTTCTTATTATCTTAGAATCAATCTCAATATATAAAGATTTAAGAACTAAGCAATACTAATATCTTCTTTTACCTAAAATTCTCTTTATAATGCAATTTGTTTGCAGGCCTAATAAATGAATCCTTAGTCTTTAATAAATAATATACTTAAGACAATTCTTATGATTATTCATTTTAACAATTATTATACTCTATTCTAAAGCTATCAGAAGTTTGAAGTTTTATGAAAATAATGAAGAAGCTTAGTTAAATAATATGAGATAGCATTCTAATTAAATTAATATAATTCAAATCTTATGATTAAATTATCCTTTCAATAGGCTTAATCATTTATGATACCTTAGCTTTAAGTTATATTAATGAAGATCCTGCAGTTTGGATTTATTAATTATGCCACTTTATTTAATATCTGTTTCAGATATTGACTTAATTTATTTTCTCTTATGATGAAGAGTATTAACGAAGCAAAATTTGTTTAAACATTAGACAAATTGATTAAGCTATTAGAAAAGTGCATATATCAAGAGTAAAGAAAGGTAGATAAAAAGACTCGCTAAAATGAAATAATTACCTAGAGGATATTTAGAACTAAAGAACTTCAATAAAATGAATCTCAATCTGTCTATATTTATAAAACCAATAGATCCAGATGCTAAATAAACCAGATAATTCCTAATATAGAAAAATTAATCAATTGAGTAAGAAATGTACTCTTCGCTACATTTTGAGCTACATCAATTTTGAAACCTTATTGTACTTAGTCTACTATCAATTTTATAGTAAACTTGAAAACTATTATTTTATAAATAAACTGAATTAAGATAAAACTTTACCACTTTAATTAAACTTTTGATGCGAATAACTGAAAATGAAAAGATCTATTGGCATCTTTCGTGATGAGATTATCATAATTAACTTTTTATGTTCAAGTATATTTTAAATCTTATTCAACTCTTATAATACAAGCTCAGTAGTTTTGCTTACTAAATATTTAAGTATTTTAATAACTTTTAGCAAAGAACTTCCAACAGTTAGAATGGCAGCTATTTCGATGATAGTAGAATTTGATTATAAAAAAGAGTGAGAATATAGTTACTTAAAGATGGAAATAATAAAATTAAAGTTATAAAGAGTAAATTAAAGCTTCTTACATCTATTAAACTGCTTATTAAAGTTATAAGCTAACTAAATATATAAGTAATACTAATCTGAAGTAAAGATCAGTAAGTTTATCTATAGTAAAAGCTATTAAACTACCACTACTTTACTTCTTCACCTTTCAAAGTACTTATAACTTCATTTTAACTAAATGGCTAGAATTAAATAAATAGCTTCTACAATAATATAATTTATAGCCAATTTGATATAAAAGGCTAATTTACCTATAGAATAAAATCTCATTCTACAAAAAATTTAAATAATATCTTGCTTTCATTTAATTACCTATCAAAGTAGCAGAGATATATTTAGTTATATCAAATTAGATTTTTTTCAAAACGGAAACAAATATTTTACTCAAGTTTCTTTTTCCAAGTTTAAGACTTTTAAGTTGTGTTTTCTACAATTAGATTAGGAAAAATGGAGAGGACTCAAATAAAAAAGGAATTAATTATCAAAAGCAATCAATTACTTAAGTTATTTTTTCCTTATAGTCTTAAAAATGAGAGATATTTCTTGAAATATATTAGATGGGAGTAATGAAAGCTGTGTTTTTTAAATAGAATTAGCCTTTATAATGAGTAATATTATATAAGGTGAATTAGCATTAGTTTAAAAAGAGATATTATATTTATATTTAAATCTGTTTTATTATGTTCAAGACACTTTAACGAAATTATAGTACACCTAAAATAGTAGTTGCCAATCCTGTTGTTGAATTAGACGGAGATGAAATGGCTAGAATCATATGAAGCTTAATAAAATAGAATTTAATATTGCCTTATCTAGAAGTGCCTATTGAGTATTATGATTTGAGTATCTAGAATAGAGATTAGACAGATGATAAGGTTACTGTAGAAGCTGCCAAAGCTATCAAGCAAGCAAAAGTAGGGATAAAGTGTGCTACTATAACTCCAGATGAAAAAAGAGTTAAAGAATTCAACTTGAAGAAAATGTGAAAATCTCCTAATGGAACTATTAGGAACATTTTAAATGGAACCATTTTTAGAGAGCCAATTGTGATTAAGAATATTCCTAGAATCGTTTAGAGATGAGAAAAACCAATTATCATAGGAAGACATGGTTTTGGTGATTAATACAGTGCACGTGATATTTTGGTAGGACCAGGAAAACTAGAGTTACTTTTTACACCTGATGACGGATCTAAACCACAAAAATGATTTGTGCATTAATTTGAAAGTCCAGGAATAGCTCTAGGAATGTACAATGTTGATGATTCTATCACCTAATTTGCTCATGCCTGCTTTTAATACTCTCTATCTAGAAATTTTCCTCTTTATTTTTCTAGCAAAAATACGGTTCTAAAGAAATATGATGGAAAGTTCAAAGATATTTTTGATCAAATATACTAGGAAGGATATAGAACTAAATTTGAATAGCAGAGCATATTTTACGAACATCGACTAATAGATGATATGGTAGCTTAAGCTTTAAAGTCAACTGGAGGTTTTGTATGGGCTTTAAAAAATTATGACGGCGATGTTTAATCAGATATAGTTGCTCAAGGCTATGGATCTCTAGGGCTTATGACTAGTGTTCTTTAATGTCCTGATGGAACAATTGAATCAGAAGCAGCTCATGGTACCATTACAAGACATTATAGAGTTCATCAAAAAAATGGAGAAACTAGCTCAAATCCTATTGCAAGTATTTTCGCATGAACTCGAGGACTTCTACAAAGAGCTAAGTTGGATAAAAACCAAGAATTACAATATTTTTGCGAAACTTTAGAAAAAAGTGTAATAGAAACAGTCGAAAACGGATTTATGTCAAAAGATTTAGCTTCTAGCGTTTATGGAGAAAAAGTAGAAAGAAGTTAGTATTTAAATACTGAAGAATTCATAAGCAAAATTGCTTCATTTCTCAAAAGAAATTTACAAAGAGCCATTAGAAAATGAAGACATACATTTATATTTAAATTTTAATTTGCAGATACTATCTAAGTAAACATCTCATTAATGCCTTTAACTGAATATATAGAAATACGCTATTTAAAGTAAATTTAACGTTAAAAAATTCTTATGGATTATCTTTAAGGTGAACTACAAAACTCCATTTACCTATCTTCAGTCTAGTCTTCATACCTTGAAATCTTAAATATAGCATAGTATTTCTAAATAGATTGGAAAAGAGTTGGAAGTAATATAAGGAAGTGATTGATGGGATGGTAGATGTTGAAGTTTTTTAAATGGTAATTAAATAAATAATGATCATTAAAGTTTTCGAATTATAATTAAATGAATAATGCTAAATAGGCGCCATCTGCTATAACCAACCTAATAAACAACCCACTTATAAATAAGCGCTATTCAGATTACTTCTAAAATCACAAATTTTTGGAAATAAAATCTAACCTGAGATTACGATAAGAACTAGATAATTCATAAACCTAAATAGCAGTTATTGAAAATGACTCAAGCTAGGAAGTTTCTAATGTTAGTGAGAAGTTTAACAATTTAACGACGAAGTAAGAAGTATAAAGTAACTAAACTAAGGAAGACATTTAAAAATAAAACGATTTTTAAATTAGAAATTTAAGCGAAAAAAACAGGCAAGTTAGTTCACCTTTGCAAAACCTTAGTTAATCATTAAGTCTGGGAGTAAAATAACAGGAAGTCTGTTAGAATTAAAGCCAAACAAATGGGCCTGAAAAACCTTTAGTTACGAAGAAATAAGACAAATAAGAGAAAAACTAAAAAGAAGAAAAAGTAAAGGAAGTAATTTATTCCATGAGTTCTCAGGATTTTAATTTATTCAACGATCAACTCAATACAGATAATGGCTTATCTCAATTTTCTTTAGGGGAAACAATGATCGAAGTGATTGAAGAACAAGAATCATAAATTGAATCTAATTATAAAAAATCCGAATTACAAAGTAATCTTCAGGGAAAAAGCATTTAAGATTCTAAAATTTAGGAAAAAATGACATAACTTGACTAAGACAAGAAAATGAATATTGAAATCGATAAATAGCTTCAAAATTGAAAAAATAATTATTAGATGTATTTGAAAACTAAGATCAGTGCTGATCCTTAAGAGTTAACTTAAATGGAAATTGAATTAAGCTAGCCTCTTAATAAGCCTCTTTAATCTGACTCTTAGAAAATAAAAGAAACTCTATAGCAGCCTAAACAAGAGTTTAATGCAAGCTTTTAAAATCTATCAATTGAAGAAAGTAAATTTTAGATACTAGAGAGTCCTCAATAATTTGTAAAAGTTCAGCTTGATATATTTAAAACAATAGATAGACCTTCAAGCTAAGAAATCCCTATATTAAAAAAGTAAAATTAAGAAACGAAAAGTAATCAAAAAGGTAACTAGATTTTCTTCCTACGTCTAGACGAAAAGGAATAAAAATAGAACCAAATTTCGTCATAATAATTTCAAAAAATCACTGAAAAAAAGCCTTAATAAACTCAATCGTAAGAGTCTTTAAAAAATAGCTTACCTTAGGATAAAATTTTAAATAATAATCAAAAGTACTAGAAAAAAATGAAAGCTGGTTTGAATAACTACATTAATCTAGTTTAAAATAGAAATTCAAAGGATGCTTTAGAAATAATAAAGCATTAATTTACGCAGCAGAACGTTATAATATTGAAAAGTGAGACCCAAAAAAATCAAATATAGCTTTAACTTAAATTTACGTAGCTAGGAAACTATAAGTTTACTAATAGAGCTCAAAATATAAAAATAAAAGCTCAAGAAAACAAGTAATTAAGCATAAGTTATGGATCATTATAGCTTAATCTGTTCAAAGATCTCTATGAAATTCCTAAAAACGAAAGAAGCTTTACGATAGGATGTAGAATAGTAAACGCGCAAATGGATGTTATAGTTATATAGTAAAATATTTGAATATTGTGATTTTGCTTGATTTATGTAAATAATTTTAGCATTTAACAAACTTTAAGTAAATCTCTTCATGACTACATCAACTATATATTTTCATTTGTATCCAATTCGTTGAAAATTTCTTTATAAATACTAGAAGAGTTTAGACTTGCTTAGGATAACTTATCATCTTCAAGAGTCTTTGCAACAAATCCAAGCTATTTCTGTAAATCTTAATTTTACTGCTTGAGATTTGTAATAATATCTTCTTAATGTTCTACCTTCATTTATAAAAGTTTATTTTTTTCTATTTAGTCATTTTTGTTCTTAAGTTGATTTTGCAATTCAACTGATTACTTATTTAACTCCACTATTTCTTGCCTAATATTTCTAGCCTCCATTAAATATTATTTGCTTTTCTATCTTTCATATTCAACCTCATTTCGAACCTATCTATTTTCCACTTTTTGTTATTTCAATTTATTTTGCAAATCTTTGATTAGATATTAGTAGGAAATGACTTACTATTCTTTAATATCAGTTTATAAAGTTTTTGTCGTAGTATCTCGTTATACCTTCTACATCCATTTTTAATATTCCTAAGTTTCTACTGACATTTTTTAACTCTATTACTTTAATAAGCTACATAAATTACTTACTCTATTTCTTGTCTCAACTCTTTTACTTCTGCTTTATGCTAAATTAATATATCTTGTACTTATTTTTAAAATTTTTAAAGTTTTATACTCTATCGACACTGAAATGGCCCACTTTCTTATATTTAGGAATAAAATCATTTGTATTTTACTTAGCCTATGCTACTAGAGGAACTATTATGAACCAATTCTTTTTATTCAGCTTCTATCTGCTTTTCCTCCTTTAAACCTTGCTCTTCTTACTCGTTTTCCGATTAGACTTACTATCTAATTTGTTAAAATATAGTATTAAGATTACTTTCTAATTCATTTATGCTAATGTCACATTAGACTTGCTAGGTTTATGTCTAATTTTATTCAATAGCTTTTTTAAGTTTTTCTTATTAGTATAGCACAAGCTAATTATCTTTACTTTTAATTTAATCTATTAAGTTCTAAATAAAAGACTTAGATTTAGGAATTATATGGTTTGCATTTTCCTGTTTATGATCGAATCTCTATAATTAATTAGGAGTGCCTTCTTCATTTATTTCTTCCTAGTTTTAAATCGAAATATTATAAAAGCTCTGACTTTAGCAAAGTTGGTTTTCATTAAATTATTTATTTAAAGGACTCATTTGTGTTTCAACGTCGATTTTTCCAACACTACTTATTTGATAATTAGATGCAACATCTAATTTTAAATGGGATTCACTATCATTTCTACTAGTTTTGGGTCTCTTATAGCAGCTAGCAAATTATTCTCTTGCTTGAATCATTTTTTGGACAGAGTTTTATCACTTTTCTTAATTCTTAGCAATATCAGCACTTTTATTCTATATAATTAAATTACTAGTTAGCTTCTGGATGTTGATTATACATAACTTCTGAAACTAATATCTTCATTAGTATCCGAAGTAGGTAAATTATAAGTTTGTGGTTCTTTCTTAATATTTGAAGTACTTCTGTTATTCTTTACCAGCTTTTTAACAGCCTCGTTGGAAGTAACTTAGTTAAATGATTTATTCACTTTGGAAAAGGGACTTTAACTTTACTAGTTTCTGTTAGTCTCATAAATTTTGATGGGAGTGTTTTGCTTCTTTTTGTCAGAAATGTTATTTATATTAGCAATTATTTTGGCTTTCGGATAAATTTAAAATTAAGCCCCTTGTAAAACAGAAGCATTTTCTTTTTTCTAAAGAGTTATCTTCTATTCATTAATAAGAGCTCCTTGTCTTAAGTTAGATTTACTTTTAGTTAGCTTGGAATTTTAATTAATAGTCTATTGAATGATTTGCATAGTTGAGCCTTAGTTCTTAGTAGTAATTCCTTAGTGACTTAAGTTTTTGCCTATTTCTTTTCTCATCTAGCTTTTAAGTTTATTCGACATTAATAAGAATTTGGTATTTAATTGTTTTATCTAACTCTATATTTGAAAATATATTTTAAGCTCAGAAAATGAGCTGCCTAACTTATATTTGAGTACTGCATTTCAAGATTCCTAAACGGAATTAGCTGAGAATATTTATTTTGCTTAATTTAATGTTTATCTCTTGTAAGATCGTTTTAGGAGTAAGTTTTAAAATAAAGTTGCTGAAAAAATCTAAAGTCTCTCTTCATTAAAGAGCTAGCATATAATGAGACTTTTTATAACTATCAATACTAGCATTCTAATAATTAGCATATTTCTAATATTTTACTGTATCAGTCTCCTTTATTTGATAGTTATAAGTCAACACTATCTTCAAATTTGTATTCTAATTGGGAATTTTACTTTTTAAGTACCAAACTTACTGCTTATTATGATATTCTATCATTACAACCTTACTATATTGTATCTATAGTTAAATACATCAGTAACAACTTTATAATGCTCCTTATTAGCTAACCTAGTAATTAAAGTTATTAGCATAAAATAAGCTTTAAGAGATAATTTCAAAAGTAAACAGCTTTGAAGAGATAAAGGTATAAATAGAGCTTCTTATCAATAGGATTATTAAATAAGAGTATAAGCTATTAATAAGTATACACTTGCACTAATAATTCCAAGGGAAAAAAATGGTACATTAAGATAAGTAAAATAGTATATTAAGTACTATAAAAATAACGTGTCTTTATATAATGATAAGTTAGATATTATAAAAGAGATACTATCATCTAGATTGTCTAGTTTAAAGCCTAGACTGCTATAATTTGCTATTATGGATATGAATACAAAGTATTTATCTTCTTTATCCCTACTTTATTCAGCAGTGGACGTTAAGTAAGAAATAACTTTGTAATCAAATTTTCCTTATGAATCATATTTATTAATATCAGTACTTTTCCCTACCAGATTACTGACTTCTAATTTATAGTTACCGCTTTCTGGCATTGAGTGATGTAAATTTAAAATAGTATATTAGTTTAGCTTATATAAGTTTAAGTTGTTGAAGTTAAGTCTAAATTAAAGGTATTTGAGGAATTATTTTAGGCATTTATATTTATAAAGCCATTATTCTAAAAGCATGGAAACACAAAACTAAAGTCCTCCGAAACAGCCTATCAGTGAAACTTAAGAGAGCGCAGAAAAGTTATAAACTTAAAGTGGATTATAGTGGAATTTGAGAGTTAATTAAGATAAAGTCAAGCATTTGAAATAAAGTTCCTCTGGTAAAAATAAGTACTTTATTGTTGACTTTAGTAAAAATATCAGACCCAATAATCTATGCTAAATCATATATGAGTCTAGTAATCAATTGGGTGATAATACTTATGGAGAAGTAAAAGAAATAGCCTCCAGTACTCTAAAAATAAAATGTAAGAATTAAAGATTTCAAAATCTTCACTTTTACAAAGGATTCTTAATTAAGTAGAAATAGAAATAAATTCTAGAAAGTGCTAGTAATGAGAGCATCGGCTTACTATAAAAAAGTCAGTCCACTAGTTTTCATCGTAAGTTATAAATTTAGCTCCGTTTATGAAATAAAAAGCCTCCAAAAACTTGCTTTAGAGCGACCTCTTAGTAGATAGCAGTGAAGAAAGTTTAGTAGATTCGCTTGATGAGAATGAAGAACAAGCAAACATAATTCCTAAGAAGAAATCAATATCCCAATGTAACTTGTAATATTTTACTGATTATTGTAAATTAACGATTACTTTTAAAATTTCCCTGGATGAAAGCATCTCTTACTAAATACTTATATTAACATTTTGAATATTCATAATTAAAAACCATATAACCTAACTGACACCTTTGCATGCTGATATTCATTTACTCAATTTTACACTTCATAAGCTGAAGTTACATGAAGATTTTCAGGTAATTGAATGCTGAATCTTCTAACTTCTTCAAATAGAATGACTCTATATAATCTAAAAGGGAGATGATTTTAGTTATAATAAAGATTCCCAGTAATTTTAAGATTAAAAAGAAAATAAAAATCAATAGCAGTAATTTAATGGAATACTGGCACTAAAGAAAGAGTATAAATATCTCAAAGCAATATAAAAGCTTAATTTTATTTCAAAGTTAGTAATAAAATAATCAAGATTAAGCTAAAAATATCCATATTAAAGATCGTTAAAGATAATAAAATAATCTTTGAATTATTACAATGAGAGTGCTATTTTGAATAAATTAGGAATTTGAATTAAAAGATTATTTCTAATTAAATGATAAATAAGACTAATTTTATTTTAGATAATGGGAGGAGTTTGATAATGTATGGAAAAAAAGTCAGATATTTAAAAAAATTAGTAAAGAGTTTTCGTTCATCTACTGGAAGCTGGAACACCACTAGTTCATTTATATTTTTTGGAAAATGGACAATATGGAGTTGTAGAGTTAAAAAGAAATCTGCCTTAGGTTCGATCAACTTGCTACAATAGTTTTATATATTACGCAGGAGGCGATTGTGAGCAAAAGTAACCAACTAATGCGGTTGTTTGCATTGAATTGTAAGGAGAAGAATAAAATTTGCCCACCTTAAACATTGAAAGATATGACTGTGAAATAATAGGCTTCAAAAATAAACTATTTGTTATAGGAGGGCGCTCTTTAAACTCCCTTCTAAGCAGTGTAGAAATATTTGACTTATAGTTAGGAACTGAGTGAACAAAAATAGCTGATCTGATTATTCCAAGAGCAGGGTGTACTGCATATAAAACTAATAAAGAAATACTTGTAATGGGAGGATGAAATTTAAAGAACAAAGAGTATTAAATGCACGCAGAATAATTCAACTTGGAAAGCAATCAATGAAGCCCAACATCATTTAAAACTGAGCATCATATCCTGCCTATTGCTTTAAGTTGAAGATTTCATAATTCAAAAAAAGAACAAAATAACCAAACTATAGAATAACAACAGATCAAAGACATCAACCTTCCTGAGCCTATATTCTGCTTTACAAATAGCTTAAAATGAAATGAACACTTTTTTACTTGGGTGCAAACTGAACAAAAATAAAAGAAAGTTTTAAGAATTAACTCGGCGTCAGCTGAATGTGATTATATTTATGAACTCAAAAATTGAATTTATTATAAAATACATCAAATTACTTTATATGTACTTTAATAAGCACTCTTTACAATCAAAATATTATTTATTTAAAGATAAAATGAAACTTTCAACTTTCTTTAATGTAAAGTAACTAGTGATGAAACCCATTATTAAAGATGCTTTTCAAAACTCTAATAAAAATAAGTATAGTTGGTGACATTTTTCTAAATATAAAATAGTATAAGATGATTTCTAAATAATAAAAGGCTTAATGTCAGATTATAATTTATTAGTTTAGAACGGTAATTTATTTTATTGTAGGAGGAACCAAAAACTTATAATTAGATACAGAAACTACCTTTATCAGAAAAGTACTTTTATCTCTTTCAGTTTAACTAACTTTAGTTACTGTGTGTTGCATTGTATCATCTTTGGTTGAATAAGTTTCTGAATTTTTGAGTTAGAATGAAATAATCCTTTATGTATCCTTAGGAGTTTTAGCGATTATAACTTTTTCGCTTATAGGTTGCACAATAGTAGTAAGACTTTTTCCCTTCAACTATATTTTGTTTATGATATATGTAAGGTCTTTATTCAGACTTTTTGCCTTTGTTGAATTTTTGCTTCTTTAGCAAATTTCGTGAAAAGCGAGGATTTACTAACTATGATTTCCTCAATATGTATAAGTACACTCGCTTTAACATTTTTTTCCTTCTGAGTGAATGAATTTACAAAAGGGCTAGCTATATGCTTTATGATGCTGATTATTGCATCAATAAGTTTAACAACCATTTCCTTCATTACAGTTTCTAAGTTCTTGATAATGTTTCACACTATAATAGTTTTTTTGTGGACAACTAATGTAATTTACGTTGTAAAAGATGTAATAGAGTGCTAGAGATATAAGATCAACTATGGTCACTATATACTAGGCTGTTTGCTAATTTACGTCGATATTTTTTCCATTGCTTTTCATTGCTTAACTAGATGTTGCTACAAGCAAAAAATTGACTCAAATATTAACTAGAATAGAAGATAAACCCCCAAGTAGAGTGGGAGCATCCAATTATTATCAACAAAAAATTAGACTGATTCCTCAAATTAAAGTTGAAGATTTAGAAAAAAACCATTAAATTTTTAGATTGGAATTAATACTAAATTACACTAAGTTCACTATTCTTTAAGCATTTCTTCCTATAATAAGAAGCAAGTATTACAATTATACAATTGATTTATATAGCATCTATGCTATTATATAAATACATCTTTAAAAGGCTTTAGCTTTAATGTAATTTTTATCTATTTTTTATTTTCATCTTAAGTACCATTGCTATAGTACATTTCTTAAGCTGCTTCTTTTATTTATTATAATATTTTGCTACTCATTTATAAAGCTTACTTTATTCTCTTTTACTGTGAGAATTAAATTTCTTACTCACATTTATAAACGGAAGTTAGTCCTTTTTGCATGTAAATAATAATTTTAAATAAATAGAGCAAGAAGCAGAGTTAGAAGTATCTAAAACTAAGTATGATGGTTATTGTATTTCATTAAACTTATAAAGCATATATCTTCAGATTTATACTTTCTTCATTTTCTAATGCTTTTTTATTGTCCTCTATTATTAGAGATATAGTTATTAATTTAACCAAATTTCAATTTGCTTAGGAATATTTAGATGCTTAATATCACTTATTTTCTAACTGCAATTAGTATAATATACAAAGCATTTTTATAATAAAGCTGATATTATTGATATTTAGGTATATTGAGATTAAGCTTTTCCATTATATAATTTCTTCATATAATTAATACAAAAGATATAGCCAAAAGGGTAAATTATTATGATATAAAGCTTGAGAACATAATTAGAGTTATTTCTCTCATTTAGTAGCCTTAATTATTAACTATCCATTAACTTTCTAAAATCATACTTTTTAATACCATTTAATTGTATTACCGGAATTTCTTGCCCTTATAATTATAGCAACTTAAGTAAATGGATTTCTTTATACTTCAGAAGTTATAATTACTATCAATCAAACTCTTACTACTTTCTATTTAATTATTTGCTTCTAAATTGTAAGTGTTATTCAAATAACTGCTAGCTTAATTTATAATAGATATTAGCTTATATGGAATTTTAAAATATATGCTATTACTTTATGGAATTTGTTTATCTTTCGATAAGCAATTTAAAGTTAGCAATAATTACTAAATACTTAGGAAAATCACATCATTATCAGATTGCTAGCATTTATATGTTTATTAAATCACATTTTAAAGCATAAACCAAATAATTTACCACTTCTTTAGCCTAACTTGTTAAGGCAGCCTTTTAGTTCTTAAAATTAATTAAATACAATATTTTTCTATAATTGATAGTGTTATAAATGTGATATAAACTCTCTTCTTTAGATGCTTTCTAAAGGAGTAATTAAGAAATGATGCCTTAGTATCTTTTTAATAAGAAAGTAGTAGAGTAATGGCTAAAATTGCTTATTTTTCTTTGATATATTAATTATTTTCTTGTTAGATATTTAAAGTTATGCTCTAAGTATATTTTCCTATGACTTGTATAAATAATGGATTTATAGTATTCTAAAATGTTGCTATAATTAATTAGCAGTCATAAGTAAAGCTGTCTTCTCGCTAATCAAAGTAATCTGCTACTTTCAAAATATTCTAATTCTTTCCTAAGATTTGATTAAGCAGTTAATTTTAACAACTCTATTATGATGATTCTATAATGAACCCAATAATTAAGAATATAAGTTGTACTCGTTGATATTAAGATTGCAATGAAAATTAAATATAAATTCGATTATCTGACAGTACTAGGAAGATAAATATTCTTAGGATTTTATTAACTTAAAGTGAAATAAATTACTTTATTTATAATAAATATGCTTAAAGTGACATTAATCTCAATTATAAAATCCAAATATAATAATATATAAATAGTATTTAGATTATCATTCCTAATAAAGCTGATTTAAAGTCTGTCATTTCTAGCTCTTACTTTAATATTAAAAATTTTAGATTGCTACTTTTATATTCAAGTCTTTAAATATAGCTTTTAATTTTATAGATTTCAGTTATTCTTTGAATAGAAGACTAACTATTCAAAGGAAAGAAACTATTTTAAATGTACCTGGGCATGTATATCTATAATACTAAATCTGCAATATACCTTATTTATGCTAAAGCAAATATTAGAATTAAGTATTTGAAACAGATTAGATTGCTATCTATAGCATATAGGTTTCATATAGCAAGATATTAATATCTAATTTTCTTAAATAGGTAGTTTTGAAGATTATTGCTATCTCGCATTCAAGTAAAATATTACTAAAACATTAATTTTAGTGACTAATTAGTCACTAATTACTCTTATTGCTTCATATCTACATTTATCTATATTACTGTCTACAACGAACTTCTAATGAGACCATAAGAGTATATAGAGCTTAGAGAGGTTTTAAATAGATTCTAGTTTAAAGATTAGATAACGAAGCTAAGTAAAAGATGAGTAGTTTTAAGTAGAATATAGTGTGTTTTTGTTTGAAGTGATGATTATATTTAAATATGGGTTAGTGCTGTTCTAATCATAAGTAAAAATCAGAGATTTTGTAGCTTAACAACAATTCAAGCTAAATTGAGTCTAATAATACTGTCTAAAATTTCAAACCTGCTAAAATAGCCACACATGAGTCTACTCTATAAAAAGGTATTCTTTCATTTAGAAATTAGACTAGATTTCAAATTCGGTAAAACGCTTGGACATGGAAGCTTTGGAACTGTAAGAGTTGCTTGAAAAAGAACTTAAGAAGGAGGAGATACTTGTGGAAATAAGAAATTTGCTGTGAAAACTATTTTGAAGGATAAGGTAAAAAGTGAAATGCATCTTCTAAAGAGAGAAATCGATATTCTTCATAAATGTGATCATCCTAACATTATCAGATCTTATTATACTTATGAAGATGCTAAATATTTACATATTGTCATGGAATATTGTGAAGGAGGAGAACTATTCGACAGAATTATCAAAAAGCAGAAACTGACCGAATAAGAAGCTGCTGTTCTTTTTGAAAAAATGCTGAGAGCTGTTAAGCACTTACATGAAAACAATGTATGCCATAGAGATATTAAACCTGAAAACTTTTTATTCGAAACAAAAGAAGAAGATTCAGAGATAAAGCTAATTGACTTTGGACTATCTAATAAGTTTGGATAAAGAAAGAACGACTTGAAAACTATGGTCGGAACTCCTTATTATGTAGCACCCGAAGTTCTTAATGCGGTTTATGGTAAAGAATGCGACATTTGATCTTTAGGAGTTGTTTTATATACTATGTTAAGCGGAAGTTTACCTTTTGGAGGAAAAAACAATTAAGACATTTTCAAAAGCATAAAGCATGGAAAAATAGAATTCAAGCAAAACGTATGAAATTCTGTTTCTATTGAAGCTAAAAGATTAATAAAGCTTTTCCTATAAAAAGATCCCACTTAAAGGATAAGCATTGAAAATGCCCTTGAACATCCTTGGTTTAATAAAGCTATTTAGCTTACTGTAGAAATACCTTAGGAATTTTTCGAAAACATGAAGAATTATTGTGCTGATATTTAGCTAAGAAAGGAGGCTATGAAAATTATAGTTAAAAATTTACACTAAAACGAAATAAAAGAACTCAATAAAGCATTTCACCTTATAGATCATGAAAAAACAGGATATGTTAATGTTCATGAGTTTAAGTAAACGATAAAGCACTGTGGACATAACATTGCTGAGGAAAAACTAAATAAATTAATTTAATAAGCTGAGTATATTGGCCATGGAAAGATCCACTACAGTGAATTTATTGCAGCAACCTTAAATAGCAAAATATACATGAAAGAAGAAAAGCTCTGGGAAGCTTTTAATTTTTTTGACACAGATAAATCAGGATTCATTACCAAAGAAGATTTATAGAAAGCTTTACTTTAAAATGGAACAAAATTTAGCGCTGAAGAAATATAAAATATGATAAGCGATGTAGATATAGGACATGATAACAAAATATCATTTAATGAATTTAAAAATATGATGGATCCTTATGGTTTAATGTAATCAGAAGAATTTAAGCAAAAATAAATTAGGAAAAATTCCGGTTATTCTGATGGTTTTGATTCCATTTAAACTACAATAACTAATCCTACCAACCATGATAAAGTTATTAAAGAACATCCTGATAAGCTGAATTAAAATAAATAAAACGAAAATCAAGTTGAGTCAATAACTCGAAAAAGTTTACAAATCAATTAGGAAGATCTAAGTAAAACGCCTACTTTAAGCTAGACTTAAAGTAATTAATCGAATTTAAAAGATTAAACACAAAAAAGAGGCTAACTAGAGTTAAATTAATAGAAAGCATAGCAAAAACAAAACTAAAACGAGAATTAAAATAAATAAGCATTTAACCTAACTAAGTAGCGAGCATAAAGTATTGAAATCAAAGAAGAATCCAATATTAAAAAGCCTTAAGAAGATTTAAAGTTAAATAATACAAGAAAAATTTGAAA
Organism: Loxodes magnus; assembly: GCA_946699065.1. Taxonomy (NCBI): domain Eukaryota; phylum Ciliophora; class Karyorelictea; order Loxodida; family Loxodidae; genus Loxodes; species Loxodes magnus. The sequence continues at coordinate 1,815,638 of CAMPDV010000005.1, read as the reverse complement.
TAATAATAGATTTTATATTTATTTTAGTGATTTAATTAGATTAAACTTTTGAATCATGTAAAATAGTTAATTATTTATCTATTAACTTAAATTAAATTAGCCAGCTTAAGTATTTATGTTAAATCGAAATAATTTTGTTAAATAGTTAATTAAATAGAGTTTATTTAGTTATCAATAAGATTGTATAGCTTCTTTAAAACTATCAAAACAGAAATATATTGTTCTTAGTCAATAACAACTCATCTATAAATCTCTTTGTCTTGCTTTTTATAAATAACCTTTGCTTTATTGCTGTTTTATTTAAGCATATAAAGTAAAGGAGTTGCATAGAAAGCAAGCTTAATTAGCATGATAAACTATTGTTTAGAATAAAGCAAAAACAGTATTTAATTACCAGCTTTAGTTAGCTGCTTCTACAATAATATATAAAATATCTTAATAGCGCAAGCACTAAGTTTTAACTATCAATCAACTTAAAACTAAAATACTCAATCAACTATTATCTTTAATATAAAATACTGAATAGAAATATTTTTTGGCATTAAGTAGATCACTTCACAGATAAACTAAATAATACTTGCCGATATTCAAAGTTCAGGAAACAAAGCCTAGCAAAAAAGGAAACTAATAATCCTAAAAAGTAAATAAGAAAAGTAGAAAGAGATAGAAGTTCTTATAGAGAAGTGGAATCAAAATAATAAGCATTAAGATCAAATTTATAAGTAATTGAATAATTATAAATTAGCTAGCACTAATAGCAATAATAAAGGCAATAAGAAAGAAGAATTTAGTACAATATTGATATTATTGATATTATTGATGAATTTAACATAGAAAATCTATTTAATTATAAAACTACTATTAATTAAAAAAACTACTATTTTTGATATTTTTATTTAGCCTAATCTTGCACAAAAAGTATTTTAATTATATAAATCTAACTTAAAGATAAAATTGTTTTTGAAAATCTAGAAATATATACAATTTTTATAGACTGATTATCTTCACTAATTTTAGCAAAACTAATTAGGCTTATAAATTATAAACCCAATAATACTCATAAATTATGGTTCAATAATATAAGTGTCATTATGGATAGATCTATTAAAGAGCTCAGCCTTATAAAATATAGCAAGAAAAATAGCATCCAGAAATTTTTAAGCATAGTAAATTGAAAAGTATTTTTAAAACTAGAGCAGTTGGAAAAACAACTATGATTTAGCCAAAATAATCAAAAATATATTTTAATTTGGTTTTAACTAATAATATATACAGCAAATAATTAATTAACTATAAAAGGTTAAGTAACTTAACTAAACTTCTAGACTTTATTTAAAGCTTTTATGTGCTAAATAAATGTTAAATTGTCTTTAGAGAATAGGACTTATTCATTTTTGAGCTATTCACCTTTAACCGCATTTCTCTTAATAGCTCTAAAAAATTACTTAGTTTAGGAATTTTCTCACCTGATCATTTAAAATTGTTACCTATATAAAGGTATTTAAATAAAATTCCTTAATCTCGAGAAAAACTACTTTGTATAATAAAAAAGACTAGCAAAGCAAATAATCAAATTAATGCTATATATTTAGAAGGTAAGTATATGTCATTGATTGGATCATAGCAATAAAAAATAGTAAAACAATTTATTTGTTTTCAATTTGATTGCATGATATATCTAAACTTCAGTCAAAATACAAGAGCTACTTTATCTAGAAAGATTTTACTAAGAATAGGTAACTATGCTGTCTATATTACTCTCTTAAATTGTTATAAAATAATAACTTTTTCTCATTTCTAAAGAAGTTAAATAAATATACTTTATTACCATTTTTATATAACTAAATCAAGTATACTAAGTAATTAATAGATTAATGTAAGGAGAACTACATGGAAATAATTATTTTCATATGTTTGTATGATAATATTAAATATTTAGTTTCATCCTTTGAGTTACCTAATATTATGATGTAAGAATTATAGATATTAGCTAAGATCTAAATCCAATAAACAATTAAAACAGCTTTTATTTAAAAGGAGGCATAGCATGATAATTATAGTATTAAATTCAATAGTAAGCTCTAAATAACTATTTGTTTAGTAGAATTCTTAATTTTAACCCATTAATCTCTACATAATATCCAACACTCAAATCTCGTAGGTATTAATTTCTTAAATACTAAGAAAGAAGCTTGTTTATTTAAGTAGAATAAGCTTTATAAATTATTTTCTAAGGAAACTATAAATGAATAATATATAGATAATTTTTAAGTTAGTATCTTTATTATATGCAATTAATTATTCAGAACTATAAATTTTATTATAACCAAAAACTATTTAATAAGAGAGCTTTTTTAATATACTTCAAGGATTTTGTACAGTTTATAATTATCATTCGTATATTATTAAGGATGTATTCATTTAGCTTTATTGGTAAATAAAGGTAGAGTAGAAGCTTATTAGATCATAATAATCAGTAGAATAAATATTTACAACAACATGTCTAAAAAAATAAGATATTAGGGCTAGGATGCTGATAAAAAATGATTTTACAACAATCAAGCTTATTTAAAACATTCTGAAATACATTTAAATAATTATAAACCATATTACTTAATGAAAGCAGCCAGATTATTTAATTTTTTTATTTAAAGAAATTTCCTTTAAAATATCCAAGTTCTGAGACGATAAATTCATTATTAGGGGTGTGATTATGAAGTCAGATTTTATAATAAAGCTAATAAAAATTATAAACATAAAAGGTTTACAAATATACAGAATCAGATCTATTAAAGAAAAACTAAGAATATGAAAATTAAATATCATTCTAATAATAGAAGTAAAATCAATCTTAAAAGAAAAATATAAAGCTATTTTTATTAAATTAGTTAAAATATAGAGTCTAGCATTTTATTAGGGAGAATAAATAATCCATTTTATAAAGTCAAGATAAGTTATCTTAGAATAACTCCTAACTCCATATCATCTAAGCTATCAACTTAACTAAAAATAATTAAAATTCTCCGTTATTGATAAACTTTCCTTTATTATAAGTTTATTTATTAAAATAACTATAATCTATTTTATAAATAATATAGTTGAAAATATAAAAGTATTCTATAATTATAAAGCTAAAAGAACTCCTATATCTAAAATTTAGCATTTAAAGTTTAATAGGTGATTTTTTACATAGGTTTTAAACATTTTATAATGAATCTAAATTAAGTAAACATACAATCAAAAATGTAAAAGGAATGAGAAAAATAATAAAATTATGCAATATCTTATAATTTATTTAATTCTATGGTCTTTAAATTTGGTAATTCTTAAACCAATCAAATTTATCATAATTAATTCTATTTTTGATCTCGAAATCTCAATTTTTTTAATGTTTCAAAGGTAATTTTGCTTTGATCACAACTATTTGATTATGTAGCAAATCTTAGAAACCTTTTTAATTTTTTGATAATTCTAGAGAATATTTGATTTAAAATAGTTAGGGAGGTTTATAAATAATTTAAACCAAAAGCTACATTTCTTTATCTTAATTCTATTGCTTTATTAAGAAACGAACCATCGACAATTTTAAAGTTCTATGCCTTTATTAGTAATAATATTGTTTATGTGCTCATCTACTTGTTGTAAAGATAAAATGTTAACCTGATTGATCTGATCTATTGATTTTGATCTGCTATATATATTTATATAGCATCTATTTATAAAATAAAAATTACTCAGAGGTTCTCTTTAAGTTATTTAACTCTCAAGTTTAATTTATAGCAAAATTGACATCCAGAAAACTAATATATTGATTGAATCAAGACAAGCTGATATGATATAGAAAGTTATCCTTTGAGTGCATATCATAATATCTAGTCTAATAATTAAAAATAATAAAGCTAATAGCATAAACTAGCAATGATCATAAGGATAGCTTTAGCATTGCAATCATACACCTACATAATCATATAAACTTGCACTAATTAAAATAAAGCAAGCAAAGAACTAGTTAAATAGATGCTTAGGCCTCCAACTTAAATAATTATTAGAGCTTATAACTAAAAGAGAATTTCATAACTGTTTTTATAATGATGCTTATAATTACTTACCTTTGCAACTATCTAATTTATTAAGCGACTTGTAGATAATATAAGCATTAAGCTAAACTTAATTTTATACCTATTATCACTATTTAGCAGCTTAGTCTGGTTAAAAAATGAAATGCTAAGCATTGATAAAGAAAAAAAGTAGAGTTATTTAACCAATTAAGTAGATAAAATAGAAAAATTAGAATAATTATAATTTTATAAGTATCCTATATTTTGAATATTTGATTTGAAGCAAATAGAATAAATTAATTTAAGAATAGCTGGTAATTATCACTTAAAATAGGAAAATTATTCGTTTAATAAATTTAAAAATGAAGAAGGTTATAAAGATTAGAAAAATTAGCTTCTCAATATTTAAGAGCTATTTAACTTAGTATGAATCAGAACTATTACTAGATTAATTTAAAAGAATTTATATTAAATCTATATATTAAGTAATTTTTACCAAATTATAAATTTTAATTTTAAATACTCTATAAAAGGCTAAACGAGCATTGCTTTATAACTTCAAATCAAAGAAATATAAAAATAATAAGAAGTTATTAAAAATCAATCTCTGATAAAATGCTAAAGAAGCGAAGTATTGGAAAAAACTAGCTAAACTTAAATTTCAATAAGATTAATTAAAAATACTAAATATAATTAAATAATTTCAAATATAGATCTCACTAAACAGTAAAGTAGATTAAGTAGAAGAACTTCAAAGTTAAAAGTCTAAAGAAAAATAAAAGATCTTAGTTATATTTATCGATAAACTAGCAATTCAAAATATAAAGAAATTTACTGTAGATTGATTAATTTAATATACAACTTAATTTACTTAATATAGTTCGCAAATGAAAAATTATTTTCTCAATAAATAACTAATCTAGATTTGTAAAATAATATATAGACTGTAAATTATACTTATATATAAATAAATATCCAAATAGAAATAATGATCGACTAAACTTATAAAGGCATTAAATTAACATTCTTAGTAAATACTTTATTGCATTTCCTTAATACTTATCTAAAATAAAACTAAGAAACAAAAATGAATTAATAGTGATGCTAATTCATTTAGAGTAATTCTCCTTGAGTAATTAGTTAAATTGCTTAGCTTTAATAAATATTTTGACTTTGATAAATTTGCTTCTTTTTAATATTCAATCTTTCTCTTTTAAATTAAATATCATATATAGGAAAAATGATCTGACCTGGAACTAAGATTTATGATTATTAGAGTGGAAGTAAATAAATATAAATAGATGGCTGGTTATATAAATTATAGGCATATTTAAATTTCCAAACTATTGATTTATTTATAATAAAAGATGAGTGAGGAAGATAGCAACAAAAAATTATTAGAAGATTATCCAGAACGCCTCAACACTATAACAGAAGGAGGTTAGGAGGAAGAATAAACGTCTAGATAAACTATTGAAACTACTAGAGAAGAGGATAATAATAGATTTACTGTTGAAAGTAAAAATAGCATCGAAAAAGAAGAACAGAAGAAGTAGGACAAACGAAAAGTAGATAACTAGTAAGATTAATCATAGAGAAAAAATAGTAAAGAAAAAGAAGTGTAAGAAGAAGAAGATGAGTTAGCTTCTGTCAATAGACTTTCAATGGAAGAAAGAAAGAGTCTAGTAGAAAATAAAACTTTTGGAAAAGAAAGAAAAGGTTTTGATGCGTCTTAAGTAGGAGATATCATGTAAGCAGAAAAGCATCATTAAGCATGATTAGTTAAAAAGATGAAAATAGATTAGTAAAATACTTAAAACCAAGATAATTTCTGTGAATGTTGTGGCTTGCCTTTATAAGGAGAGTATTACCCTATTTTAGTAAATTTGGAAGATTTAGGAGATCTAGGTTATGGAGTTATCTTTTATTTCCGATATCTTAAATTCTTATGCTGAATGTTATTAGCTTGCTTTTTAATTTATGGATTTCCTTGCCTCATTGACATTAATAATAGATAAAAAGACATTGACTGGGCCGAAGAAACAAGTATTATAGTAAAACTTTCTTTAGGAGTTTTTGCACCTTTCACAATTGATAAAACAGCTAAACTAAATAATCCGATCGACGACATTCCTAATTGGTATTACGCTTTACATATTGTTAGTGTTTGCCTTCTTCTTGTTATAACGGTAATTTATAGATCTAAAACGTAAATAAAATAAGAAGAAATAGATCTATGAACTTAAAGTCCTTCTGATTATACCATATGGATTACTAATGTCCCTAAGAATACCACTGATCAAGAACTTATAAACTTTTTATAAAGTTAAAGCTTTTATACTAACAATGAACTAAGACATCCTGTTATTATCAAAGATATTTGCTGGGGTTACAATTTGAAGGAATGGGCTAAATTAGTAAGTCACTATCGAGATTTAAAATTCTAATATTACTACCTTAAATATTATTAAGAAAACCATAACTAGAATCCTCCTGAAAAATCCAAATTTTGTGGATGCAAAAAAGTACCTTGGAAAACATAAGAAGAGTTAATGTAGGAAATCATACAAACTCAGTTTAGAATTGAAGAAATAGAGATTAAAGCATTGAAGGCTGATCCAGAATCCCTAACTAAATATGCTTTCATAACTTTTGATAGATAAGAAATGGCTCGAGCAGTTTCTGAGTAATATGGAGGAGGGTTAAAAAGGCAATTAGTTAAATACATTGCCAACAAATGTTGCTCGAATGTAAACTGCTGCTCTGAGTATTAATAAGAAGAATTTAAAGGAACTTTGTTGCATGCAGATATAGCTCCAGAGCCCAGTGATATTTTATGGGAAAATCTGCACGTCAGCACGAGCTATAGGGTGGTCACTACAGTGATAACTTATCTTCTAATGTTTGGAATAATTTATGGAACTTTTGAAATTCTTTATTTAATAAAGGATTATACTGAAGATCTCAGTAACGATGTGGATTATCCAAAATCAAAACTTTTAATGTGGTCATTCTTCCTTTCTATATGTGTGCTTTTCTTAAATAAAGCTCTTTAGATAATATTAAGAATTTTTTCAATTTTGGAAAAGCCTCCAACCTAGACTTAACTTTTTAACTCTTAAGCAATAAAATTGGGTATTGCTATGACTGTTACTACAGCCTTAGTTTTGATAATGGTTTCAACACCTTTTAATCAAATAAAAGATTGATTTGACATGGAAATCAATTATTATGACGTTTAGAAATGGTTTAATGACAGTGGTACAGTAAAGGATGCCTTTATGATTTTTCTTAGTTAGGGTTTTATTCTTCCCTTTGCTCCTTTTATTAATCCAATCTTGATTCACAAATTTGTTATGAAAATAATACTGAGAAAGAAAGAAGCAACCAGAACTATGAATATGCCTAAATGGTAAGTTAATTCAATTTTCGAACCAAAAAAGCTAGATATTCCTGGGCAATATGCAGGAGCATTTAAAACGTTTGCTCTTGGACTATTATATGCTCCTCTATTTCCACTTGCTCTCCCAATGTGTCTCACTGGAATTTTAATATAATATTGAATAGATAAATATCTGTTTTTGAGAAAGTTTGCATTTCCAAGCATGTTAAACAGCAGTCTAAGCTCAAATCAAATAAAAATGATTCCTTGGCTTCTAGTAGTATATTCCTTATTTACTTTCTACTGGTACTCATGTGTATAAAATAAGAACGAGTGGGTCATTTTAATAGCCGCTCTGATAGCTTTATTCGATTGCGTTTTTTAAATTCAATCTTTGTTTGCATATTGCTTTAAATAGTAGAATATTCATGTATATGAAGCAACTGAACCTTATGAAAAGCAAGCTTTACAGTTCTCAACGGATTATGACAGATCTAATCCTATAATTTAAGAAGAAGGTTGGGAGTACTTCACTTCTTTGTATGTCTAAGAATAAGCTGACGTGTTGAAGCAAAGCAACAAATAAGCAGCTAATATATAGAAGCATAACATGTATAATCAGTATTTTACTAACGCTCTTATGAATACTAACTTCTCTAGTCTGTAAAATCAAAATTATAGCTTAGGCACTAACCTTAATCATTCATTTTAAGCTGCCATGATTATTTAAGCGAAACCTGAGGAAAAAGAAGGAGACTAAAAAGTCCTTTAAGTGAAGCCAAACACTTAATAAGCAACTGAAGTAATGATGGCCAACAAAAGAATTCTGCCTGTTAATATCTAAAAGTCTGAAAACAAAAAATAGCATAAAAGGAAGCTTATTATACAAAAGAATAATGAAGGGAAATAGAAAAACTTGGAACAGTTGCTAATTTAATCTTTATAGTAAAGTTAAAATTTAACGCAAGCTCCTGTTTAATAATATACTGATTAATAACAGGAGATTCTTCAGCAGCCAAATGTCTAAGAAATTTCCCATTAATCTTCTTAGCAATAATCTTAGTAAAATCAATAATAGTAGTAAGAATAAGTACCTCCAGGTAGAAGAAGATCCACTTGGCTTTAGGAGCTAAAGAAGGTAATAAATCCTTAAATTGCTATCCAAGAAAACAAATAGTTTTTCTTATAAAGACCATCTTCAGTAAGCTGTTTATATATAGTATGCTCCAGTATAATATTAATAATAGTAATAGCAGCCTGGTTATTTCTTCTAGAATGTTTAGCCTTAGATTTAATAATAGCAATCACTATAGCCATAACCTTAAGTTTCTTAACCTTAGAATATTTAGTATTAAGCTTAATATCCTCAATAGTAATAACAAGTCTAAATGTAGCAAATGGGAAATCAAAGTTAACAAGTTTATACCAATTCTCCTCAATAATAATGATAGTAACCTTACCCTGCTTAATTTGGCTCAGGATCTTAAAATATTGGATATTAGGGAATTTAGCCTGGATAATGGCAATAACAAGTAGGAGTTTAGCCAGGATACTTATAGCCTCAAACAAGCGGAATGTGGAATCAAAATCAGGGGTATCAAATGGGAGGCAATTAGTGAAATACTTTTTTCTTAAAAATTTCATTCAATTCTTTAGCTTTAGCTTTTAATTTTATTTAAATAAGGATCCAGCATTAATAGCAAGTTAATACTTTAATGGTAAAAGCTATAAGTTACCTTAAATTTTGTATCAACAAATAAGCATTCGTATTAATTATCTAAGCTTCCTTTATTGATCAAATGAGATGTATTTATTAGGATAATAATTACATTTCGAGATTATAAACTTTTTATTCTTATGATCTCTTAACTCTACCTATTCTCAAATAGCGTATCTAGTATAAATATTTCGTTCTATCTTACTTAAGCATCTCTTTATTAATATTTATTTAATTTACTAAAATCTATTAATAAAAGAACATATGTCTATTAAAAAGCTTCTTATTTTCCAATTTAGTAAATCAGTATTATACCTTTTGATTAAAAACCTATATTAAGGTTATAAAATTCCTTTTATAAACTAAAGTTAAAACTAACACCATTCAACACTAATTTCCTTTTTTAACTTCAACACTTAATATTTTACATTAGGCAAAATTAAAGCTATGATGCTTTATCTATGAATTGTAAGGAATAAATTAGCATAATAGGAAGAAGGTTTCTCGTTATTATGCTTGCTCTTTCTGTTATTTTATATATAAGCTCTTATTATAGAAGAATATTCTATGCCATTTAATCAATTCCCTAAAACGACATTAAATTATAGAAAATTAAGCTAATGTTGATGATTTAATAAGGAGTAGATTGCTTTAATATATGAAAAAGGTTATTAAGATAGATAGAAGTATTCATCCTATTATTTTTACTGCAAGATGAATATCTTTAAAAAAGTACCTATATAAATAAAGGTTATTTGTCTATTTAACAGATCTTTCTTTTAGCTCTTTCTTCCTTCAAGTATTAATTTAAACATGTACCTTGCTAGAAAAAACTAAACTCAATCAGATTAAATAAGCTCTTTCGTTTATTAGAAAGAAATTGATGAATTTAAATTAAAGAAGGAAAATAAAAATGATGGAGTAAAAGATAATAATTACTCACTTTATATGAAGAACATTTATTAAACATATAATCCATAAGATACTCAAAATTCTTAGTCTACTTACTTCATCAAATAGTTTGGTCCAAGTGATAGTCTTCTATATTTAGTTAATATTATCACCTCTCTAACATTCCCTAAATAGTTTTAGAATCTATTCTAATTTTTGAACAAATAATTCAATCAAAAGCTCTAATTACAATATGTAAAAGGAAAATAAGGATGAAGTAAAGTTAAGAATATAATAAACTTAAAAACAAGGAAACACTTTTGGAAATTTGTATATATTAAGCTAAAATACTTAATTTAGCATCCACACTAAAATAAATATTATTTAATTTAGTTCCTAATTAGTATGTCTTTAATTATATTACATATACACTATCTTTAAATGCTTTCAGTTTCTTATCTTAAAGCTACATAAACCGTATATTTTTAAACTTCTATAAGAAAGAATTTCTGTATAGAAATGTTTGGATTTAGATGAAATAAGAGAGTAAATTGAGAGTTAAATTAAAGAGCTGATTTATGCTGAAATAAGAATTGAGATGTTTATGTCAAGTAGTTTATTGAAATAAAGAAATTGAAGGTTAAAGCCTAGATAATTTGGAAGTATATAGAATATTAGAGGTTAGTTAGGAATAATTTCCATTAATTAGTAGATATCATTATGAAATTATTATTTCTCGTAATTATTTTTAATTAATTTTTAACTTATGCATCTTTAAATAGGCAAATCTGAGTAGAATTTAAGCAAAAGCCTTTTCTATATTCTCAAAACAAGTAAAAATATAGATAATTCATAGTATAATAATTTAGCAAGAAAGCCATTGTATAATTAAAGCTAGACTCTTATTAGTTTCAAGATATTGATATATTGTCTCTGCGAATATAAAAGCGCAAAATTGATTAGATACCAATTACTGTAATTACTACAATTAGTAAATGTAAAATCCTAATGTAGGCTGTAAAAGAAGTGTAACATCTAGGAGCTTAGCAAAACTAAAAGCTAACTATATTAAAAGACTAATCTTCTGATTATTACATTAGCAAATAAGCATTTTGACATTTTATACTATGCCTTTAGATTCAGCAATTTGTAAAGTTCCTTTAATAAGCTTATTATTAAAAGAAGGGAAAAGAAATAAATATTTTAAATATGCTTAGAGTAAGAAGGGCACACTCAAAGAACAGACTATTTAAAGTTAATTAACTAATGATGAATAAAATAGAAAAAGCATTTTAAAATTTCTCAATGCAAAATATTAAAACTTACATATTTTTACCAATAATTAATTACTATGCTTATTTAATTTTTATTAAAACTGAAAAATGTCTGTTCATTCTCCATCTAAATGTTAGAATAAATCCTTTTATCAGGAAAGCACGGAGGTGACCCTTGGAATGTCGTAAAACAGTGAAATGATTCTTAATTATAACGTACAGAGTTTAATTAATTAAAATAACCTCTCTTTCAAAAAAAATTTGAATTCATAATAGTTTTACGATCAACTGTACTGGAGCAACTAAATCTCAGCTTAAGAATATACCTAAAATTTAAAACTGTTTGCCTTACTGTATTATAGTTTGATTCTTACCTTTCTCCTATGCGAGTGCATTAATATCTTATACCACAAGCAATTAGAGTCGATAAACATAATAAAAATAATAATTTTATGTATGTTTATAATAGTAGGAAGTTTAGTCTTTTTAACAAGTTACAGGAGTTACAATATTAGAATGCAGTCCAGATACATCTTTACAGTTCTACTATGTTTCCTTCAAATATATTTGGTACTATTTGAGAAATAGTCAGCTTAAGAGATATTTGAGAAAAAGAGCAAGGAAGAGATTAACAATTTTTTGTTCATTTTAAGTTTTGATATGATAATTTATCAGCTACTGTTTAGCTATTATGTTGGAATAGTAGTCATCTCTTTTGTGACTTGTGTAACTTATTGCTTAACTAGAATCCTTACGAACGAATCAATTATTGAATAAGTTTTGAATTTATTCATTTTAATAGTAATTTCTGCTATAATCTGCAAAAAAGCTTATGATGTCGAGAAAAATATGAAAGTCGTGTTTTTGCTAAATAGGAAAATTTAGTCAACTCAGGAGAAAGAGCAGAAGATGTATTAATCGGCATTAACGAAGTATATGAGAAAATCTACTGCAGTACAAAATATCTTCTAAAAGAAAAGAATTGGAACTTAACTAACTGACATAGAAATTATCATCTTCAAAATGAATTTTTGCATGGAAATCATTTAAAACACCATCTAAATGGTGATATGAAAAGAACTATAGGAAAAGCTAATATAAACTTTAGAAGAAATGAGCTTTATTCTTAACTTGGTTAGTACACAGCAGAACTTGTTTGTTATTAAGAAAGATTTAGTTTTAAAGAACTTTTCAGAGTAAGATGCTTAATTCATTAACGAGATTACTAATTAAATAAGTCAATCAGTGAGTCTATTGTCTACTCATAGATATACGTAGGGAAATTAATTTGGCAAACAGAAAGAGCAAAATAATTTAAAGTTATATAAAAAATACAACATTGCTTATAAAAAAAATGAACTCAAGAGTTTATTAAAACAAGTAGGCTAAAATTGGAACTTCGATGTATTTTTTTTGTCTAGTATAACATAAAATAAAGCTTTGCAGTGTGTTGCAGAATATATATTTGAAAAGTTCTTGCCTACGAATTAAATAGATTGCGAAACTTGAGTCAAATATGTTGAATAAATAGCTAGCAATTATCTCAAAAATCCTTATCATAACAGCGAACATGCTGCAGATGTTACTTCATCAATGATGTTCTTCACATAGCAATCTAAACTTACTCAGATCTTAGACGATTTCGATTTCTTGTCGTCTATTATAGCTTGTCTAGGGCATGATGTAGGACATTTAGGCTTTAATAATAGATTTATGGTAAATTCATAGCATGAAATAGCAATTATTTATAACGATATTTCAGTCTTAGAAAACATGCATGCTTCATATACTTTTAGAGAAATGTAAAGCACCAAGTAAAATATTCTCTTGAAATACAATAGAGACGAACTTGTCTACATTAGAAAAATGGTTATAGAAATGATTCTTGAAACAGATATGGCTAAACATTTTGAAAGCCTTGGAAAATTTTAATCGAAAGCAGTTAGAATGAAAGATAATTTTGATGAAACTACAATTGAAAATAAAACTTTAATCCTGAAAACTGCAATAAAGTGTGCTGACATTGGACATACATGCAAGGAATGGAATATTCATTTTAAATGGAGTAGTAAAATAATTGAGGAATTTTTTAATTAAGGTGATTTTGAGAAAAAAAATGGTTTACCAGTTTCAATGTACTGTGATAGATAAACTACGAATATAGCGATTTCTTAGTAAGGCTTCCTTCAAGCATTATGTTTACCCCTCTTTTAAGCATGATACGATTATTTAATTTCAGATTAAGTGAAAATTGCCTGCCTTGACTAATTAGAAAATAATATAGCTCAGTGAAAAATCAAGCAAAAAACAAGGAAAGGTTCAGGATGTTAGCATTAAATTATAAGTGAAAAGTCTGATTCTTTTAGTTCTGGCTTAAGGCATATTAATTCTCAGACTTCTCTTAATACAGACGAAACAACAAAAATTTAAATAAAAAGGCCAGTAACAAAACTGAAGGTGCCTTTAAGTACAATTAAGTCTGTGTAAAGTAATATACCAGATTCTGATGAAGAGCAAGAGCAAGAGCAAGAGGTCGAAAATTAAAATAACTAAAATTAAAATAGCTAAAAGTAAAGAAAATAAAGCAATATCACTTTACTGCCTGAAATAACTGAACATAAAAACAATAATTTATTCAATAATATTAATGATCAAGGTAGCTTTGTTATAGAAAGTGAAGAAAGTTCAAAACCTAAAAACTCTAATGAGGATGACCATACTATAGACATTACAAAAAATGAGGAAGCTTTAAAAATAGATAAATTCGAAAGATAGGTGTGATTGTGCTATACTACAATAATTTTAATATATATCTTTTGATAAATCTCCTTGTTGCTATTCAAATAATTTTTAAAACTTCTACCAATTTAATATACATTTATTGTTATTAAATAGTGAAAAATAGTATGGATCTATTATACTATCATTATATGATTTATTATCTTTATTATTAAAGCTAAATGCTTTTAATTAGCATTTTTAGAAGGCTTTATCATATTATTGAATGAGTCTTATACATTTTAAATTAATTAATCAACTATTAATTATTTTCAATTTTCTAATTTTTATTTAAAAATTTTTTGCTGTAAACTAATTTTGTGCTATAGTAATGCAATTTACTTAGTCAAATATTTAATATTTTCTTGAATCAAAATAAGAAGGTAGTGTATTTTGAAACTGGTTAGCTAGATGTTTAATATAAAGATAGCCTTTAAAATATTAAATTTCAATATAATAACAAGACTTTTTAAGCTTTTTTAGAATAATTACCATTATATTTTCTAAGGAGTCACTTACTATTAAAAGTCTCTGTATTTTAAATATTAAATAGAAGCTTATCTATTCATGCAAAACTTAAGTGATTTTGAAATTCTTGGTTTCGCTTTAAATGAATTATTTGCATAAAATAAAAGCAGAATTCTATTCTAGAATTGTATTATAGCTTACCTTAAGAAGGTAATTGTATTATTTTAAAATTTAAAAAGCAGAATAATTAGCAGATATGATGAGAGAAAGAAGAGTAAGGATTTGAAAATAAGTGATTAAAATATAAGAAAATTATAGATGTTTATTATAATTAGTATGTCATAGCTTTCTCACTTTGCCTTAGCTCTCATCTTTCTACGCTTTCGCTTGAGACGTCTCATTCTCTTCTTCCTCCACTTCTCTCTCATCTTTATATATTATTAAACTAAAATCTGATTTAAATCCGATTATTAAACAATTCTATTCATGTAACTTAGCTAACTTCATTGAAGTAAATTTTGGACAAAAAGTTTTAATACGTTAAAATTAAAAATTATTAGGTAGCAATGATCTAAGTATGCTTAATCTAATTTGATTGCGATTCATTTATTATATGAAATACTTAAATAGATAATAACAAAATAATGAGTTTGATAGGTAAAATATTTTATAAGAGTAAATCTAATAAAAACAATAATCAAATATATCATTTAGAATTTCTGAGATTATCTATTTCTAGATAAATTTCTTGTGTCGTTCTAATAACTCTCTATTCTAAGGTTTCTTCTTCCTCTTTTATTGATGATCTGTTTTTAAAGGATTCACCAGCTTTTAATTATCCAATTTGAGGTTATGCTTACGAATGTTCAATTTTATTAGGATTGAAAATAATTTACAGGCTGTCAATAGATTCTAAGAACTTTTAATCATTAGATTCAAGTTTCATATTAGTAAATGAAGGGTCTTCAGTAATTTTTTATTTGGTTGCTTTCAAATTATTGCTGATAGTTTCTAAATTTTTCAATACTTCCTAGTTTTTAATAGTTTTAGCCTACTTCTGTTATTGCTTT